>FR989937.1:6757717-7357717 GCA_905404155.3 Plebejus argus | reverse complement strand
GCGCCAAAAATAGAGACAATTAATATGATATATTTTACTTCTATTTCTTTCGAACAAGGTGCAAAATCCAAAAGCATTATTTGGGGCTCTCACGTTTCATAGATTCGGGTGTTTCTATGATTACGACAATTTGCGAAGATTTGCATGCGCATTATTAATTTTGGAGTACTGTACATGAGTATGAGTCACGCAGCTAGATAACCAACTTAGCAAAATAATATCATAATAGCTAGTATAATAAGTGGTAGATTCTGTATTTCATATCTATGACAGCTCTGGATTTATGTATAGGCAGGATAGGCCATGGCCTATGAGTGGCAGTCTCCTATGGCGTCCTAAGGGGGAGGGGAGTTCTTATATGTATAGGGCAAAATTATAAATCCGGCACTGATCTATGAGTGCTGTGACGCCCATAGGTACGCGTTCTGGAACATTCTCAGCCACGGCGACGCCTGTGCCTTGGGTTGCGCGGGTGACGTGACACCGGGCGGCGGTACGGGACACTGCCAGCGGAGCACGCAGCGCTCGGGGTGCGGCATCATGGCTAGGTGACGACCGTCCACAGAGCGGACACCGGCTAGACCACCTGCGATGACAAAAATATATATTAACTGTGTTCCAAAATCTAAGTCAGTATACTGGCTAGTGCTTAGGATGTTGTGAATGGTACTATTAGAGAAGTTGTTTCGTAGGAAGATAGCGGACCAACGTTATTTTTTCGCGTTACGTCAAACCCAGCCGACAGATCACGATTTAATATAAGGAATTGACATAATCCAACCAAATGACGTAAGTCTGTCAACTGCCTATGAATCAATTTGTTTTATTTAACTCTCGCTCGTCTGATTGCGTCCTAACGTGTATTTAACATGACCCGAGTTATTTTCATATAACTACTATATTTCACACTATCAAAGTACAAAGAACATTGTGTATACCTGGACTACCATTAGGGTTCATCGGATACACCTCAGTGGGCGCACCATCATCATCTACGTAGTATAACGCTGGCTGCGTCGCGCGGAGCGGGCGAGCGGGTGCGAACCGACCCTCGCCGTGTGCCACCCACACTCCCAACACGCTGCCGCCCATACCCGCGAACCACGGGTCCGAGGACACCTCGCGCACGGATACCGCACTCCAGCGACACTCGAACCTGTAACGCAATGTTTGTAGACCTTTATTTAGTTTTGGATTTTTTATGAGTCATTCTTGTATCGTATGTAAAGGAGCCTCTAAAATATATTGTGTTTATGGCCCAAGAGCAAGGGGCAGCCAAACTTTCGTCATTTTATAAGTCAAAGACAAAGACAAAGAAATATTTATTGCTTATAACTGTGTTACAAAGGTGTTACAGATTTGTTGGTTTCAACAGTTTACCCGTTCGGGCATGCAATATTATGTAATAAATAAGTATGAAAAGTAAACACTAGGGAAATATAGAGCGCTCATCCAAGTAATACACGCAGTAGCGTGTCAAGCCAAGTTCTCTACAGGTATACAGCATACAGGGAGTCCCTGCAGCCGAGATAACAACTAATGGCGCATTTTCATTGGTCGTGGCATGCGTTTCAGAAATCTCCCGCACCCCGCATGCGGACCCTATCGACCTAAACAATACCTTTCAGATTGATTGTGATCCAAGAATATTTGAGTTTCCCTTGACTTCTGTGTCTTTTCAGGATCGATCCATCCAAGTAAAGCCATCAGCTGACATCCGTTACATACACCAAGAGAGAATGTATCATTTCTGTTCTTGAAGTGAGAGAACTGTTTGTCTAGCGATTCCGAGAAGAGAATTCCGGCTGCCCAACCCTTAGCAGAGCCGAGAGTGTCTGAAAATATAGCAAATTTGTGTAAAAACAAGTCTGTATTACTTAATATTTTTTTAAGCTATTATATCTCCCGTTTATGTCACTTCATCACTTGGTAGCCGTCTTTTTGATTTTACTCAAAAACAAAACACAAGTAATACTGACCAGCATAACTGAAGCCTCCGGGGAAGACAACGCCTTGGAAAGCGTCAAGCGTGATCTTCTTGGCTTGTAGGTCGCTCATAGTCACGTCGAACACTTCGAAGTTCGCCATCATCAGCGACGCGATCATCTCCCGGTCACCGTTGATACCTACAAATTGTAACGTTAACACTTTGACGACCAAGAACTAAAATTATTATTTTTAACAAAAAAATAGAACCCAACTTCCAAGGTAAAAACAATATTCTTAAAATGATCTAGAAAGTATGAAATAATTCTTAATCTTCATTAGTGCCTTTTTCAAAATTCGATTAATGAAGATAGGAGTGTGGGAAATAGAGGGATGGATTTGTCTTTGGCTACTTTTGCTATCTTTTGTCATATAAACGTATTTTCACTCAAAAAAATCCATGTCCCGACTTGGCAAAAAAAATACATATCTGGCAATGCTGGTACAGAATATAAGTGTCAGGCCTTGGACCATGTAACTGTTTTGAGACTCAAACAATCGGACGAAAATGCCGCGTCCGACTCTAACAAACGTGAAATGACGTTGTTAGAGCAGGACGCGGCATTCTCGTCCGAATGTTTGAGTCTCAAAACGGTTTCGTAGTAGGCTTACAGATGTGAGACTTCTGTCAAATATCGTGACAGCGTCGTGATATAATGAATATCATTATTATTTCGACCCTCTTTTTAAACTAAACAAGTTTCACTTCAAAAATATAATAAAGAGAATAATATAACAAAATATTTAAATACCTTCTTCCCTAAGAACAGCTACTCGAACGGACTTCGTCTTCAATATGGCCGCCGAAGGGTCAAATGTCACATTGTATTTCACACCTTTGCGTTTTTCCAGGCCTAAAAAAAGAAAAATTCTGTAAAATTAAATACCTTTTTTTGAGTAGAGCTTTAAGTGTTAACTGGAACCTTATTATGAAAGCAATAAGGATGATTTTGTTTCTTAACACTTCAATTATTGCATACCGTTCCATTCTTGTTTGACACATTCTGAGTTGGCCTGTAGACATTCCAATTGGTAGCTGGTTTCCTCCCACATTCTGAACACTTTGATCAGTGTTGATTCAAATACTAGTTTGCCATTTACTTTAACCACCACCTATAATATACAAATATAACACCGTTTCTAAAGTTGTTAAACAATGTCAAAAGTAAATAAATCATTTTTAAAACCATATAATATACCGCCATACTAATAAAAATCGGCCAAGTGCGAGTCGGAATCGCGCATGAAGGGTTCCGTACCATTATAAAGCAAAATTAGGCCATAAATTGTGTTTTTTGTATGGGAGCCCCCTTATTTTTTTATTTTATTTTAATATTATTAAATATTAAAGTACACATATTATAACTAAGAATTTTATGAAAAATTCAAGTACCTACCTGTTGCCATTTTTGATATACAGCAAAAAAGGCCAAAAAAATCACGTTTGTTGTATGGGAGCCCCCCCTTAATTATTCATTTTATTTTATTTTTAGTATTTGTTGTTATAGCGGCAACAGATATACAAAATCTGTGAAAATATTAAATCTCTAGCTATTACCGTTCTTGAGTTACAGCCTGGAGACAGATAGACAGACAGACAGACAAGGAAGTCTTAGTAATAGGGTCCCGTTTTTACCCTTTGGGTACGGAACCCTAAAAAGATCCACATTGTGTAAGTAGTTAGTAGATTTTATATACAGTGTTTTGTTCTTGATTTACATGTTAGAAAAGTTAGACAATCACAAAACTATAACTTTACACCTATAACTTTTATACGCATACTATTAAGGAGAATAGCGTGCAAATTCAAATACTATAAAATCATACCTCAGAATTCATTCCATATTTGCCCGTCTTACCGATGACCTTAGCTTTGACACCCTGTTTGGTATACTCATTCAGTATATACGTGACGTCACTTGGCGACACTTCCAATACAATTCCAAGCTCCTCATTGAACAATGCCTCTATCGGTGACACATTTGACTCTACGGGGACATCTAACTCCAAACCCCGGATACCACCAATGCCCATTTCAAGAACTGTTGTTATGAATCCACCCTCGCTTATGTCATGGCCAGATATTAGTTTCTTCTCTGTAAAAGTAAAATGAAATATAATTATTTCTAAAATCCCCAATAAAAAAAGTTAGCAACAGTAGCTATTAATTATGTAAATATGTATATCTTAATTCATTTTAAAGTAGAACTTATGAAACAAAACATTTAATTACCAAACAAAATGTAAACAAGTGCAAGTGTGGAGCTGAACTATCAGTTTCCCATTTACTTATTGAATGTGTAGAATTTAATTTACAGAAGAGATTGAGTAATCTACCTGATAACTTAAAAGAATGTTTGAATGGAAAAGGTTGTAATTGTACTTTAAGATATTTAAAATTGATTAATATGTATAAATGTATTTAAGCTAAAATTATTTGTATTTAAGGTGGTCGTTTAATGACCTTGATGTTGAAAACGACCTTAAATAAATTAATAAAAAAAAAAAGTTACCTTTCAATAGCTTTTGAGTCACTTTGAACATGGATTTCAATACCAATGGGTTGTCCAGGTCTGGTGAATTATCACCCAACTGTTTGTAGCATTGCGCCAATGAGGACCCACCAAGCCTAAAAGCACATAATATATACGTTAATTTCATTAAAAAATCCGTATCTTCTTTGCTCTTGAGCAAATTAATTTTATTTATAATGCAACATTCGAATACCAAAGGCGCACCCAAATCAAAGTCCAATAGGAAAAGTGAATAACCGTAGAGAATATTAGGAGGTCATTATCCAGAAGTAGAATATAAATTACCTGTACTTTCCTGGGGTGACTGGTACATGAATCAGTACAGAGCCCTCCTCTAGTAGAGCGGGTTCGATCTTGACCGTGATGTCGGGACACGGAGCGTACATAGACACCACAAGCGTACCAGGCGATTTTACTGTAACAAACAGTGTACTATATAAATATAAACGATAATAATTATGAAATTTAAAACACAGCTACTGTATTTCATGGTGTCCAGTTTAAAATATTTACAAAAACGTTTTATCCTTATTTGATACATTTAAAAAGCCACTCAAAAGACAATGGCACATAGTATTGTATAACTTTTTTTTATTAAGTACTATTTCATGCTACTTTGAATATTTGTCACTTCTCACTATCTAGGATGACATCTGATATATATTACGTACGACATTAAATTGTGAACCAATGTTTGTCACTAGGGGTGCGTCGATCCCATTCTCAGTGACAGTTGACAACTTTCTAAAAAGATAAAAATATATAATATAAGATAATAAACCCACCAGTCTGCCCGTTAACACTAGCGCTCATAGACAGGGAGTCCTTTCCGCCGTCGACCGCAACGCCGAGCGCCGCAAGCGCGTCGCACAGCGCGCGACACGCACGCGCCAGCGCCGCCCCCGCCCCGCCCACTTTGCCCGCCCACATCCAGTTACCGGAGCATTTAGTGTCCTCTAGCTCGGATATACCGGCGAATACCTGAATGAATATTATTATTTTCATGAACGTAGAAAAAAAGGCGGACGGAGTCTTATTATACACAGAACTGTATCTTCCACGCACACATTCTTACGCCTGTCAAATGGTATGGACTAGCGTAAGAATGTGTGCGTGCGGATCGTGTACATGCAGCCTGGCCGACTCTGATTGTTTTATGTTTATATATATTTGCACTTAAGGATAGATGGAAACTGACTGAACTACGAAAGGCAACAAAAGTAATAGATGTAATGGAAAAAACTAAAACCCTTAAATGGCGCTGGACTGGACACATGATGAGATCTAACGAGGAAAATGGACCAAAAGATTTAACTGAATGGTATCCGAGAAACGGAAAAAGGAAACAAGGAAGGCAATTTAAAAGGTGGGATGATGACCTACCAAAGAACTGGAAAAGAGAGTGCAGAGACAGGACTATGTGGCATAATCTGGAGGAGGCCTATCTCTTAAGACCAACCAACAATGAAATAAAATTTCAATGTAAATTGTAAATGTAAAATATTAGTTGTGAATAAAGACTTATCTTATCTTTAGCAGGGAATTAAATTTTGAATTCAAATTAAGAGACTTTGAACTTTAGCGTGGTTATAGTTTAGATTTAACAATTTACAAACTACGTGTACGGCTAATGTGAAGAAAATTAACAGTCATATTACTTACCAGATTCGTAAGAGACTCTCCGACAGACAGCCTCGCTCCCGCTTCGGGGCTCAAGAGACCCTTGACGTTCTGTGTGCCGATGGACGTCGCAGCGCCGACTAGTTCGTTATATCCAAGGGCAATGATGGCACAGTCCGCTAGGGGAGTGTGTAACGGTCCCACACACTGCTGTTGCGCCACTAAACCCGATACACAGCGGTCCACCTATAATGTAGAGATTGTTAGCCTATATTGCGTGACTGGTGAGACATGTTCAATACTCGAGGACGTGATAATTGGCTATTATATTAGTTGGAAAAAAAACATAAAAAAATAATATCAATTGATCACTGAGTAAATGTAGCTTAAAGTTAAATAATTATTTACCCAACGCATGGACACCGCGGGAGCGGGAGGGGTAGTTGTGTGGTGTTTCTTTGGTAGCGCACGCCTCTGCACCGGCCGCATAGTATGCCTACTTGCCTAGCCGCGTAATTTACTTAGTATCCATGATTCATTTATTTTTGGGAAATTGGGAAAAAAATTAAGAACCTAATTTTATTACATAATTATAATGAGAATCGAGTACAGAGTACTCTCCATAAGTATCGGTAATGTCTCACCAGTCATGTTGTATTATTATTCAAATGTTTTTTTTTTTTAACGGACACACTTGTCACTAGCACGTATTTTTAGAACACGTATTTTAAACACCTGTTTAAGGCTAGCTTCTGCTAACTACTAGCCTTTATTAATAAAGTTATTTACTCAGTGGTCGGTCGGCTAATCTTTTCTGGCACAAAGTTTTGACAGACGATCTTGAATAGATATGAAAAAAAGTTTTATTTCTCAATAAATTTGATCAATTTGAACAATAAATTTGACCTACCCTTATAATATATGTTGAGTAAATGTCTTTATTAGGGAGTAAATTTCTATGTGCTTATAAGATGATCGAAACAAGTTATGCCTTGTTAGTTTCCGAGCGCTATACATACCTTGTTTGTCAAGTAGCGTTTGCTGGCAACATTCACTAATCTGAGAACTCTGTCAAGAGCCTTTTCCACTGTGACGTCATTCGGGAGACTCAATGGCAGTAAAGTACGCTTCTCCTGTCTCAAGTCAAAGGTTTTTCGTGGCATGTTACCTAAAATCAATAAATTATTACATAAAAATTTTAACTACTAAAAATCCTAACTGTAACTTAAGTTTCTTAATTTATTAAATATATTTTGCCTGCTTGATGCAAAAACTAAAAAAGGATTGTGATAAAATTATTTTATATGACAGTTATTTTGCTGGGCTCTGGATTAACATAATATAGTATGATTTTTATCGCGTAGAACTACAGTTCTTATCTGCATGGGTAGCCGCAGAATACTGTATTTATCACGGACAAAGACGCGGATAATATGTATCTTATAATGTTTAGCTTAGTTATAATCTAATAATCTACATTATGCATACTAAAATAATTTACCTAAGACAGCTTCTAAGTGTAAATCATAAGGCAATTTAGACTTCGTCTCAGGCTTGAGTCTGTTAGTTCTGTCAACATAGGTGTCATTGTAGGAGTCCTCTATGAGACTCATGAATCCATCCCCAGTGACTTCACCCACAAATGACACCGGACATCTTTCACGCCGGCACAGATCTATAAAATTTAAATTTTTTTTAAATGAAAACAACAATATGGTTATTACAATTGGTGCTGTTATTGATATCGAGCAAAAACCGACAAACATTCAGAAAGACATTGTTCTAGTAATATGGCTCCGTTTCGAAATTTCAGGAAGCCTAAAAAGCAGCTAGTATTTACAGCCTACAATATTACAAGCTACACACATAAAAACAAAGGCACACAACACTAAAAATATACAAATATTATTACAATTTTTCTATGTTCCATAAAAAGTTAAAACATTATTAAACTTTTACCTTCATAAAATATATTCCGTAAGTCCTGTGTGACGAAATAAATATTTATTTTAGACATTCTTAATGCTCAACGCTAACTGAGTAAAACTGTTTTTTCATTTTAAATAATAAGTTCCGATTTGTAACTTTTAGGGCCTGTTTCACCACTACCCGATGGAGTGCCAGATAGGCTATTCACAAATCACAACTTATCTGACAGATATACTCAATACTCCATCTATCAGAATTCAAATAAGTGGTGGATAGCCTATCCGACACTTATCTAGAAGTGTCGAAACAGGCCCTTAATCTTCATTTATAGGTTATCTAATTTATTATTTGAATACATACCTTCTAGAACAGTTCTATTCTGCTTGCTGCACAGTAGAGCGTCATTCTCCTGGTATTCAGCCCCCCATAGCTCAAGCGTGGTGATAGTGGGGTCTCCCAGTTGGAACTCCTTAGTGAATACCACAGCACCCTCGGGTTCCACTAACTCTTTCAGCACATTACCATTACCACCTGCGCCTTGGTCGTGAATCGCTGAAAGGTGATAGCATAGTTGAAATAGGGTGAAATAAAATATCACAATAATTATTGTTAATTACAATTAGAAGTAAATCAAAAGAGTCCAGTCATCGAACAGCAGGAAATTTCGATAGTGACTAAGGGCTTGTTTCACCACTTCCTGATAAGTGCCGGATAGGCTATCCACCACTTAACATGACAGATGGAGTATGGTGAATCTGTTAAAAAAGTTGTAGATAGCCTATCTGGTAGTTTATCAGGATGAAATGTGGTGAAACAGGCCCTTAACAGACTTTTATCTGCTATTTGTTTATTTATTTGCACCCGAAAGCATTGTTATCTAGATTCTATATCTGAACACTTTAGCGGCTTTTTACAAGATTACCTCGTTTCACCACTTTCTGATAAAGTGCCGAATAGGCTATTCACAACTTTTTTGACAGATTCTCGATACTTGATCTGTCAAGTTAAGTGGTGAATAGCCTATTCGGCACTTATCAGGAAGTGATGAAACAGGCCCTAAGACTTAATTTATTATATTATATAATAAAAAAGTAAAACATATTCAACGGGTCAAATAAAAAAACTTACATTCAATAGGATTCTTGTCGGCCTCCAAGCAGCCTCTTACAACTCTGTTTAGACGGTTGCCCATTTCAGCATCACCTGTGATGAAAAAATAATTATATTAGTAATAAATTAAATTAATTAACTTAACTCTAATTATCAAGTTACACATTGTTTTTTGTTGCGCACAATAAAACTTTTCGTTTAGTACCTACAAGGATTTATTTACTTGTATTTGCAGCTTAACCATTCAGAAAAGGAGTGTATCTGTCTTTGCTTATCATGGGCAACGCCAATCGCTACTTATCGTGATTCATTTGCTTGTTTGCGTTCTTTTTTATTACCTCTCTGCACAGCGCCGAAGTCTAGGGCGTGGTCTCTGGCGTCGCCGCCCTGCACCGCTACCGACGACGCGGCCCCGCCCCCTACACCGATGCGGTAAACCGGCCCGCCCACTTTCACCAAGTACATGCCTGAAAAAGTTATTATAATACTTCTTGTCAACTGTCGACTAAATAAAACAGGAGCTGCATAGTTTATAAGTACTTATTTTCAGTAAAATTTGTTTAGATAGATAGCATGTCAATCTTAATATTGTTCATTTCGTTCATTTTCATTTTCGTTCGTTTTCATTCGTTCATTAATTAATAACTAGATAATTGACCGAGCTTTGCTCGGTATTCGATAAAACTCGGATAATATGACATTTTCTAAAAATGATTCCTAGCTAGATCGATTTATCGCCCCGAAACCCCCTATATACTAAATTTCATAAAAATCGTTGGAGCCGATTCCGAGATTCCAAATATATATAATATACAAGAATTGCTCGTTTAAAGATATAAGATAAGATATTATGGTGTGAATAAATAAGTTAACATGCCAACAAAACGAGTTAAGAAAAAAATCGATACGAAAATTAGATGTGCATAAATATGAAAATGTATCTTTTGCCAGTTAGAAGATATTAAGTTATTATTTGCCACGCTAAAAAAACAACTTTTCCATAACTCCATTTACCTTTGTCTGGGTTGTTCTTTTTGATCATAGTATGTGGCATGTAGCCTATACCACCACTAAACATAATCGGCTTCACAAACTCTTCTCTCACATTGTCTCCATTTTTCAGTCCGTAAGATTGGACGAATCCTAAAAAAAATTGTATAGATAAAATATAACTCAACAGAAAAAAATACCCATTTCCGTGGAAACTATTATGTTAAATACCTGTTATAACGGGCTCTCCAAACTTATTTCCGTAATCAGAAGCTCCGTTACTGGCATCGATGATAATTTGCAGTGGCGTGGCAAAATTGCTAGGGTATTGCCAATCCTTCTCCTCCCAGGGTAAATCGTAACCTAAAAATATGCCATTACACGTTTTTTTTTCAATTTATTTTTCATCTATGTCAGCCTCAAAGTATCATTCAGAATTAGTTTAGAAATTAAACTATGCAACTTATGTTTACTTTTAAAGTAGTTTTCATATTGTAGGTAATAAAAATAGAATTTAAAAAATTGGAATAAGCATTACCACAAATTTCAAATTCAGAACACATTAATGTATTCTTGCACACCTGGTATTAGCAAGTTGCCAACACTGTATCCTGCAGTGCCGGCAACTGTATGGCCACCACGACCAACTCCCTGAACATCTCTGATTCGCCCACCGGTACCTGTGGTGGCACCACTGAATGGCGCTACCGCAGTTGGCATGTTATGGGTTTCGGCTGTAAATATGATGTCGGATTCCACCTCTTGTTGTTTGACTTCCGATGGCCCTGTCACACTGGTTGGCTTGAGTTTAGTATGTTTAAAACCTTTGATGGCACTGTAACAAGTGAAATATTAATTAAGGAATGAGAATTTATTACTTCTAAGTCCTAAGTTATGGAAGGAATATACAGCAAGGTATTTTTAACAATTAAAAAAATTGTGTGGCACTGGGAGACTGCCGTGGTAAAGTTATCAACTTGTAATTTAAATGTGTCTAGTCACACACACACTAGTTCACTGTGCCGAAGTCTTGTAACGCCACATCGCAATGGTTCAGTTCAGTGCCGGTCAGAGCGGTGGGTGTAAGGATTTTTCGTAGCTATATGCAATAGTATAAAAGCTATGCAATAGCTTAAAAATGTGTATTTACCTGCTGTTGTCACCAAACTTGATCACATTGTTGTCATTAGATGTTTTCTGGGTAGATGCCACCATATCAATCAATGATTCCTGTACCTCTTCACCATCCAATATGATTTTCCCCTAAAAAATGTTTTTTTTATTCGAAAGGGTCTAAGCTACTGGTCTGGTTAAGACCATGGTAGTTTAATCGTCGCTGTATGAAATGACTTAACATGACATCATGGGAAAAGAGGAGATCTTAAATTTTTGTAAGCACATTTTTAATTACTTACTGTGGTTTAATTATACTATGTAGATAAGCATTATAGTTGTAAACATCTAATGTCATTTGATAGTAACAAGGAAAGGTCAATAATGTATTACCTTGAAGAACCAATGGCGTGAATGTTCACTGTTGCTTTGGGCAAGGTCAAACAGTTCCACGCTGGTGGGGTCTCTCTTTAGTTTATTGACAAACAAGTCCATGTATAAATTCATGTCCCATGCATCAAAAGCCAGACCTATAAAATATATTTACTATACCTATAGTTTTTAACCAGGCACTTTACCTAAAATATTCCTTAACCCATCAATTCCCAAGTGGCAGCCGGCTGCCGCATAACAATTGAAAATCTATTGTGTCTGAAATGCCCACAATGGAGGTGTTAATTCCTTGTTTATTCTTGGCTATTACAAAAAAGGTTATATTACTATGTTAGTACTGTTGTGATGTGATTATTAAGGCGCTATATTGATAGTAATTTTACCGCAAGGGCAATTTTATACTTAATTTGTATGACTATAAAGTCGTGAATACGCTGCGGCCAGAAGCTATCGGCTCGCTCGGAAAACATGCGAAAAAACGTAATTTTGTTTATTTAAACAATAACTAGGAGCATTTAAGCAAAATGCTTCTATACGATTTTGCGTTGCAAAGGTGTCTATTAATTAGTAGACTAATTTCCTACAATACACCTATTCTCGTTTAAAAATAATCTTCAAATTTCGTAATTTTAAGAGGTCATTTCGATCGAGAAATGTATCGAGGCAAAATACATTAATCGTGTTTCTGGTTCTTCTCAAACCTAGATAAGGCTATGAAGATATGTATATCTCATTACCAGATTTTTAACATTTCTGAGGGTCCTATAATATTACTTCAAATAGGACGTTATTATCAATATAGCGCCTTAATTAGGTAATTATACCTATTATAGGTATATTTGGTAGTTATAGTCATAGTCATATATTTTATTAAAATTTTTCTTGTTTATGATGATAATGATAATGATATTTTGTACAGGAGGTAATCAACGTGTTATCATTAGTCTTGACCTATCATATCAGTTCAATCACCAGTACATAATTACCTATTAAGCTTATTTAATAAAATAGCTCCCAATCGTCAGCTATATTACATTCATTAAGCTGATTTTTTCAGTTTTAGTAGACAGATTTATGGCCTGTTTCACCACTTCCTGATAAAGTGCCGGAGAGGCTATCCACAACTTGTGTTCAGGCTATCCACAACACAAAAAAAGTTGAGAATAGCCTATTCAGCACTTTATCAGAAAGTGCTGAAACAGGCCCATGTTCTATATCAGCGGTAGGCAACAGGTATATGGACCGCAAAAGGTGGAATCTCGGACCGCGAAATATTGTAATGTATTTTATACCAAGTACCAATTTAATACATAGATAAGGTATACGTAATACCTTTAATAGTTAAAATAATATTTTTAAGCTACACAGGACAAGTGTGTTTTTTCTGGACCTCGTAAAAAAATTCCCACAGCATCCAGACCCCACCTAAAATTACTTGCCGACCCCTGTTCTATATTTAAATTTAAAGTTCGTAAGAAAAACAATATGTATTGTAATTATAGAAAGTACCTAATTTGTTGTTGACTTTCTCCATGGCGGGCAAGCCCTCACTAAGTAATGGCACCACATACCAGGGTTCTAGGTTCTTTGGCAACCCCTCATTGAAGCTGTGCCTCGGCAAGTTCTCAGTTGTATAAATGCACTGGGTCATCCGGTCGTGCAGAGGTGCGGCCAGCTTCTCAAACAAATTTTTGGTAACATCTTTTGGTTTGGCAAAGGTGATGAGGTATCTGATGGAGACTTCCAGCCTGACCACATCACGGAGACCTACGCTTTCACAAATTTGAACACTGTTACTTGAGTCTGCTGTTGAGAAATTAAATCTGAAACCACAAGGTGTAAGTTAGTAAGGAGAAACAATGTCACAGAAATTAACTTGGCACTTGCCCACGTAAAGTTTCCCTTAAAGAGATACTTAATTAACTTCTAAGCGTTATTTAAAAGTGAAATAAGTAATACTTTAATCAAATACAGAAAAATTGTCAAAATTACCTTGGACCAATTTCGATTATGGTCTGATTATCGCTGACTAGCTTGTACATAGACTCATTATGCAGGCTGTGAGGTTGTAAGGGCGAGCTCAGGAGCCACTGCAATATTTTTATTTGGTTTATGTTGAGGTAATCGCAGCCCTCAGCTAACTCCACGTGATAACATGTTTCCGTGGATAGTTCTTGTACTTCTGGATCAACTGCTCTTAATTTATAAAGAATTTCATTTGTTTTATGAGCACTAAAGGCTTCACGAGCAAAAAACCTAACTATAGACATGGTGCGATTAAATTCAACTGTGTTGTCTTGTTGTTTTGAAGAAACGACGAATCGACCGTGGACTGACTGCTGACAGTTTAATTTTGTAATCTTACATCAATGTCAAAGTTCAACTTCTTATCAGCGTAATTGACGCTCGTCTAATCGAATTTTGCCACTAACAAACAAAATAATAAGCAAAACAAGCTTATGCAATAATAATTTTTTGTCGTGTCTTGGACAACGAATACTATACTCACAAGGAGGTCTTGGACCTCAGTGTTTGCTAGAGATGGTGGGCTATTATACCGGGCACGGAACACTTTTATCCTAGTACTACCGGGTCATGTCCAAACTCCAAAGGCAGAGGTTAAACGATCAATTTTTCATCAAATCTGACCCATCAATCTGATTGACGGAATATTGATGGTGATTGGTGTCATCACAGATTAGAGTATTATAGAGGGTGTCATGTCCTATACTTTTTAGGGTTCCGTAGCCAAAATGGCAAAAAACGGAACCCTTAAACATTCGTCATGTCTGTCTGTCTGTCTGTCCGTCCGTATATCACAGCCACTTTTCTCCGAAACTATTAGAGCAGTATTTAGGTATCGTTGATTAGAGCTATACTATTGAAACTTGGTAAGTAGATGTAGTCTGTGAACCGCATTAAGATTTTGATGCAAAAATGGAAAAAATATTAAAAATTTTAGTGGTCCCCATAGGTACAACTGAAACAAAAAACTATTTTTTTTCATCTAACCTATGCGTGTGGGGTATCTGTCATGGATAAGTCTCCAAAAATCATATTGAGGTTTCTCATATCATTTTTTTCTAACCTGAATAGTTTGCGAGAGAGACTCTTCCAAAGTGGTAAAATGTGTGCCCCCCCCCTCTAATTTCTAAAGTAGGGGTATGATAATTCAAAAAAAAATATATGATGTAGATTAATATAGTAATTATAAAAACTATAGTAATTATAAAAACTACCAACGAAAATTGGTTTGAACGAGATCTAGCTAGTAGTTTTTTTTATACGTCATAAAATAAGGTAAACCTTAATCTAAATTTCATTAAATCGACTGAAATATAAAAATAAATCAAAAACCTTTTAATTTCATAAAAATAAACCTGAATATTGCTGCTGCGGAACCCTTCATGGGCATGTATTAAAGTCAATAATATTATTTATTATGTTAAGGCCGTCACAGACTTAGCTATAATATATGAATCGATTATTTCAGAAACAACATTTGTCACATTTTTTAAGAAAATCGATTTATTTTTTAATTTTCATAAGCAGCTATAAACGGACAAATCGGTGCTAAAGCAACTTATGTCCAAGAAATATCCATAGACTTACGACGACTTGAAAAGAAGGCTTAATACAGAAACAACATTTGTCCTGGACAAATGTGGTTTATGAAATAATTTAACTGGCAACACTTGATCGCCATTCGCCTGTCACTGTCACATTATATGCGCGCCTTAGGTCTGTCATCGTCAAGAGTGTTATTAACGAACGCACTCTGACATTGGCGATTCACCAAGGAGCCATATTTAAAAGAAGAAGAAGAAGAATTATTCACGTTTTTCTGTTTTAAAATCTAAAACATTCTTTAATTTTGAAAATATAAGCACTCCCAGTGTTTTGTGTACAAATGGAATCACCAGGAAGTGATGAAGAGGAAGTTGGTACTTGGAGGAAGAGAAGTAAACGTGGTATGAACGCATCTGACCAGTACAAAAGAAATGTAATAAAAAAAGCTCGCGTACAAGGAAAAGAATATGTAAATCACAAGAATAATCAAGTAAATAAAGTGGAGATCGGTCCTGCTTGTAATTGCAAGAAAAAATGCTATGATAATGTTACTTAAGAAGATAGAATATCAATTTTTGGAAAGTTCTATGATATGTCGTCCAAAAACGAACAAGATATTTTTCTACAGGGTTTGATAGAGCGCCATGATGTGGCTCGTAGGAGACCAAGGCAACTGTTAGAAAAGAGAGAACATGCATTTTCTTACAAATACTTTTTAAAGACTGACTCTAACACGACTAAGGTTGAAGTGTGCAAAAAGGCTTTTTGCAACATTCATGGGATAACATTTGAGAGAGTAAGAAGACTGTGTAATCTTTTAAAGGAAAATTTAGTGCCCTTTGATAAAAGAGGCATGGGTCGCTCAGGAAATTCTGTGCCTGGAGAGACATGTTTACAGATTGAAGAACATATCAAATCATTTCCTGTAAAAATTGCACATTATTCTTCTAAAGAGTATAGATATTTGTCTGAGAATTATCTGTTAAGAAAATGTGGGAATTGTTCAAAGAAAAGTATCCATCTGTTAAAGTCACTTACGAATTTTACTTGAAAATTTTCAAAGAGCGCTTTGAACTCCATATAGGGAGACCTCAAGTTGATAGTTGCATAACATGTGAAAATTTATCTATTAAATCGAAGTCAAGGGAGTTAAATGACAATGCTAGAAGAACATATATTGCAGAATTGATAGTACACAAGAGAAGAGCGAATAAGTTTTATAAAAAAATAAAAGAGATTGAAGAAATGTGCCAAAAAGAAGAAGATACAGTAGGACTATGCTTTGACTTTATGCAAAATTTACAGCTCCCACATATACCTGTTCAAGATGTATTTTATCTTAGACAGCTTACAGTCTCCGTTTTCAACATACATAATTTGAAGACGAATACCTCAAAATTCTATGTTTATCATGAAGGAATTGCTAAAAAGGGGGCTAATGAAGTTTGCTCTCATTTGTTGGACTATATAAATGAGATTATTTCTGCTGATATTAAGATTTTATATTTGTTTTGTGATGGATGTGCAGGACAAAATAAAAATCATACTTTGATACGACTTTGTTCAGCGCTTGTGTCCCTAGGAAAATTCGAAAAAATTGTACAATATTTTCCTCAGCGTGGCCATAGTTTTTTGCCATGTGACAGAAATTTTGGTGCCATTAAAAGAGAAATTCGTAAACACGATAGAATCTACACTGTCCCTCAATATTGTCATCAAATTCAAATTGCATCAAAATCTCATAAATTTGAAACAAAAATGGTTCAGACTAATGATATTAAATCATTCAAAAATTGGTGGCCAACATATTATAAGAGAAGCTGTTTAAGTGATGATTCCTATGGAAGAAACATAAAAAAAGAACAAAAAGTTACTTTTCACACTCAATTTATGGAGTTCCGTCACAATATTGCATTATCTGGGAAAGTTGAATGTTTCCAATACATAGATGGTTTGTGTGGCATAAAATTTACAATTTTACGTGATAGAATCAACCTTTGTTTGCCTTTGGATAAAGCCTACACTGATGTAGTAAAAATAAATGACAAGAAAATTACTGACATTAAAAAGTTGGAACCATACATCCCAGAACAGTATATGGACTTTTATAAAACTACTAGCTGTCCCGGCAAACGTTGTTTTGCCATTTAAAGTATATTTTCTACGTCATCAGTTGATACATGATTTACCCCTCTTTTGTCCCCTAAGAGGGTGTGGGGGGAAGGTCATACACCAGATGTTAAGTTGAGAAACACAGTTAATACCTAATATGAAGTAAGTCCACTAAAGAAAAAAGTTGTATACAAAATCTTTGGTCCCCAGAGAGGGTTGAGAGGGGAGGGGGGGGGGGGGTTTTTATACACCACATGTTGAGTTGGAAGAAGACAAATATAATATATCTGTGAAAACCGTATGCAAATCTGTGAAAACCGTATGCAAATCGGATCAGTAGTTTTCGTGTTAAAGAAAAAAGTTTGATACAAAATCTGACCCCCTCTTTTGTCCCCTTAGAGGGGTGGGGGAAAAAAATTTTATACACCAGATGTTAAGTTGGAAGAAAATAAATATATCTGCGAAAACCGCATTCAAATTGGATCAGTATTTTTCGTGTGATGCTGGAACAAACATACAGACAGACAGAAAGAGTGACAGACAGACAGACAAAAAAACTAATCACATTTTTGGCTTCTATAGCGATGTAGTGACAAAGGTGTAATTTCGGGTGTCATTTCATATCTTTTATGTACAGAATTTTCATTTCTACAACAGAATATTGTCTTCCTCCGCACGCGCTTTGGTGACGCCCACTATCGTAATATTTTAATTTCGCCATAATTTCAAAACCAAACGTCCAATTTTAATCATTCAAAGACCAAATATTATCTACATAAACTGTACTTAGTGATAAAATAATTTATTTTGATAAGGATTAATAGCGTGAGTAAAATATATCCGTTTATATGTAGTCCAAAAAAAATTCAGGATTTTTAAATAAATAAATGGTTATTGTGCCTCACTCGACATAGATAGGTATAGTGTGTCGCGGACTTTTTTGTAGATATTTATAAGATCTACAATTACTTAGAACATTTTATGGTTCTATCTTTTATAGTTTAGGCAGCGTACGCAAAATAAGTAACTTTTCTAGCTGATTTTTTACACCTTGCGTCCGAAAAACTCAAATATCTTACGGAACCCTACTTTTTCCAAAATAAAATGTAGCCTATGTTCAGCAGAAATAATGTAAGATTCCAATAGCAAAAGAATTTTTCAAATCGGTCCAGTAGTTTCGGAGCCTATTCGACTCAAACAAACAAACAAACAAACAAACAAACAAACAAACAAAAAATCAAATCTTTCCTCTTTATAATAGTAGTGTAGATTTATTCTTGGCCGACTACAGAAAATGAAGAGATTGAAGAACTATAGACACTAATTTTGTTGTAATGTTTTTTCATTGAATAAAATTAAAGCGAACATTATCGACATTTTCATTTACTAATGCTATGACCTCATTTTTGCAGAATGGATGTAAAAATAACATATGTCCACGTTTATTGCAAAAACAACATATGTCCATGGCTTTAAATTTTAAATATTTCTAAAATGCTACATTGATATGTAAAAAATATTGTGTTAGTAGATGTACAATATACTTCTTTAACCACAGTAAATAAGAGAAACAAGTTTTTATTGTTGGCTTAGTGTGAAAAAGTTTATTGTCTATACTGATAAGTTGATTCAGTGTGACAAATGTTGTTTCTGAAATAATCGATTCATATATTAATATACCGTACTAAACACACTGAGACCAGAAATATATATTATAGCTGAGTGTGTGGTCACGCGAAAATTGTATTGAAAATATATAGTAATATGCCTAGCTATAAACATATTAATATATATTATAGCTAAGTCTGTGACGGCCTTTATACGATGAATCCATTCGTAATTAATTTCTAATGTCGGCTGTACACTCTCGCCGAGACACAGCGAGGCGGCCCGAGTGCGAGAGTGTAAATGGGTGCGCTCGCTTCGTCTCGCCTGTCTCGGACCCTCTCGGTCCGGTGTCGATATTTTGCGCCCGAGTCAAAGGGTCTCGCGAGGAAAGCGAGCGCATACTGTACACTCTCGCGTTTTTCACAACTAGTCGCGCCGCTAGACAATGCAGAACAGAAAAATAACAATAATAAACGTCATTATCAGTCATTATCTGTGAGAAATAAAATTAAATATGATTATAGGATAGGTCTTTGGATTACAATGATATCTTTCGATGCATCATGCATGGTGAATGGTGATCATTGATCGTAGATACGATTTCGCCATTTTTTATTTTATTGTGTAAATATTTCATAATTACTAATTATTTAAAATAGCTCAAAGCGTAGAGAGCTACGGCAACTGCAAGAGAAGTATTTTCGTCCATCTCATAGAGAAAAATAATGGTCTCATGGAACTAATAATATATACAGCATGACTGGTGAGTCAATACCGATATTTAAGGAGAGTATTCAGTACTCGATTCTCATTATAAATATGTAATAATAATAGGTTCTTAATTTTTTTTTGAATTTCCCAAAAATTAATGAATCATGGATACTAAGTAAATTACGCGGCTAGGCAAGTAAGCATACTATGCGGCCGGTGCAGAGGCGTGCGCTACCAAAGAAACACCACACAACTACCCCTCCCGCTCGCGGTGTCCATGCGTTGGGTAAATAATTATTTAACTTTAAGCTACATTTACTCAGTGATCAATTGATATTATTTTTTTAAATTATTTTTTTCCAACTAATATAATAGCCAAATATCACGTCCTCAAGTATTGAACATGTCTCACCAGTCACGCAGTAAGTACTACGTATTGGTCCATCTTCTCTGAGTTCATAACTACGATTGAACTAAGCGAGAATGTACATGATCGCACTCGGGCAAGGGGCTCTCGCACGAGACTCTCGCCCGAGAACTTTCGGCGAGAGTGTACAGCCGACATAAAGGCCGGTATAAATAGTCAGTACTCAGTACTCAAGATGCATCTCGGTCTCAAGACGCGGTTCAGGCTCTGTGATTGGTTGGCTGTCAAAATTTGGACCAATCACAGAGCCGAACCGCGTCTTGAGAGCGGGTCGCATCTTAAGTACTGACTATTTATACCGGCCAAAGTCTGCTGGTTCCAAGTAGTTCAGAAAGTTCATGATTCATAATTTTTCGTGGAGCAAAAATTCTTTCAACCATCTTTTTCGCCTTTTATTTATTTTGATTTTCATTGAGCCAACAGCTAAGCTTAAGAGAAGACCAATTTTTTGTTGGTTTGACAGAACTGGAGCCATTATGAAGAGTGAGAAGACGTCTGGCCAAAATAGCGGCGTCGTCACAACTGATTTTTAATCTGTGCAACTGATTTAGTTACTAGAGTCTGGCTAACGAAAGATGAGACTGGAAAAGGCGGCAAATTCAAAAAATCGACGTATAAAAACCCCATCTATAGCCAGAATTATAGTTTTGATCTATGAACTACGAATAATAAAGTTCCTTAGTTTTTATTATTCGTAATTCGTAGATCAAAACTATAATTCTGGCTATTATAGACAGGATTATTATACGTCGATTTTTTGAATTTGCCGCCTTTTTCCAGTCTCATCTTTCGTTAGCCAGACTCTAAATTAGGACAAGTGGAATAAGTAGCTTATATATTCTGTGGTAGTAATCCTATTTACACAGATTAAGTATACATAGATGGATTCTTAGCTCGCCAGCGCGTGGCCATTTTATGCTTGTGTGCAATTGCTGTAGTGTGCGTGTAGGGATGGCGTATATCGATAAAAATATAGAATTAGACTACAGCTGCTATCGACCAAGTCGACCATAATTTTATGTTATAGATTTTTATTAAACGACATCAAAAAAGGAGGTTATCAATTCGACCTGCATGTTCAATTTAGGATAATTATATTATGCTCATTAAATTAGAAGTCGCTTTCAATTTGGTGAAAAGGTATTTTTTATCTATTTATTAAGTGTATGAAAATACTTAAATACAGAGTGCAATTAAACCTTCCTGCCAAATTTTGATATATTGATCCTTGTTCAAAATAAAAATACACGTATTTTTCTTTTAATATAGTCACTCAGTACTAAAATGTTGAGAAATAGCTTCCGAAAGTTATCCTAAAAAACACTACAATTAAAATGGACACTACGCGTCGCCGGCGGGTGAGCGCGCGCGCGCCTCCCCCCCACGTCACCCCCGCTCATTCCCACCGCCACGAGTAATCGATGCAGAACGATCGATTTTAAATGGGATAAAATATGTCATTAAAAAATAACACCCAATTTTTTTTGCTAAATGACCTCTCCTAATGATACCTAAGCCCTGGAAAAAAATTGGCAGGATGGTTTAATTGCACCCTGTATAAACAAAATATTTAAGTATATAATTACACAAATAGTTGAGAATATACATAATATGTATACCCCATAAGCCACGAAAGCTTGTCCGGAGTGTAATAGCTAATATCAATAAAATCAACAGTTTTTATAAAACACAACAGAAGAACAAAATATATTATACTTTATTAAACTTAATTACTATTTACTATTAAGCAACTATTTTGTAGAATAACAATTATTATTATCAAAGAAATATAAGAATGAATCTCAGTCCTACTTATTTAAAGTAATTCCAAAAACGCTTAGGTGCATTTCTTTACCTATTAAAATATAATTATGTAATAATATTTATACAGAAAAAGACTTAAAATAGATACTTCGACGCCCCCTGAATAATTATAATTAATAACCTAAGTGGGACTCTAGAGTCTAGACGATCAATTTTATTGTGCAATATCACGGTGTGTGCAATCAAAATCATAGAGCACTAAACCAAATATTATTCTTCACTTTCAATCTTATTATCAAATTAATAATTGAAAATAATTATTATCTTCATTATAGGTCTCTCCGTCACCACCATAATATTGAACTCTTCTTTAAGAGCATTCCAATAACCTGAAAAAAAAAAATGGTTTAGTGTCAATAAATGTACTATACTACTACATACTTTAAAATATACACATAATTCATAATATTGTATGCTTTATGTAAGTTTTCCATGCTTAACCCATCCAGCCCCAAGCGGAACCCAGGTGCCGCATAACAACTAAATATATATTGTGTCTGGAATTCGACGATTGAGGTATTAAATTTATTTTATTAAATGATAATGACTTTAGCCTTATTAAAATTTTACATTTTACTTATTAAAAAAGAGTACCTAATGCCAGGATAAAATTTCAAGAAGTATCTTTTAGTAACGAATTGAGTACTTACAGGGGGGAGGTGTGAGAGCTGTTGATCATGCAATTATTTTACTCTCCATTAGAACTTTCTTTATTTCAATAAAATCATTGTTTCAAACTTACGTTTGAAATGATAATTCCAAATTCCAATATTGTGATGCCTTCATAAGGGAGTAAGGATTAAAAACTTGCATGAAACTTGCGTCTAAAATATATATCTGTTTGTCGTCTATTTTTAAGCATTTTCAACCTGAAAAAAAAAATAATTTAGTCCATGACATTATTTTTATCGATAAACTATAGTTCAAGTAAGGCGCATCCCTAAAATACACGTAAAAAACTATGCAATATTTATAGCCAAATTATTACTTGATGTGACATTTTTATCACTAATGCCTTATATAGCATGATTAATGGATTATTATACTTATAAATTTTCTTTTTTAGCTTACAAAAATACCGATTGATAAGCCCAAACAACGTTGTTGAAAACTTACGTATGTTATGTTAAATCCACGTGTTTGAGGCATTCCTTGGCCGTTTTTATGGTTTATTATATAGCGGAAAAACAAAACGCAATAATATATTGCATTGAACGTTCACTAAACACTTTTATTACCACTTTTTAAACATGAAATATGCAGACCTACTCCTTTGTTATGTTCTACTAAGTGGGACATAACATTACAGGCTTTTGACGTTTACACACCGATATGAGCTTTCTCTTTCACCCAAATTACTACATCGTTAGTTAGAAAGAGTAACATTATCAGCTGTCAAAATATAAGGCGGACTCCTAAGTATTATTACCTCAATGCCTATTTATAACTTCTAAATTTGAATAACTACTTTATCGTTGCAGTCTCTATAATACTCTAATCTGTGGTTGCAGTGTGAAAACGCCCATTGGCGGCACTGATTGTTGTAGTTAGATAGAGATCAGTGATTGGCGGCCATTGGCAGCGTTGCCGATTTGTGGGGAATTCCCCAAACTGCGGGGAATTTCAAGTTGATTGGGGATTCATTGGGGATTGGCATTATGTGGGGAAAATGCGGGGATTTTAACATTTTGACATATTTTTCTATATTTAGCAAATATTTTATCATTTTACATTGATACATTCAATATTTTTACCCTGGCCGAACATTTTCTGTTCAGAAATTTCGGATAATGTGCAGCAGAGCTTAAAATCGATTGATCCTAGTAGATATGACAATATTGTTTATGATCAGGATCAGGGGCTGTTCTTAAAGGTTTGATGTCTGATGCCCACGTCATAATTATTATAATGCGCTGGCTTTTAGGGTCGAATTCCCCAATTTGGGGAATAAGACCATGACTTTTGCGGAAATTTGATAATTAGCCTTGGCAACCCTGGCTATTGCGCATTGGCATTTGGCCGACATCTTGTTTTTAATATGGCGGTTAAATCACGTTGGCGATTAATTCTTCTGTAATATTTGTAAAATGTGGTAAAATAAGTCAAATATGGGTAATTATAATGTGCAAATTATCCTTGATTAATGAGTGACGTAGACCGCTAATAAATACAATATTAAATAGTGCGTAAGTGGAGTGAACCCCAGCTTCTTCCAGAGGGGTTTCATCAGCGCGATTTTATTTCGCTGTATTGATTTTTATACGCTTCAACCATGATGATGTACACGGTAAGTTATCTATTTGATTGTTAATCGATTTTAAGTTATAGCTTTTTCATTTTTTTGTACATTTGGTTATTTCAACTTCGCAATTTGACGTCGTCTAATAACCTGCATAAAAATTATTACGTTATTGATGTATATGTACTGCAAACGTTTATTAACCTAAGGTAATGATTTATGATATCGATGATAAATTCTTAACTGCAACATCTCTGCCAGAATCCATCCCAAAAGAATGCTTGCTCCATAGTACATGACAAACAAATTTTGGTGTGTAATACCTACTAAACTCTATGCCACTGTCATGTCGCTGCGATTTGTTTTACAATAATAAGATTAGCCAACGGCACCCCAGAACCCCGATTCTGCTATATTTACCCAGCAATAATGTATATTTATTGTTGGATAAATGTAGCAGAATCAGCCCAGTCCCCAACATATTATCAAACAACATTAGTTTCAACTTTCATGTAACATCAATTTGGTACAGAATTCACTGTCCAGGATTGCTTAGGGCCGGATTTACTAATATAATATATTATATGTACGTTCACAAATTATACTGTATAGTCATTGTCCAATTTCAAATAGTTTAATGGTACAAAATGAAATAACACAAGATTAATACCAGCTAGATCAGAGGGTGTAGTGCGAGTTTTATTCGACTATTACGCATCAAGCACGCGAATTTGTATAGGATCAAAGCGGTATCCACATTAGCCAGTAGATGGCGCCGCGTTAATGTGTTCGATGCGTATGATCGAATAAAACTCGTACTACACCCTCAGATAACGTATGGGATGTAATAGAAGTTCAGGGCAAGCTTTCAATTTGCCTCATTCATCCATTTTATTCAATTTGTAATGGTTCAAACCACAGTTATAAAATTTGGAATTGCACAAATCAGTTTTTTTATCACCTCATGATTTGGAAAATACAATGCCGTCAAATTAACTTCATACCCATATGCTTCATACCCTACGTTCCACTTGGCGTTGAAAACGATCAAAACGCTAAAAATAGGAGGCATTTTCAGCGTTTTGATCGTTTTCAACGCCAGGTGGAACGCGGGGATAATGACGTCATCAAACCGTGCGTCAAGTTAATGTGACCGGGTTATACTTCATTGCTCCTGGTCGGAGAAAGTTATTTTTTTGACAAAGTACCTACTCTTGTGTGATCTTTTTATAATACATATAAGAAGTATTTTTTATTAGGGAACCAGCACGGAGCAAGACACCCGGTTCAGCGATAAGGAGAAGAAGCTGATGAAGCAAATGAAGTTCGGTGATTGTCTCACTCAACAGGTATACAATTTACTATAATTGTTTTCAAGTGATTGTGGTCATAGTAGTAATGGTAGTAAGGCATGCCGAGAAAATTGCTTACACATTATTAATTTGATCATATTATGATTCAATCAGGTAAAGATTTCCAAACCTACCCCAAGATTTATGGGGAGCGGGAGTGGGGGGGAGAGTGGGGAGGAGAGGTTAACACCCCCCCCTAACAAATCCACACTGAGGAACCCCCCAGTTTTGGAGCTACTCACCTTTGAAATTTTCGGAATCCTGAGGAATGTTTTGTGACGGTCGCCGACTGCTGCCGCAGCACAGTCACAGTTATAACCTAAACTACTTTTAGACTTTCTGGATTGTGTTTGTTGTTATTTTGGATGGGTTGCTGCGCCCCCAGAGCCCCCCTTTTATTTTGTGGTCACCGGCTGCTGCCGCAGCACGCTCGCTGCGCTCGCTCGGCTCCCTCTGTGTTGTGGTCTACGTTCTTACCTTTTTTTTTTCCCCGGAGGGGGAAATGCATTACGCATACCACCCAGGCGCAGGGGGCGACCCGAGCGGTGATGTGGGACTCCCGTAGCTAATGAGACCACGGTATACCCACTAAAACCACCATCTTCCGCCACGCCGCCTTTTGACGGGGCCACGGTAACGATACACACATCCGCGACCCCGCCAGCGGTCCGAAGACTCCACGATGGGCGCACAACACGTGCGCCCTCCTCGGCCCCCACCAGGGCTGTAGCAGACGCCCCCCGAGTTTGCTACTTGGAGGCCATGTGGCAGATCAGGTCTGTGGCTCTGCCACCGACCACACCTCGGCCGCAGAGGATAGGGCAAGCGACGCACCGCAATACCTACTTGCCTCTTCCTCTGCGGCCCCACCAATGCCGTTCAAACGGAACGGCCCCGCCAGCTCGCAGGGGGGGGGGTAGGGAGAGCGGCAACCTACCACAATGCCTCTCCCCCCCCGCGATCCGTCCTCGGCCGCAGAGGATAGGGCAAGCGGCGCACCGTAATACCTACTTGCCTCTTCCTCTGCGGCCCCACCTCGGTGCGCATCCGCAGCGGACTCTTCCAGTCCGCTGGGAGCGCCCTCCTCGGGCCAGGCGGCGACACCGGCCGGCCCTGGTTGCCTCTTTGCTTCACCGCGGTTGTCCAAGCCGCGGTTACTAGAGCCCCACCGCCACGACAAGGCGAGCAACCATCGGGGGGTCTAACCTAACCTAACCCACTTTTGGCGTTTTTGGATTGTGTTTGTTTTTGTTTTGGCGGGGGGCTGCGCCCCCCCCCCCCGCCCCTGCTTCGGTAGGTACGGAGGCACTCCCTAGTAAGTAATACCATAGAGTAATAAATATAGTTATACATAAACACCAGAAAACAGATGACCTTATCTCAAGATTACGTAAATTTCAAATGTAAATTTCTACTAAATGGGGGGTGGGGGGGTTTTCCGGGGGTGGAAGTGGCACGAGGAGGTTTTTCTCACCCAAAACATCCTCTCTCAATCCATGTGACCACCAAAAAATTGGGGTAGGTTTGGAAAGCTTAGCCTTCAATCATTTAACCCATAAACTCCCAAGCGGCCACCGGGTGCTATTGTGTCTGATTCCCACGATCAAGGTATTTATGTTAAATACCTTGATCATGGGAATCAGACAGAATAAGAATCTGTTTCATATAGGCCCTTTTCATTTTTAGACAGATCCTGTCTAAAAATGAAAAGGGAGCAAATGTTGTAAAATGAATTTTAAACAATTTACTGTGTGGTACTCAGGTGGACATGTCCAAGGTGAAGCTCAATGTGCTGAAGCCCTGGATCACGCAGAAAATCACCGAGATCCTGAAGATGGAAGACGACGTAGTCATCGACTACGTGAACAATCAGCTAGAGGAGAAGGTGACCATTTTAACTATTTTCCTGCATCTTTAAACACTTGTAATCATTGCAGTTTCTTTCTCAGTTGAATCATTTACGATTCGTGACATTTGTAGCTGTTATCGTACATGATAACTTTGGCATGTTAAAGAAACTGCAATTGAAGTATGTTTTAATGTATATTGATTGGCTATGGCTATTTTTATGGTCCCCACCGGTTAGCGCGCCGCCGCCGCCCCGCCGCCGCCGCCTGCACCCGCCGCCGCAGTCCCGCTCCACTCTTTCGGAGGCCATTAGCATTCTCAATCGGTATTTACGGGGATTAAATACTTAAATGCTATAAATATGATACACTGAAGGATAACATAACAGTAGCTCGGAGGGCGTTCAGAGCGATTTGACTCGCGGTAGGGAAGTGTCGCTTAGGCTTTGCGGTCAGCATAATGTGGTCGTTCGCAACACCCTTACAGATTCAAGAGAGAAGAGAGTTACGCGGTCCGGCGCGGCGTCGCGGCGGTAGCGGTATTCGAGCGACGTAGCCGACTGCGAGCGACGCGCGCCCGCCATCGCCCGCCGCCCCGCAGCGCACCGAAACCATCACTACTGATCTCATGTACACAGTACACCGTAACTGCTTCCCTACCCGAGTCATCTCTACATTGCCAGCAACATAATAGCATGGGCGATACAACTCTTAACGCCTCTCAGAGTAATTTTTGTATCGCCATAAATGTGAGAACTAAAGAAGTTGAATAACATGTGGGATTGGATGTGAGTTAGAGGTGCGTTGGACTGTAGATGTGATACTGATTGGTGTTTTTTTCTTCTTTCCCGCTCCGTATCCCCTCAGTTCCCTTGTCCAAAGAAGATGCAGATCAATCTGACAGGGTTCCTGAACGGGAAGAACGCGCGGCTGTTTATGGGCGAGCTGTGGGAGCTGTTGCTGAGTGCGCAGGCCAGCGAGAACGGCATCCCGGAGTCCTTCACGCAGCAGAAGAAGGAGGAAATAAAGAAACGCATGGTAAGTCCTGTGTAAATTGTCAACACCATACCATCAGAGAGGTTTACTCATAGGCAGATAGTGGTCCTATACAATTTGGTTAGTTTATAATATTAGTTGATATGCTTAATGCTACATAGTTCTTCAATCTTCTGCTTATGAATCAGTTTCTCTTATTGCAATTTGCACTATGTTTTCAGTTCACAGTAAAATTCAAATTTTGATGTGACGTCCCATCACCCATGTGCATTTTTATTAAAAGTGTGTCACAGTCAATATTGTAAACAGGAGGAGCAGCAGAAGGACAAGGATCGGCGGCGTTCGCGGTCGCGGTCGCGGTCGCGCCGCCGCTCGCGGGACCGACGTCGGTCGCGCTCCAGGGATCGATCCAGGGACCGTTCAACTGATAGAAAGTAAGGATTTTGTCGCTCTTAAATGAGGAGGTTCTTTTCAAAACTTGACTATTCCACTTGCGACCAAAGTGGATTTTTAATTTTTTTTAAGTTGGTAACATTGAAATCTATATGCATCGAAAACAAAATCCTGACAAAACGTGATCAATCCACTAGAAAAAAATATTCCAAAACGCATGATTTCGACAAAAGTAGATTATTCCTCTTCGAATTAACAATGTTCAGAATAAGGATTTTAAAATTGCAACAAAACATGATTAATCCAGAAGATATTTTTTTATTACTAGAAATTGTAACAAAACATGTTTTTTCCTCATATTTTTCAGGTAGCTTAAAGTTTTTATGTTCTCATTGGTAATCTGCCAAGTTTTTGAACGGTTGATGTTAGGCTCGAAAGGGCAAGAACCCAGAGCCGTAAAACGTTTAAAAAATCCAAATCCAAAAGAATCAAAACTAGATTATTCCTATAGAACACATTAACAAAACTTGATTATTCCAATCAGCCTCGTCAAAACTTGATTATTCCATTTTAAGATTCTGGATTTATTCAATATTATAATAATGCTAAAATTTTGAAACTCATACGAAATAATCACTATTCTTGTTGTATATTATAATTCACCAACATTTTATGTTAAACACGTAACCGTGTTCTTAAAATTATATTTCGTTAAATTATACAAAGATCCAAAAAGTTGAATAGTCAAGTTTTGAAAAGAACCTCCTCAAATTATATGATTATAAATGATTTTTAAGAGAATTCAACGTCATCGTAAACTGCAAATATTCGCTGATTTTATGAATATAATAATAAATGATAATTAAATTGAGATTTATTAGTGTAATATATTAAGCTTTTTACACAATGTTTAGCCTGAAACGCGGGGCGGTTGCCGTTCATATTAACTAGTAAAATTATCTATAGACTTGTATATTTCACTCGCTTTAATTTATTGTACAAAGGAAACATTTCAATATTACAGTTTACAGTTTACACAGAAAGAACAACACAAAGGATCTGCTTGTTTCTAAAATTTTTGCAATGTCTGTGGTATGCTTTAGACTTCATAATATTAACTTGTTCATTATAGACATCGCAACGGTGGCAGCCCTCGTCGGTCGAAAAGACGCAGCAGGGACAAGAGAAGCCGCAGTCCTTCGAAGACTTCCCATGTGGACGAGATTAAACTACCGGAAACTAAGGGTGAGATATGATTAACGTGACTATTTTTTTTGTCAGAGTGGGATTTATTTTCATTTTATTATTAATTATTGTAAAAAGTTTTGTCCCTGTCTGAAACAGTAGAAGAGTGACTTGACAGATAATCCATTTTTCTTATATTGTACCCAAGATAAAAGTCTTGGGTACAATATAAGAAAACTGGATTGTGGTGTTGTACACAGTTTTCTGTGTAACGATTACAATATCTGTTTCTGTAGCCTGTATAATTGTACATGAATACATTGCAATGGACATTTTTTGTTACAGAAAATGGCAAATCTCCTGAAAAAGATGTGGAGGAAGTGAAAGAAAATAACCCGGAGGTGGAGAATGAAGTGAAGCAGGAGGCGCCGGAGAACTCCGTGAAAGATGATGACAAAGATAAAGAAGCAAAGTCACGATCCGCTTCCCCGGCAAAGTATGATTACTTAGTACTGGATGACTCCCGCAAATCCGTTGCGAGAAAATTAGTTTATCGCGCGGGAACCGTACATTTATCCGACAGATGATTTTTTTATCCGAATTAAAAGATATCCTATGTCTTTCTATCTATATCTGTATCTCCATACCAAATTTCAGCAAAATCGGTTCAGCGAAGAGATAACATACAGAGTACAGACACACTTTCGCATTTATAATATTAGTATTATAAAATTATTATAAATTTAAATTATTCTAATATGGACGCTGTTAAAGCATTAATTGTGGATCATCCCTCAAAATTACGTATTGAGATTTGAGGTATAAATTCAGTTAAATTCTTTAGATTGTTTAGAAAAAGACTGCATTCAAAATTCAACAAAAAATATTTTGTGGGCTAGTACACAAATGAATAGCGACAATAGCGACCATATATTATATGATTGATATTTTTTAAATACCTTGGTGTTAAAATAGCGATCAAATACTGTTTTTAAATTCATTCTATTATGTAATTTTTTTTGTAGTAAATAAAGGACAGGTCCAAAAGAAGACCAGTCTTTCAGAAAAAAAGTATGCCTTTTAAAGTATGTGTTGGGACTTGGGAATAAGGCATACAATAAGCCTAGTTCAGTTTTATGTTAAACAAAATATATTTTTTGTTAGATTCTGTACCTTATGTATGTTGTATCAAGGTCTACAACGGAGAAGGAGGCGGCGGACAGCAAGCCGCCTGAGAAGCGTCACTCGTCCAGCGAGCGGCGCTCGTCTTCTGCGTCGTCCCGTAAGTTAAAAAAAAAACTTTCTTTGTTTCATATTTTTAATAGTTTTATATCCTAAATTGGTGCCTAGCTTTTCCGATAGAATGTTGCCTAGTGTAAAGCCTGACGGTGTTTTAGAATTAATTAGTTACTACAATTTATTGACGTAGGGCTTGTCTAACTTAAAATGGCGCGCCCCTCCCTCGTATTCACAATACAAAATTTTTTATTTTAAATATCAACTAGTGAAGTGGTGGGGCGCGTGATTTCAGTTATGAGACAACTTTCAAATACATATTTTTATATTAACTAAAACATAAACTTCATTTCATTTCATTTCAAAGATAAATGAAGCAATTATTGTTTTTTATAATAATTATACAGGTGGTAGTGTGAAGAAGAGGTCGTCCCACAAGAAACGTCACTATCGCTCGAACCGCGACTCGTCTGGAAGCGCCAGCCCCAGAAGGAGTTCACGCAGAGAGAGGTCAGTTACATTAAGTAATAGTTTTTTTTTATTTGTAGCTGCCCGTTGGGAGCGGACGACATGAAGCAACTGCAGACGACGTGTCGTCGCGACACTACTGGTTTCTATGTACTTCTATGAAATACCCTGCGAGTTGCGACACACTCATAGAAATACATAGCGACACGTCGCGTCGTCTTCTGCAACTTCATGCAGCCGGCTTCCAACTTGTACCTTAAAAATTAATTTGAGTCGTCTATGGGCTTTTCGCTCTTTTTGACGATTTTTTATGTAATTGTTCACGTACCAAGTTTACAGTTCCTCTTAATCTACTTTAAATATTTATTGGGCCATGTTGTATTGGCAATACAAATAGAGGAGCATATTTGTCTATGCGTCGTTTATTTATGGAAAAGTTAAACTCGTGCACTCTCAAACTTTGGCCTTCATTCTTGAAATAAGATAGCATACCAAATAATAGTCCTGATTTCTGAATCACGCCTATCGATGTTTCTGATATCGGCGTGACATAACAATGTCTTCCTGACAACGTCTGAAATGAATATAGTAGCCTATATTATTATAGCTCAAGCTTATTTCCACACAACTTTTGGCAAAACAAAGTTTCCGGATTATCTAATTATATTATAATTTAACAATAATTCAACAGGAGCAAGTCCCGTCGTCGCAGCAGCCGGCGGAGGTCGCTGGATCGCCGCGACCGGGAGAGAGAACGCGAGAGAGAGAGGGAACGAGAGAGGGAGAGAGAACGAAGACGCAGGGAGAGGGAGAGACGGGATAGGTATGTTATTTGGTCCCTCTCATTTAATGTGGAGTAGAAAGTGATAGTCGGCGCAGCAGCCAACGGAGGTCGCTAGATCGCCGCGACAGGAAGAGAGATCGCGAGAGAGAGAGGGAACGAGAGAGAGTGAGAGAACAAAGACGCAGGGAGAGGGAGATGGGAGTGGTATGTAGTTATTGTCTCTGTCATTTAATATGGAGCAGAAAGAGATAGTCGTCGCAGCACTCGGCGTAGGTCACTCGATCGTCATGACTGGTAGAGGGAACGAGAGAGAGAGAACGAGAGAGACAAGGAACGAGAGAGAGAGAGAGAGAGAGTAAACGAGAGTGGGACAGAGAACGACGACGCAGGAAGAGGGAGAGACGGGGGAGGTATGTATTTTTGTCTCTGTCATTTAATGTGGAGTAGAAAGAGAGCAGCCGGCGTAGGTCACTCGACCGTCGCGTCGTGGCCGGGAGAGAGAACGAGAATCTGGTATATGTATTTGTCTCTGTCACTTACAAATAGAAAGAGATAGCGCGTGATGTAATCGGCCCTAAGAATAACAAGATATTACTACTTTTAATTAGGGTTGCTGAGGATTCCTCTTCCGCTTCCTCATAATGAGGAAGTTCCGCAATATTTTGGGTTCCTCATCCGTTACCGCATCCTCATAAATAAAAATAAAAAAATCCTCTTCCGCTATCGCTTCCTCAAAATTTAAGAGGAATTTATGAGGAATTTCACTGCGCATGCGCGTCGCGTATCATCATTATATAATCATGGCAACGCACACGCCAGAGCCAGAGAATTGTATCATTCACTCATTCTTTTTTTGTGTGCGTGTGTTGTGACTTGTGTATGTTACTCAACTCCTCCTTATAACTGCTGGGTCGATTTTGATGATTCTTTATGTGATGTGTGTTTTGAGAATGGTTTAGAATTTTGATTCATAGTTTGGTCCACTGGAAAATGTCCTTTTAATTAATTTTTGTGTAATGTAGGTATGCAGGACAGGACAAAGACTTTTGGGTTGGGTCCGCTAGTATTTATAATTTCCTATCATCCTCTTCCTCATCCGCTTCCTCTTCCGCTTCCTCATCCGCATCCTCTTCCGCATCCTCTTCCTCAAAAACATATCCTTTTCCTCATCCGCATCCTCTAAATTAGCGCGTGATAATTCCTCTTCCTCCTCCTCTTCCACATAATCACTTCCTCAACAACCCTACTTTTAATGAGATGGAAAATATAGGCGTGGACGTGCACGGATTTATTTCTTTGACTTGAGTCAAGTATCAGTCACATATTATATTATTTTCTTACAAAGCGAAGCTTGACGCAAGTGCGTAGTCTCTCCGTGCGCCGCGGTGGAATGGAGCCCTAACAGTAACGACGCGTTCAAACGTGCGCATTTTCTGCTGACATAGCGTTTGGGAAAACACGCGAACTGAATCCGCGCGTGCAGTAAACGCGCACGTCCGAACGCGCGTGTCCTTAAATACGAAACTGTTATGAAAATTAAATGGAGTTGTTTGAATAATTATGTGCATTACGTTATATACATGATTTCTATTGATTTGTGCCTGTCTTTTATTATTTTACACTTTTCAGACTAATATTTAAAGTATACGTTTTTTCGGCGTTAATTTTTAGGGTGTCGTACCCAAAGGGTAAGGGTCTCAGTTACTTTCAAAGGAATTTGAACGGAAAGTTCCTTTATACTTCGCCGAATACATTTCTCGACATGAGATGCATAAGGTCGAATGTCGACATCATCGTCAATGTCGAGTAAAATAACTTTAATAGTCAGCTAAAACCAGTATCTCGCGCTCTTTCTATGCATATTTAAATCATAGTTCTATCTCTATTTGTTCTGATAATAATACAAATGCATAAGGTCGAATCTGTCGAATTTCCAAATTAATATTGTGGAATAAGGCTTAATAGCTAGTACAGTATTTCTGCTTAAAATTTTGATTTAAATGGAAGGTCTAACATTGACTTCAGCTTTTATGCTTTTCAATTATTTTATGTGTAACGAAGGGAGTATGTTGACATTCGACTTGATGCCTCTTGAAATTAAATATCTAGATGTCGTACCTTGAGATATAGTATTATGCCCCGAAAAATTTATTTGTTTGGTTATGGTCTACAAACATAATAAGTCCTTATGCCTTTAAAAATTGCTGATTTACCGTTGTACAGAAATGCCTATGTGAAGAAGAAACACTATTCCATTGACTTCGTGACCGTACACCGACGCGAAAGAATGACATCGGACATTATCGCCGGTCACTCGATCGTTTTCGGCGCCACGGTAGCTTGACCTATCAGCGCATAGCACCTTTCGCCTCCTCTACATATCGACGGATGCGTAGGGTCAGGGAGATGGATCCGCAACTATATCTTCGGATATATTGCGATCCGTCCACACATCTGTGAGTTAATCAGTCTGTGCTCAATCGTGAAAGACGTAACTCGTGCCGCAAAAAATGGATATAGAGATAGTAGCGGCTAGGCTGCACTACACTACAGACAAGCAAAAACCACCCTCTACACCTCGGCGGATGAAACTGGCGTTTAGTATGGGAGAAATAGAAAGTCTATTTTTTTTACCCGACTGCCAGGAGGGTTATTGTATAATATAATTATTATTTAATTATTCAATATATGTACCATTGTTATCGATGCATTTTTCCGTTACTAAAAAAAAACGGAGGGACGAGAGTTAATAAAATATCTTTGAATGCGGTTTGGACAGCCATATCCGAGTTGAATTTTTTTCCTTGTAGGATGTTATCCAAATTCGGAGAAAAATGGTAATCTGGTGGAGCAAGGTCCGGGGAGTACGGTGGATGTCGCAGACATTCCAATTGCAGCTCCTCCTGTCTTGCGGCCATCTGTTGTGCAGTGTATGGTCTAGCGTTGTCCTGAAGCAGTAGTGGCCTAGAGCGACTGACCAGCCTTGGTTGTTTAGTAGCTAGTTCTTCCATCATGGTTTGCAGTTGCTGACAATAGAATATATCTGCCTTAACCGTTTGGCCAGATTTTAGAAAGCTGTAGTGAACGACACCGGCACTAGTCCACCAAACACTCACAAGTAACTTTTTCTGAGTCAATTTTCGCTTAGGGCAGGATTTGGCTGATTCTCCAGGGGACAGCCATTGCGACTTACGCTTCCGATTATCGTAAAGAATCCATTTTTCATCACAAGTGATGAACTGATTTAAATTCCCTTCACTATTGTGTCGGTTGAGCAATGTAACGCAGCAGTCGAAGTACCGACCTTTCAATTTTTTTTATCTTCCCAATTTGATGCAAGTGGATTAAAGCAGTTTCATCACTTACACCGAAGCCTGCTGCTAACTCTAAAGTGGTTTGCGATGGATCCGCTTCCACAATAGCTTCCACAATAGCCTTTGATTCTTCATTTTTCATTGTGGTCTCTGGTCGTCCACGGGGCTTGTTCTGAAGGTCGAAATTTCCAGAACGAAAATGTTGGAACCAAAACCGTACCGTGTTTTCTTTTGCGACACCGGCACCATACACATTGACCATTGTTAATTCTTCGAGCTGTTTCTGCAGCACTCGTGCCAACTCACATTCGTCAACTCGGAAACTTAAATGTACCAAATAAATGAATATATAAATTTTAATTTGGAATTCTTAACCGAAGAGGAGATATTTGAGATCAAAGTGGCCTGTACAACATAACGTCAATTTCATATTATGTAAGGACCTAATATTATAAAAAGCGGCCAAGTGCGAGTTGGACTCGCCCATGGAGGGTTCCGCAGCAGCAATAAGGTTAATTTTTATGAAATTATATTATTTTTGATTTATTTTTATATTTCAGTCGATTTAATGAAATTTAGATTAAGGTTTACTATTTATGACGTATAAAAAAACTACTGGCTAGATCTCGTTCAAACCAATTTTCGTTGGTAGTTTTTATAGTAATATACATCATATATTTTTTTTAGAATTATCATGCCTCTACTTTAGAAATTAGAGGGGGGGGGACACACATTTTTCCACTTTGGAAGAGTCTCTCTCGCAAACTATTCAGCTTAGAAAAAAATGATATGAGAAACCTCAATATGATTTTTGGAGACCTATCCATAGATACCACACACGCATAGGTTAGATGAAAAAAATTTTTTTTTGTTTCATTAAGTTTTACTATTTATGACGTATAAAAAAAAACTACTGGCTAGATCTCGTTCAAACCAATTTTCGTTGGTAGTTTATATAGTAATATACATCATATATTTTTTTTAGAATTATCATGCCTCTACTTTAGAAATTAGAGGGGGGGGGGACACACATTTTTCCACTTTGGAAGAGTCTCTCTCGCAAACTATTCAGGTTAGAAAAAAATGATATGAGAAACCTCAATATGATTTTTAGAGACCTATCCATAGATACCACACACGCATAGGTTAGATGAAAAAAAATTTTTTTTGTTTCAGTTGTACCTATGGGGACCCCTAAAATTTTTAATACTTTTTCCATTTTTGCATCAAAATCTTAATGCGGTTCACAGACTACATCTACTTACCAAGTTTCAATAGTATAGCTCTAATAGTTTCGGAGAAAAGTGGCTGTGACATACGGACGGACGGACAGACAGACAGACAGACAGACAGACATGACGAATCTATAAGGGTTCCTTTTTTGCCATTTTGGCTACGGAACCCTAAAAACTTAAAACATTCCGAGAATCAGGTAGATTTTCCTGAAGTGGATTAAATATGTCTGTTTCCATTCTATTTTACATTTTTTAGTTTAAAAAATGAGTTTGAGTCATAATGTTTAAGTTTTTAGATTATTTTATAAATTTTATTTTAATACTAACATTGACCTCACGTATTTAATAATACTTCATTTAAATGCCTCATAAATAGATACGTCTGTATAATAACTAATAAGATAGGACGTAACAAAATTTCTATTTTTGGCCAAATATAATGTTACATGTTTAAAAAAAACTTAAAATACGCATTTAATTTACTAAAAAATTGCAGGCATAAAGTTGGATCAGTCAATATATTTAAAAGTGTTCATCGTTTAATAACTCTATACAGGCATAAGGTTGGATGACACCAAAAAATTGGTTTTGAGTAATAAAATATTCTTATTTAACTGTGATTGGTTTTATTACTATACTAATACAAAGGTAGATGACTTATCTAAATTATTATATTATTTTTGTTAGCATATTCGATAATAAACAAAAGTTTTGACACGATTTTGTCAATATTTTTCTTTTGGCTCTCCTCTAAACTTGTAAAATTCTACATCAGACCTAATGCGTCTCAGGTCGAGATTTTTTTAGTTGATCTACTATTACTCAATAACTTATGAAGTCTTCTTTGCCGTGATAGTTTTCCTTTTAAATTCAGCATATTTCCTACTCTCGTGAATTTTTTCACATTTCCAGAAGCAACCGTTTAGCTGGTAGAAGGGGGGGACACTGGACTCTAACGATTTTTTCCACTTTAAAACTTAATATTTCACAAATGGATCCCTAAATCGGAAAATGATCTATGAATACTCATAATATTTTTAAAAAACCTATCCAACGACACCCCACACGATGGGGTGGGCGCGAAAAAAAAAAATTCAACCCCGCTTGATGTGTAGGGGAGGTACCAGAAAAAAATATTTTTTAAATATTTTATGTACCATTTTGTCGGCATTATAATTATGTGTATTCATGCCAAATTCCAGCTTTGTAGGTCCTATGGTCTCTGAGCAAAACCGCGGACGGACAGACGGACGGACAGACCGAAACTATAAGGGTTCCTTGTTGACTACGGAACCCTAAAAATGGGACCCTATTATTAAGAATTCGTTGTTTGTCTGTCCGTCTGTCTGTCTCCAGGCTGTATCTCAAGAACCGCCATACCTAGACTTCTGAAATTTTCACAGATTGTGCCTGATTCACATTCACAGATTATCTGTTGCCGCTATAATAATAAATAATAAAAATAAAATAAAATAAATATTTAAGGCGGGGTCTTATATAATAAACCTGATTTTTTGGCCTTTTATGCTTACCAAACTTCAGCAAAATCGGCTTATTGGTTTGGGCGTGAAGGGTAACAGACAGGCTTCGCGGGACATGCGGTATCTATCTTGATGTATGTCAGTGGCAAAAAGTGTCGTTACAACTTTTCGTATGAATTTTTTCCGTCTCCCTTTCGCAAAGCGCGATAACGAACTTCGTTCCAATTATAGTATAATAAGGATTACGTTTGAAGATAATTGATAAGAATAAATTGAAACCAGGTCGCGCGAACGTCGCCGATCGCTCGAGAGACGCACTACTAGACGCTCGCGGTCGCGCTCTCGACGGCGTTCAAGAGACAGGTAATTTGTTGTTACTCTCAGTTGCTCTTGTGTTTCATCCGCATTTGTATAGTATTTATGTTTATTTATTCATAATTTTGTTAAGATGACTATCAAAAATTCTCTACATAAAATTATTACTTACCGCTCTTAAGGTAACACAATGTTAAGCTACTTTTCTAATGTATGACAAACATTGTATAACTATAAAATTAAATGCTTACCGAACTAATGTACGCCATACACGCTACGGTTTACCGGAGAGGTTTACCTGCGCAGGTAGACCGGAACGTGTGTGGGAATAGACATTTGCAGTTTTTTAGGCCTGTGCAGTCGACCGGAGCAAAATCGAAAATCAATTCTTTCGACTGATACCTGCACAGGCGGCCTCTCCGGTAAACCGTAGCGTACATTAGGCTTATGACGTCATCTTTAACACAATAACGCACATTATTTGGTGGAACTCATTAAATGGATATAACAGTTCATGTTGTTAAAAGGGGAAATCAGAATAACTTTGGACATTCGCGATAATTCAATTTGACTCTTAATAAGCCTGCTATCACAGTGTGCGATGGCACAACAATAACAGCTTGAAAACAAGGCGTTAACTTGAAATATCCAGACTTATCACGTATTCAAACTTACCCTCAAACCTTAATAAATAACCCTTATCTTTACCGTACAGGTCTCGCGACCGCCGCCGCTCCCGCTCTCGCCGCCGCTCTCGCTCGCGCCGCCGCTCTGGCCGCCGCTCGCGCGACCGACGCTCGCGGGACAGGCGATCCCGGGACAGACGGTCACGGGACAGATCCAGGTATGACAGAACTACTGAATGGCTTTGTCCACATTGTGCCTTTTTCTGTTCGTCAAGGGCATGCGTTATAGCGCAATCAACAGCGAACGTGAGGCATGCCCGTAACGCGCGTTGAAATCGTAGCGTTCGCTATGACACTTTTCTTTCAACGCGGGTGGATTTTGACGCATTCAATTATTGAATATGCCAAACGAAAGTTGAATAAAAAGAAGATGATGAAAATTGAAGATGAAATTGCATAATGTGGACATAGCTAATATTCTTTTATCTCGCCAATTCGGCTCGGGTATTCCTCAAGGGAGGCCATAGATCAACTACTGATTGCTAACTACAATATACTCCAGAGAAGCCACACATAGTTCCTTTGTCGCGTAGTGCCGTTTAGCTCTTACGATGTCATACATAGGTCAAATTTTACTCCGTTTTACAGTTAACGAGCTACAGTCTGTGCTATTATAACTTTGATATGATATTTAAATCCACATTCAACTTCCAACCAGATTGTGATAAGTGGGCCTGAATTAATTTCGTTAAATAAACTCTGTTTAACAAATTTGTAGTAGGGTCTTGTCTAGAGTTACTTCTATATATGGAAATTTTCGATTTATAGGGATAAGAAGTCAAGAGATCGCACAAAGGATAGGAGATCCAGGGACAGGAAGTCTCGTGATAGAAGATCCATCGATCTGAAGGAGCGTCTAGAAAAATCCGTGTCCATCCCACGGAAAGGTAAATTCTCTTAATATGCTGTAATTTGTGTTAAAATCAATTTTTTGGATGAATGGTTTAAATATAACACTTAAAAAATAATTTACTAGATAAGAATTAAAAATATGTATATCGTTTTACAGAAAATCTGGATAAACTAAGAAAGAAGTCTCCAGATGGTGTATCAATTGTGCATGAACCGTCTAAAGACCATGCGTCGAGTTCTAGTCGAGAGTCGTCGGTCGCCAATGAAAAGCCCGCCGTCGAAAACAACAGCCAAGAGAAAAATGCAAACTCGTCGGACGACGAGGAGCGTGAAGATTTCGTCCCCATACCCACCCTACGTGAGTATTCCAAGAGTCTCTCACGAACACCCTCACCTTTCCTGAGAAAACACGAGATGGAAAATAACAAAAAGTCCGACAGATCCGCCGACGAAGCCTCGGGAAAAGAAATCCACGAGGACGAGACGGCTAAACCTCAGGAAACTAAGAAAAGCAAACGCAAGGGACGACAATCGGAGTCCGAAAGCGATAGCAGCGAGGAGGTCGCCAAATCCAAGAGCAAAACCAAAGTCAAACGCAAGGAAAAGGTCTCCTCTAAGAAGACAAAGAAACCGAAAAAGGAGAGCTCGTCCAGCGACAGTGATTCCGAGGACTCGTCCACCAGCGACTCTGAGGAGGATCGGAAAAAGAAAAGCAAGAAGAATGCCAAAAAGAAGTTATCGAAAAAGTCTAGAAAGAAGAGGTCTCGTTCCTCGAGCTCGGAATCTAGCTCCGAAGAGGAAGTCAAGCACAAGAGTTCTAAATCTAAACAAAAGAACATTCCAGATGAGTCCGACACCGACAAAAAATCCAAAAAGCGCACTAAAGACGTTAGTCAGGAACGCGCGAGGGTCGAAAAAGGCGACGCTAAGCCTAGCAAATCTAAGAAACCTCAGTCCAACTCCGAAGATTCACACGACAGCTCGGAGAGCGAGGAAAAGCCGGCTAAGAAAAAGGCGAAGCACGATTCTACGTCGTCCGAGAAGGAAATTAAACGTAAAAAAGCAGAATCCCTTAAAGATAAAATCGCTTCACCCGAAGGTGTAAAAGGAAGGAAAACTGACGACAAAGTGACTAAAACAAAGCATGTTGAGGAATCCAAAACAAAAGCACGCGAGGACGGCGACAAGAAAGCGAAGAAACGCGAGAAGGACGATTCTTCCTCGGATTCGGATCAGGTATCAAAGAAGAAAGCTCGAAAGAAGGTTTCGGAAAGCGAGTCGGACTCTGACAGCGACGAGCCTAAAAAGTCGAAAAAGGCTAAGAAGCATAAGAAACACTCTAAAAAGCATAAGAAGCACAAGAAGCATAAGAAATCATCCAAGAAGAAGGATGACTCCTCCGATAGCGAGGAAAATGAAGAGGAAGAAGAGGAAACAAAAGTCAATAACGAGGACTTGGAGAAGAAACTTCGAGAAAGAGCGTTAAAGTCGATGAAGAAGCAAACTAGCGCGTCCGGGTCAGACTAACGCCGCCGTAGATAAGTCTAGATGTATGGCATTTTACGCTGTGTAACAAAATTTTAAATGAGATAGCAAACATGATTTTAGGGTGTATGCCCTTGTTAGAAATAAATTTTAATATGACAAATTGTTATTTTTCTTGAATATCGTTTTATTGATTTTGATTTGCTTCTTATTGTTCTCGGTAGTTCAAATTTTCTGATTCTAAGGGTAAGTTGCACCAGAGGCGTAGTTAAAGTTAAGGTTATCGTCAAATATGGCGTCCATACCTGATGGAATTTTACTAGGGATTTGACAGTTCATTTGAATTTTTGTTATGCTTGAAGTCAAAGTTCTAGTTAAAGTAAGTTGGTGCAACCCACTCTAAATTAAGGACGCTATTACAAATATCAGCGATTTTCCGGTACCCTATTAAAGAATTAGGAGTCAAACTGCGAGGATATTTTGGTTTCAAATGAAAGATAATATATTCATCTCCACGACTGTACCATAAAAATTCTATAGCCGCATACAAAATTTTCACATAAAATACGTTTTAACCATCACAATAATCGCAAAATATGAAAAAATGGGGTCTGATTAGGTACCTTATTATCTAAATACACTGAACTGAGGAAAATAAATATACAAAAAAATTGTTGCTTATTTAGTCCTCTATAAAGTCCGCTAAAAATTTTATATAAAAATAAACAACTTTTCTAGTTATAAGAAAAATAAGAAAATTTCTCAAATTTTTTCATACATTTTCACCATATCAAGAACGCGGCGAGTGTCGTAACCGCCACTGTACAAGGCGCGCTAATATGAATCTTATTTTAATGTCATTGACGTCGATATTCGTACTGACAGACATCCGACCTGCTAATTCTCCGGTTGGAGCATTCTTAAGTACTTGTTATTCCAGTAAAAATCATCTCAAATTGCCATAGGGAAGGTGACCGTGACATTAAGGCTTGTTCAGAGTTTCCATGTGAGCAGTCCTTAAAACTTTACTAATTGTCCCGAAAGAGGTTTAACCCATCAACCCCCAAGCGGCAACCCCCTATAGAATTTTTTAAATTGTATCTTAATTTAAATTATTCTGCAGCACCTCATCGTGGGCATCGCTACACAATATATTTTCAATTGCTATGCGGCAGCCGGCTGCCGCTTGGGGGTTTATGGGTTAAACCTCTTAGGCCCACTTGCGCAGATCTGAGTTTCTGCGCAAGTCCGCCTTAGGTCCACTTGCGTAGATCTGGGTTAAAGTTAACTCTGAGTTAAACATCATGTCATGATGATCATGTCACTTGCGTAGATCTGGGTTAAAGTTAACTCTGAGTTAAACATCATGTCATGATGCTTAACTTAGAGTTAACTTTAACCCAGATCTACGCAAGTGCCCCTTAGGGACGTTGGTTTGTTTGCATCATAAGAACAACAGTACATAATATATTTTTTATTTCATAAGTCAACAATTTTTATTGGATTAAATATTTTATATTGCATAAAATATAATCTAAAACCTACTTAATATTTACTTAGAAATTATATTTGGTTTACAGAAAATACTTAATAATATACTTATGTATGATATAAATACTTATACTGTAAAATAGTAGCGTTATAAGTTATAAAACTTTCAAGGTAGGTACATTCATGAATTATGATAGTCCTTCAATTCTAATAATAAAGCGCAATACACACTGAGCCCGCCAGGCCGCCGACAAAGCCCGGCGACATAGCCCGGCGGGCGGCGGTCTGTATGAAAAGATGATCATATTTTCATACAGACCGTCGCCCGTACACGTACAAGACGTACACACCCAAAGTAAGTATTATCACTTATTTTTGTTACACACTGTATAAAGAACACGTACACACCCTATAGCAGTTATCCCCAACCCGCGGCACGCCGCGCCGCGCCGGGACTTTATCGGTGGCCCAGGTGATGTTAAACCATTTTGTAATAATTATTCACAATCACGCCCACCGGCAAAATAATGTAGTCGTGAAACTTTTTCCACCTTTAAATCGTTATTTTTAAAGAACGTTATTTTTTAACTACAAAAAAAATCTGTTGCGGTTGACACTAAGACCAAAACATAAAAAGGTTGAAGATAACTGCCCTAAAGTATTATCACTTTCAATAGTTTTGAGGTATCCTGTATACTCGAAGAAAGTAAACGCAGCTACATAATATTAGGTATATACCGATTTTTTCGAAGGCTGTGTTTCTTATTTGACTGAACGAGCGGTGGTCTTAAAGTTTTTCTATCTACGTGAATATCCTCTGTAACCAGTGACAAGGCTGGGCGTGATGCCGTTATTGTAAATGTTACCCCTATCGTGGTATCCGTAACCGAGATGACCAGCGCCCTGGTAGCTAGGGTTGTTGTAACCGTAGTAAGAGTTCAAACCACCGTTGCCTCCGTAACCGCCGTAACCTCCATATCCGGCCGATCCGTAACCGGCTGCACCGGATCCGTATCCGGTTGCACCAGATCCGTAACCGGTTGCACCGGATCCGTAACCGGCTGCACCGGATCCGTAACCGGCTATACCGGACCCGTAACCGGCTATACCGGATCCGTAACCCCCGTACCCAGCTGCACTGTCGTAACCTCCATATCCAGCACCGGATCCGTAACCAACGTTCCCAGCAGAGCCGTATCCGGATGAACCGTATCCGGAGTAACCGCTGTAGCCGGTGTCTATGCTATTGATATTAGATCCGTAACCGGAATATCCTTTGTGTCCGGAATATCCGTTATAGTCAGTGCCGTAACCACCACTTGAATATCCGTTTCCTGGATACAGATTCGATCCGTAACCCGTCACTGAGTACTGGTATCCACCCGGATTGCTCCCACCCCAATTTGAATATTGACTTGAATCTGGAATAAAAAGTGTTTTTTATGCAACAACGATTAGTGCGCAACGGTAAGTGGTACAAAACAAATAGGTACCTAACCGCCGTACTCAGAGACATATTTAAGATTAATTAACCTTCAATTTAATGAAGAGTTTAACAGATAATGTACGGGGCTTATGTCAAAATTTTGAATTAATAATTAATTGCACTCTGAGTGTGACAGAGTGTTTTTTTTCCAAATTAATAGTTCTTTAAATAGGACTGAGCTGCAGCTTAGGGTTGTAGATGATAACCAGGGCGAGCGAAGCGAGCCCTGTATATCCCACAACCGGATCACTTTTGTAGTACCTACTCTTACGGAAAAAATATCACGCCTATTGATTTGAATTTTTATGTATATGTAGGTAGATGTGTTATCATCGGTCAGTCAAGAAAACTGCCTAATTAGGGTGAAGCCAAACTAGCGTAATTTGTGAGTCGCGAGCCGCAGAATTTCTGCCGAGCAGAATTTATTTTCATACATAAATAAATCACGACTCACAAAATTACGCTCGTGCGAATCAAACAGGACTTTTGTATGAAACTGAATGCAGCAGAATTCTGCCCGGCAGAAATTCTGCGGCTCACGAGTCACGACTCACAAATTACGCTCGTTTGGCTTCACCCCTAAAGATTCACCCTTCACCAGTCACCACGCAGAAAAACGACGGGAGCCCTCACAAAACTTGGCTTTTAGCTAGTTATAAAAAAAAATAAAACTTACAAGTACTGGCTGCTGCTTGTAAACTCTCTTTGGGTTTAGTTTCGGCGACATTTTTGCTTCTGTCCGGAGCGCCGCTCGCTACTCCCAGTATGAAGATGACACAATTTAACGTTGATATTGACTTCATTCTGTAAATGGAAAATCAATGATTGAGTCGAGGCACCTTCGCCAATAAAATAGAATACGATCCATATACGATCTGTATCAGTGGGGAAATGTAACGGAGGGAAACGAGGGAATCAAAATAGAGTGTAACCGTTTGTCTTATTTCATTTACTTTAAATACCTAAGTGAAAAAATGAACTAGGTAGGTACTTATTTGTTTGATCTAAGCTTCCTCAAACCGATCTTGCACGTTACTAGTCTGACTTAAAAGTTAAAATTAAAGTTTATTTTAACTTTAACTTATGGAAATTAGAATTACGATTAAGTAATTATTATCTACAAACAATTATTGCATTATAATTAATAGCTTCCTTAAACCCTTCTGCTATATTCTGCTTTGAATTTAAAGTTTACTTTTAAGTACTTAATTTAACTAATGGAAATTAGATTTACGATTAAGTAGTAGAACTTATTACATGTTATCTAGTATCTATATAAGCAACTATTGCTTATTAGCTTCCTAAATCCCACTCGCAAATTGCTCTGGTTTGGTTAAAGTTTAGTTTAAATTTAACTTTTAACTTTAATTTTAAACCGTTAGATATGCTTAAATTGTAATTTCTCTCGTTTCCCATATTCAACAGGTAAATTAATAGATATTTCAAGACGCGGTTAAGTGTGCTTAAGTTTGTTTAGACCATAAGTAAAATATTATGTACGACGTCAAGTTTTCAAGAAACCAGCATCCACGAACAAAAAACATTTTTTCTTTTAATGACAGACATTAGTTGAGTAGTTACCTATATGACAAACAAAAGATCTGTAGATAAGACATTATAATTGCTAGTAATTAGTACTACTACTCGTATGCCCTTCCGAAGGTAACATACAACAACGGGAGGCTTTACACTGCTGTATATACATACCTACATAATGTAAACATGGTTTATACTCTATGTCATATCTATATTAAGTAGTCCATATAACATTATAAATGAGATTGAGTATGTCCGTCTGTCACACCTTTACATTTAAACCACTCGAGCACTCGTGACTCGGCTGCGGACTGACCGAGATACAAGACGGTATAGTCTTGTTATATTTCGTAAGGTATCTCGAATCGGAGTCGTAGAAAATAACATTGATAATAATATATTATTGAGAAAGGATAAGTTTATAATTATAGGTACGGGGTACTATCGAAAAATGTACGTTCCCTGCGCGATATGACATTCTGTAAAAACGAAAATATAACATAATATTATTCTAACTCATAACTTCACATAAGTAGGTACTCATATATAGGATATGATAATATGGATATTGGATAAGTTATGTCTCTTGAAATATCAAGGAACATTTAAAATTCTTCAAAAGCCAATTCTTTATGAGGAGCGCATAATGCCTAAAGGCCTTTAGAAATCCTTCCATATTAAGTCTGATGGACGTGTTGACAAAATATTAAATAACAAAACTGACTTCGAGGTCTACCAGGGAAATCCTACCTGCCTCTGAAGCTTTAGAGACAATTTACTATAAAATTTAAAATTAGATCTAGGATAACTTAAAAACGTCAATTCATGCTTAGATTCGAACTCGCGGCCATAATAACCAAATAATAACTATACTTACATAATATACATATAAAAAAAATAATAAAAAATTATAAAAAAAAAATATACCTACAATGGCGTACCTAGGCCGCGTTGGTATCTAATGGCTGAACTCTACGCAAAGACACGATTTTCGGTAAATATGTCTTTGGGCTTGCTAAAATCCTTTTAAACATTATTAATATTTTAATATGTTCAAAATAGAAAGAAGTATTATAATATATTTGCTGATATGAAGACCTTTCGAGCACTAAGCACTTGCTCTACAATATGGTAAAATATTGTAGAAAACCACAAAGTCTATGTACTTATTGTTTTTTTAGAGCTACCTTATACTTAATTAAATAAATGAAGATATTATTAGAAAAAGTTATAAAATGTATTTAAAATCAAAACGAAAAACGGCGATCGTTATTCTCGCTAGTAATAAAACGAACTCGTAAAAATGCATGTACGCTGAGGTTATGCGAAATTTTCTAAAAAAGCTTTTATAAGTACCTAAAAGGTTTTCATATAATATTTCATTTCACTTTTATGTAGAAAATATAACACACATTTCAAAAAAATAGATGTAACAATATATTTAGAATTTTTAGTACAGTTTAAATTATTTAATGTTAAGTAACCATTTATTTAAATATACTTAGTTAAAATGTAGTTTAAATTTATTATTTGGTGCTCAATTCAAAAATATTTAACGTGAATTTGCACTTGGTATTTATTACTTTATATATATTTTTATCATTGTGTGTTCAGTGAAAAGATTGAATTAAAAAAATTTGTTCCAAAAATGAATAAACTCACTTGTCACCGATGAGACGTTGGCACACGTTGGTCAGTATCGTGCGCGGATCTCAAGATGCGCTGTAGATGCGTGCGCGCCGCGGTACCTTTATAAGCCGTGGGACTTTTTGTCTTATTGACAATGCTCACGGAGGTAATGAGTCCGTTTGTAAGCAGCCTGTCCTTCCATGAAGATGACGCAGACCAATTTTAGCATTACAATGTATCGTTCTATAATAAAACCTCAATGCTGCAAGTTCATAATGACACTCTGAGCGGACTTGTGAATTCGGAAGTGGAAATGAGTTCATCATAACAGTGGTGAGGCATAGAGATAATAACAAGGCAAGGTGTGAAGCGGTTTTGTGTGTTACTATTGGTGTGGCTTACGGAATACACTAGAAACGAGCAACGGATAACCTGATAGTCTAGCATCAGGCTATCCGTCCGCTGTATAAGCGACCAGCTTACTATCAGTAATAATTATACAGCATGACTGGTGAGACATGTTCAATACTCGAGGATGTGATATTTGGCTATTATAGTAGTTGAAAAAAAATAATATAAAAAAATAATATCAATTGATCACTGAGTAAATGTAGCTTAAAGTTAAATAATTATTTACCCAACGCATGGACACCGCGCGCGCTAGGGGTAGCGCGCCGGCGCGGGGGGTGCATGACGCGCGGCCGCATAGTAATTTACATTGTCCGTGATTCATTTGTTTGAAGGGAAATTTGGTCAAAAATTAAGTACCTAATTTTATTACATATTTATAATGAGAATCGAGTACTGAATACTCTCCTTAAATATCGGTATTGACTCACCAGTCATGCTGTAGTAGCTGGTCGTTTATTTACCGCCTGACTGCAGCAATATTAGAGCAGTTAGAATACTTACTATGTTTTTTATACTGTCTCTAAAATTTTACTAATTTTAGTGGGCCTTTTTGAACATTGGTTGGTGGTATATTAAGTAAAGATGGCGGTGCCATTGGTATCTAAGGTCAGCGGCTTTCAAACGTTTTCGGTGGTGATTTGGGGAAACCTTTTTAAGAAGGGACATTTTTGACGGACCCTTAATTTTTTTTTGTCTTTGAATGAATTGTCTACATGCAGCATGCTGGAGGCTGGAGACATTTCTAAAACCAATTTGTGTATGTCTCGCGGAGGGCCTTATAGGGCCTTTGCAGGGTCTTATAGGGGCACCGCGAGCCATACATAAATTGGTTTTCTCAGCCATTCTCAAAGTTTGCCGGAGTTTGCTGGGCTCCGGGCAGCAAACTTTGAGAATGACTGACCGCTGAGGTAGGCGATCAAAGCAATTGTTACTTGTTACAATGCTTTCTGTCTTTATGTTAGTCAAATACCCTACTTACAAAAAGTTAATAAGCATACACGGAACTGTGATCTTCAATTTGAAATCGGTGAAATGATTGTAATGACGCTCCTACGGTTGGCTGAGTAGAGGACGTGTCCACAAGGTCACTCATGTATTGTTTCATTTTGAGAACTGATAAGCTACCTATAAACGTTAACAATAGTAACTTTATTCTAGGATTGCGTTTTATGTTCCGGGTGTGCATGTTATTATAATAATTTCGTAAAACGTTAATATTCATATCATATTAGCATATTTCGGTGCGGAAATCCGGTGAAAAATGAAATATTGTTTGTTATGACTGACAGTTATTATTTTCCCATGATCATGTTGAGTATGAATTTAAGGCCGGCCGCATATATAGTACATACGTTTTCCGTAATATGCGATTCCCGAATTAATTTTCCGTATTTGGAAATCTGAATGCATGGAATCAGTAGAAAATACAGCACAAGTCTGGGAGCACGGTACGCTAGTGCGCCCGCCGAGACGAGCCAAGCGAAGCGAGCAAATTCTACTAGTATGTAGAAACTAGAATTTGTTGAAGTTAGGGTCGCGTCGGTAGAGTTAGGCCGTGTAGATTCAGAATATTAGCTCTATATGAGATATCATATCTTTTTCACAGGGTACATTATGTGGTCGTCTCGACTCTCGGCTACATTTTACAGAAATGTTTTTTGTGGCATTCGTTTTTCTTCGTACGGAACGAATTCTGCATGTACCATTCAAGTGCAATAGCGCGTTCACGCGTGAAGAAAACGAGCGTGTGCGCTAGTCTAACGGCCCGGCCGCACCTGCGTCTATCGTCCGAAGCTTCGTGCAATGAGACGATACTATAGGACGATACACGTAGATCGTCCAATAGTATCGGTTTTAGCGCGAAGCACTACGCATATGCGGCCGCGGCATCATGGAATTCCGATTCGAAGTTCCGTGTTAAGAAAACGAATACGTAAAACGCGCATATGCGGCCAGCCGAAATAGAGGCTTTTCCGTTGAATATAATATTATAATCTGATTAGGTTGACTACGTATTGATTACATAATTTTACCCTAATGAAGAGTGTATCAAAAAATTTTCAAATTGAAATTGAGTTTGTATCAAATTTTCTTTATGTTAAAGTTAAATAGGTAAATCTTTACATCTCTCTTAATGCAGCCGTAGCCCGTACTACACTCCATATAGAACCTAGATTTATTTCAACAAGTTAGTTGAAGTGGTTGAAGTAATTACATTTCCAACGTGAACGGCAGTATTTAGCACTTATTAAAAAAATATTTCAGCGTAAAAATTTAGTAGAGCAAAATTAGTAGCGTAGCGCATAAGCTCTTAGTGCACTTTTTGGGGGCTCTCAACTCAATAAGTGACAATTTCTAGTGTCCGGAGTTCCCTAGACTCTAGGGGCCCATAAATATATTTTGATACTGACAAGTGATCAATGATGATATTATAGCAATTGCTATTTAAGTTTTGAATATTATACTGTTCTTAGTATGTCCGTTTAAGGTTAATCTTCGGCCCAACCAAAAACAAACCTTTATATTTTTAAACTCAGATATCAGAATCAGTGAATCACATACAGACTTAATTTTTACGGTCTATACAAGGTGTAACAAAACTAACTTTTTGTTGTTTATTTAGTCCTCTATAAAGTCCGCTAAAAATTTTATATAAAAATAAACAACTTTTCCAGTTATAAGAAAAATAAGAAAATTTCTCAAATTTTTTCATACATTTTTGCCATATCAAAAACGCGGCGAGCGTCGTAACCGCCACTGTACAAGCCGCGCTAATATGAATCTTATTTTAATGTCGTTAACGTCGATATTCGTACTGACAGACATCCGACCTGCTATTTCTCCGGTTGGAGCATTCTTAAAGTATTATTGTATTATCACTCACACTCAGTTTTTTTACATCCTGTATATGTTACTCGTATTGTGCAAATATCATAGTACAGTCAGGTACACTCTTGGTTGTTTCGTTTTGTTATTGCTATCTTTGAAGTTAGCACACATAGATGTAGGACAAACATGTTATTGTATGTAAGGGTCTATACAGACGGACCGCATTTCAACTGCAATCCAATCGCAAATTGCAGTTCAAGTGCAGTTTGAATGCAGTTGACACGACTGCAATAGAACTGCAAACCAAATGCGCAGTCAACAACTGCAACTGATCTGCAATTGATCTGCAATCCGACTGCGCGTTTGGTTTGCAGTTCTATTGCAGTCGTGTCAACTGCATTCAAACTGCACTTGAACTGCAATTTGCGGTTGGATTGCAGTTGAAATGCGGTCCGTCTGTATAGACCCTAAGTCGCACGGCGTTAAGCAGGCGGGAAACAACGCCGGTGACCCGTGAAGACACATGTGAGTCATGGTCATACGTTACTTCCAAACAAACACTTCGCAGACTAGCAGTAGTGTAGTATGACACAAAACTGTTTTTTTCCTCAGAATAACACTCTGCTTTTAACGAAATAGGAAAAGCAATTTAAGAAAGGGAAAATTCTTTAAAGTACTATTTATAGTAGCCGGAATCTTAAATGAGTAGTAGATTTAATTCCTTCCCTACTGTATCATAATAATTGAATATTTGCAAATTCAATTCTTTGATAATAAAAACTCAAAATAATGTTAATAATAATTATTAGGGTCAATTAAGACGTCTTGCAAATCTGTCAAATCCATACAAATTTAGAAATGCATCTATGCGTCGCGTTGTGGTCTGAATTGACCCTTATTGGTAGCTTATTATGTTAGTATACTAGGTATTTAGAATACGGAACTAAGGACCTAGAATAAAGAATTACGGAACCGCTATTAATAGATCCCAAATAAAATCACTAATGTATGCATGGCGTAGTCGTCGCGAAGGTTTTGCTACCACAAAAGGATCTCTAATCTTAAGAATTATGACTTCGATTGCATATTTTATTACTCATTGTTATGTCGTTGTTTTCATTTTATAGTAAGTCATAATAATAATGAGTCACTTTACACTTATAACTGTCAATCTACCTGTTAACAGTCTGCATCGCTTATTGAAAAATCCTGGTAAAACTCGGGGTATATTATGACGTGTAAGAGTCACTATTATACTTACGGCCGTTCCCAATATTTGATCTATCTCTTACTTGAGATAGGAATAGCTCACATTAGACATTAGCTCCATATATTTTATGTCAAATCTATGTCAGCTGCGATCGGTTGTATGTCAAACTAGAGATAGATTGAATATTGGGAACGGCCATTAATGTCGTCGATATAAAAGGGCCCTGCAGCCTGCCAAAGGATTAAGAGGTAAAATAACTGTCTGGTCTGCTGGAACTCAAATCCGGTGGCCTGGTGGAAAAAGTTATATTCCTACGCAAATGATAGAGACAGGCAAGTCACAAAATAGTATTAGGCCTTTTCAAAGTCCTGTCTTTAACTGACGCACTCAGAGACGAATATTAATTATTTAACTATAATTAAATGAAGATATTGAGTATTGACATAATTATCACACATTATCTGTCAAACTCTTCATCATTCATCATCAATTATTATTGTCAGTAAAATAAATAATCATTAACCGTCAGTAAAAGACTGAGAGGCATCTAGGTTTTGTAGAGTTATGTTTCTTATACTTTTTACATAGTTTTAATTGACTCTATTGTGATCAAAAACGCTTTATTATGATGGTGATCGTCATGGTCACAAAACTAAAAATGTTCTAACCATGTTATAACATAATATTTTGCTACTTTCTGCTTAGGCCGTAAAGATGGGGATTAAAAGTCTTAAAAATTATATATTCGTTTATTTACATGTAAAATGTATTAAAAATACAAAAATGTTTCGATTTCGCTGTAACAATTAACACGTTGTTTTTCAACTCAATTTTAGTACTATTTTATACAATATCAAAAATAAATATTAAATTATCAAGTCTCAAGCGCACAATTTCGAACTCGTCCAAGATTTCGTGTCAGACGTTCTCAAAATTGTTTTCCACACGTTTAATTCGCTAATGAACACTAACTTTTCTCGTTTTCGTTTTTCTTTTCGCTCTTTTTGGTGTCTGCTCTCGCGGCAGTCACTATCTCGTCCGCCACGCGGGGATGGACCCGTATCCTCCTCAGAGTCTTTCGGGGCGGTTTGATCTCGTTCTTGAGTACGTCCTCGAGCTGGGGCAGCGTTGTTATCTCCTGGAAGTCTTTGAAGTTGATGCTTCTGCCGCCGTTTATTCTGTTGAAGTACTGGTAGATGTCGTTGTTGCGGGCCTGGCACTGGGCGCAGTTGTAGGGCACGGAGACGGCCTCGGGGAAGCTCTGCTGCACCGTGTTCGCCTCCGTCCTGTTGCCGGGGCAGAAGGGCACGAACAGCACGGGAATGTAGCCGAGTATTCCGAACGGGGTGTAGCCCGGGTTGTATGAGGCCACGGCGGTCGGCTGGTTCTGGGGACCGCCTGGTTGCTGGGTGTCGGTCCCGTTCTGTCCGGGATTCACCAGGTAGCAGGGACAGGAGGTGGGGCTCGGTACTATCGGGAGGGGGAACGGCATCACGTATATCGGGAACGGCGGCATTTGACCGGGGGGTACGTACACGGGAGGTTGCACACCCGTGCCAGCTGGTTGCGAATCAGGACCTGTAATAAAATAACCAGTTATTGTTGTAATTACTATTTCAAGAATTATTACGTTTCCATTACCTCGATTTTAATGATGAATATCTGACCTACTGGGTTCCGAGAGTAAAAGAAGAGCTTTAATTTACATATTTCTCAATCCCAAAATGTAAATTATAAGCAAATCCTAAATGAAATCACCGAGGCATAAACAAACATGTTGCAGGTGACAAGTTAAAAAAAACCTATGAATACAAAAATTAAGAACAGACAGTCAACGTACCATTTGGCCCAGGGTATCCTGGTTGTCCTGGTTGTCCTGCTGGTCCCTGTGGTCCTGGTTGTCCTGTTGGTCCCTGTGGTCCAGGTTGTCCGGGTGGTCCCTGTGGTCCTGGTTGTCCTGGATGTCCTGTTTGTCCAGGTTGATTAGGGTATCCTGTAGGTCCAGGGTATCCGGGCTGTCCAGTCTGTCCAGGTTTTCCTGGCTGTCCTGGTGTACCCGGCTGTCCTGGTAAACCTGGTTGTCCAGGTTGCCCCTGTGGTCCTGGTTGTCCTGGCTGTCCTGTTTGTCCAGGTTGATTAGGGTATCCTGTAGGTCCAGGGTATCCGGGCTGTCCAGTCTGTCCTGGTTTTCCTGGCTGTCCTGGTGTACCCGGCTGTCCTGGTAAACCTGGTTGTCCAGGTTGTCCCTGTGGTCCTGGTTGTCCTGGCTGTCCTGTTTGTCCAGGTTGATTAGGGTATCCTGTAGGTCCAGGGTATGCGGGCTGTCCAGTCTGACCTGGTTTTCCAGGCTGTCCTGGTGTACCCGGCTGTCCTGGTAAACCTGGTTGTCCAGGTTGTCCCTGTGGTCCTGGTTGTCCTGGCTGTCCTGTTTGTCCAGGTTGATTAGGGTATCCTGTAGGTCCAGGGTATCCGGGTTGTCCAGTCTGTCCTGGTTTTCCTGGCTGTCCTGGTGTACCCGGCTGTCCTGGTAAGCCTGGTTGTCCCTGTGGTCCTGGTTGTCCTGGATGTCCTGTTTGTCCAGGTTGATTAGGGTATCCTGTAGGTCCAGGGTATCCGGGCTGTCCAGTCTGTCCTGGTTTTCCTGGCTGTCCTGGTGTACCCGGCTGTCCTGGTAAACCTGGTTGTCCAGGTTGTCCCTGTGGTCCTGGTTGTCCTGGCTGTCCTGTTTGTCCAGGTTGATTAGGGTATCCTGTAGGTCCAGGGTATCCGGGCTGTCCAGTCTGTCCTGGTTTTCCTGGCTGTCCTGGTGTACCTGGCTGTCCTGGTAAACCTGGTTGTGCAGGTTGTCCTTGTGGCCCTGGCTGTCCTGTTTGTGCAGGTTGATTAGGGTATCCTGTAGGTCCAGGGTATGCGGGCTGTCCAGTCTGACCTGGTTTTCCTGGCTGTCCTGGTGTACCCGGCTCTCCTGGTAAACCTGGTTGTCCAGGTTGTCCAGGTTGATTAGGGTATCCTGTAGGTCCAGGGTATGCGGGCTGTCCAGTCTGACCTGGTTTTCCAGGCTGTCCTGGTGTACCCGGCTGTCCTGGTAAACCTGGTTGTCCAGGTTGTCCCTGTGGTCCTGGTTGTCCTGGCTGTCCTGTTTGTCCAGGTTGATTAGGGTATCCTGTAGGTCCAGGGTATCCGGGTTGTCCAGTCTGTCCTGGTTTTCCTGGCTGTCCTGGTGTACCCGGCTGTCCTGGTAAGCCTGGTTGTCCCTGTGGTCCTGGTTGTCCTGGCTGTCCTGTTTGTCCAGGTTGATTAGGGTATCCTGTAGGTCCAGGGTATCCGGGCTGTCCAGTCTGTCCTGGTTTTCCTGGCTGTCCTGGTGTACCCGGCTGTCCTGGTAAACCTGGTTGTCCAGGTTGTCCCTGTGGTCCTGGTTGTCCTGGCTGTCCTGTTTGTCCAGGTTGATTAGGGTATCCTGTAGGTCCAGGGTATCCGGGTTGTCCAGTCTGTCCTGGTTTTCCTGGCTGTCCTGGTTTACCCGGCTGTCCTGGTAAACCTGGTTGTCCAGGTTGTCCCTGTGGTCCTGGTTGTCCTGGCTGTCCTGTTTGTCCAGGTTGATTAGGGTATCCTGTAGGTCCAGGGTATCCGGGCTGTCCAGTCTGTCCTGGTTTTCCTGGCTGTCCTGGTGTACCCGGCTGTCCTGGTAAGCCTGGTTGTCCAGGTTGTCCTTGTGGCCCTGGCTGTCCTGTTTGTGCAGGTTGATTAGGGTATCCTATAGGTCCAGGGTATCCGGGCTGTCCAGTCTGTCCTGGTTTTCCTGGCTGTCCTGGTGTACCCGGCTGTCCTGGTAAACCTGGTTGTCCAGGTTGTCCCTGTGGTCCTGGTTGTCCTGGCTGTCCTGTTTGTCCAGGTTGATTAGGGTATCCTGTAGGTCCAGGGTATCCGGGTTGTCCAGTCTGTCCTGGTTTTCCTGGCTGTCCTGGTGTACCCGGCTCTCCTGGTAAACCTGGTTGTCCAGGTTGTCCCTGTGGTCCTGGCTGTCCTGTTTGTCCAGGTTGATTAGGGTATCCTGTAGGTCCAGGGTATGCGGGCTGTCCAGTTTGACCTGGTTTTCCAGGCTGACCTGGTGTACCCGGCTGTCCTGGTAAACCTGGTTGTCCAGGTTGTCCCTGTGGTCCTGGTTGTCCTGGCTGTCCTGTTTGTCCAGGTTGATTAGGGTATCCTGTAGGTCCAGGGTATCCGGGCTGTCCAGTCTGTCCTGGTTTTCCTGGCTGTCCTGGTGTACCCGGCTGTCCTGGTAAGCCTGGTTGTCCCTGTGGTCCTGGTTGTCCTGGCTGTCCTGTTTGTCCAGGTTGATTAGGGTATCCTGTAGGTCCAGGGTGTCCGGGCTGTCCAGTCTGTCCTGGTTTTCCTGGCTGTCCTGGTGTACCCGGCTGTCCTGGTAAACCTGGTTGTCCAGGTTGTCCTGGTGTTCCGGTATTACATGGTTGCTCTGGTGTCGCAGGATTTGTTCCTGTGATTAAAAAAAACATTAGGGTGATTTTTTAAGGCATCTTTTGTGTCAATGCTCATGTACGAGTTTGAGCTCTAGCTTTCATTTTTGTTTTAATTAGTTTGATGTATTTTTACTTACTAGTACTGTCTAGTAACTAGACAGTACTAGTAAGTAAAAATACTTACACAAGAAACTAGACTCTAGTTTATTGTATAAGTTTGTATATTTACCTGGGTAGTATCCGTTGCTACCTGGGCCATTAGGACCAGTTGGTCCTCCGGGACCACCTGGGCCTCCTTGGCCACCTGAACCACCAGGTCCACCTGAACATTAGACATCATTTAAAGAATTTGAATAAGCATTTAATGTAAAATTATTATTAATTTATACAAGTCACACTATGGTGTTGTAACCAAAGTCGGATTCTACATTGTTAAGGTTTTTTATTCATACCTGGAGCTCCTGGTAATCCCGGATTCACTTGATTAGGGCTGGTACCTGGACCAGATGGACCATTGGGAACGCTAGGACCTCCATGGGAACCTAAAAATAATAAAAATTTGTGTAAAAATATATTTTATATTATATTATTCTCATAATATATATAATATTTTTATGTTATTTCGTAAAATATGAAATTATTGATTGTGCACTTTCATATTGGCGCATGCAATAATTCAATACGTCAACGAACGCAACGTTAACATTGTCATTAAAGAACAAAGCGAAAGACGAAAGTTTTGGTTACGGTGAACGGTCAGAAGTCAGAACTCAGAGGGAATGCGTCGCGGGCATGCCTCACGTGCTCTGTTGACTGCGCTATGATGCATGCCCATAATGAACAAAAAAAGGCACAGTGTGGACATAGCTGATTGATTTCTTTTGTGCTTCTTTTTGGATTTTTTTTGGGTTTTATGTGGCTGTGTAATGTCTTTAAATTGAACTAAAGATTGGAACATTTTATGAGTAGAATAATAAACGTTTACCTGTTTGACCTGGTTTGTTTCCAGGACCACTAGGGTAAGTAGGACCACCAGTGCCACCAGGTCCACCGGGTGAACCAGGGGAACCGGGAGAACCGGGAGTTCCAGGGGAACCGGGAGTTCCGGGTAATCCCGGACTTCCATGGGTACCTTGCGCTGGAAAAATATACTTTGTGTTTATTTTACAACAAATATTGTAAATTAAAAACGTCTTTTTAACCCCCGACCAAAAAGAGGGGTGTTATAAGTTTGACGTGTCTGTCTGTCTGTCTGTCTGTGGCATCGTAGCATCCAAACGGGTGGACCGATTTTGATCTAGTTTTTTTTGTTTGAAAGCTGACATGACGGTGAGTGTTCTTAGCTATAGTTCATCATCATCAGCCTGCTCATTGCTGAAATATCACGGAATATCTGGTTCGTGATAGGACGATTAGCAACTTGCAGTCGTTTGATGGGCTTTATATTTTGCATCCTGGTTCGAGACACTTATGAATATACATATACACATTATTGGAAAGTTGACCTGGTGGTGCAGCATCACCTGGTAATCAATAGGATACCCAACTCCTCACTAACTTAGAGCAGAGGTTTCGTGTTTGGGCTCATTTTAATTGCGACAGCCAGTAAGACGTAGATAAACAGTAAATATTTGCATGCTGCTGCTGCAGCATCACCTGGATTCTATAGGAGCCAAGCTCCGTATGAACCTAAAGTGGAGGTTTCATGTTTGGGCTCATATTGATCGCCTCATCCAAGAGGACATATTTTATAGATGGTATTCATTGGGATATGATCCAGTTGATAGGAATTATTCTGCACAAGTTTAAAAAGCATAAAATAAAATTAAATTAAGAAATTTAAAAAACCCCCGCCAAAAAACTTTAAAAAGTAATGAAATAACATTTCCTGACTTTAAGTTTAAATCATTCCTAAGAGTAAAGTAATATTTTAGTCCATAATTGTTGTCAAGGTGTGTCGGGGGACCGCTAATGTAGATGTTTGATTTCACATAACAATATAAATTAAGGGTCTGTTCACAGCGACCCGAATCGAGAGAATCAGCGACTATTGTGGCGATACAAAATGCAAAAGTCGCTGTTGTGGTAGTTTACTTAGCGGTCCCCCGACACACCTTGACAACAATTATGGACTAAAATATTACTTTACTCTTAGGAATGATTTAAACTTAAAGTCAGGAAATGTTATTTCATTACTTTTTAAAGTTTTTTGGCGGGGGTTTTTTTTATATTTGCCGTCATTTCCGTTTCATTAGCTTTCTGAGTAAAAATTGGTCGGCTGTAGGTTGCGTACTACATTAAGACAGAGTTTGTATTTGCAAGTGAAAATGAAAAATACTTTGATGTGCGCGTAGTGGTACTTTAGTGGTATAATATGAAAAAAGAAAAAAAAACATACAATATTTAGGTTCCATCAGGGCACAAGCCAACTCTCAAGTAAAGATGCGGCCGCGGCCGTAACATACTTTTCTCCAAGTGGTTTCTTGTTCATGTTTTTAGTTTGATCTTTATGAGTCAAGCACGGCTAATGCGTATCCCACTAATAGGGCGCAAAAATGTTCATGTAATATGAAAATTATTAATGATATCCGTATGTAAAACCAAGATTGTCAAATACTCTTAACGACATGGCTGCGATGTGCTAACTATGATATAATTAATAACAATGATCCACAAGTTAACTGAATGTGAATGAAGTTTCTTACATTGCGGTGGATAGTATCCGGGGCCTCCAGGGCCTCCGGGTCCACCAGGGGATCCGGGTGTTCCTGGAGAACCGGGTGAGCCAGGAGCGCCAGGTGAGCCGGGGTAACCGGGATAGTAGCCACCTGGGTAGTAACCACCTTGCCCTATGAAGTTGCCTTCGTGTTAGTCACAAATGGATTGTGAGAGCGAATAGAAATGTATGTTGCCACGTATAATGTATGATTGTTATTATTTTGATTTATTGTTCAAACTCCTTTGATGAACCAGTATGAAATATGTTATAAAATACTCAGAAGAAATACAGCGATACATACCAGGTCCACTTGGATTATATCCAGGACTTCCAGGACCGCTGGGGCTCGCTGGTCCTCCAGGACCTCCAGGGCCACCAGGACCACCTGGACCACCGGGGCCACCTAAAACGCAGATACGTTATTTTTATGTTTGTTGGTTGTAATATTAGGCCCTGTCTAGTACCTAGTGTCCGCGTGCTAAAAATATGACAACCACGCCGCCGAAACCAGTTTCATTTTTCCTTTAGAAAATAAGTACATAAAATTAAATACCTGGTGTTCCTGGAGATCCTGGTTTGTTAGGTTGTTGTATCCCGCTGCCGGATGGTCCAGACGGTTTAGACGGTCCAGATGGGCCAGATGGTCCATTCGGACCGTTAGTGCCGGTTTGTGGTCCTGAAATTGTATAAGTGTGTAAGTGTATACAGTCAGTATATTCTAGAATCTAGATTATTTTAAAATTTTATTTATTGTGGATAAATAAAGACAATTAAACATTATTACCTACTCATCGTTTAATTGAAACGCCTTAACAGAATACAACGCAAAGATGTACTAGGTGTGTGATTTTTAAAGTAAGTATCATATTGATACTGGCGTTTGTATTTAACTTCTTTATTTGGGTACTAAATGAGGGCAAAATAAATATTATGTAGACGATCAATGAAGACACATCATATTATTGAAGTAAAAATTTTTTTTCGCATACCTGTTTGACCTGGTTGGTAGTTTCCGGGACCACTGGGGCCGCTGGGTCCACCAGGTGACCCGGGTGTGCCGGGAGATCCAGGAGATCCGGGAGACCCGGGTGATCCAGGAGATCCAGGAGATCCGGGAGACCCGGGTGATCCAGGAGATCCAGGGGTTCCTTGCCCTGGAAGAAATATTAATGGCGTGTATTTATTACAAATTCTTAAGAACAACTATATTTTTTTCTCTCATCCTAAACATAATATACCCTTATCCAGTTTTTATCATTTTGATACATTATTTATACTACTGCACATAGAGTTGTTACAGTATTGCATTACTGTAACAACTCTATGTGCAGTACGCTACTATTAGCGACATGGTCATTAGTAGCCCTTACGGGGCCCTGGCTATGTAGTTTTTGTTCATGGAGGAATCGTTATGACTATACTGTGCAGCACGACCAATGCCCATCCCGCTAAAAGGGCGCAAAAATGCTCATGTAATGTGGAAATTATTAATGATGACCGTATGTAAAACCAAGAGCTGCGATGTGCTAACTTTTAACAATGATCCCCAAGTTAACTGAATGTGAATGAAGATTCTTACATTGAGGCGGATAGTATCCGGGGCCTCCAGGGCCTCCGGGTCCACCAGGGGATCCGGGTGTTCCTGGAGATCCGGGTGAGCCAGGAGCGCCGGGTGAGCCGGGGTATCCGGGATAGTAGCCACCCGGGTAATAACCACCTTGCCCTATGAAATTGCCTTCGTGTTAGTCACAAATGGATTGGGAGAAAAAAAAGTGAATGTTGCCACAAGTAATGTATGATTTGTTAGTTTGATTTATTGCTTAAACCCCTTTGTTGAACTAGCTATGGTTAAATGTGTAATAAAACTTTTAAAAGAAATACAGCGATACATACCAGGTCCACTTGGGTTATATCCAGGGCTTCCAGGACCGCTGGGGCCAGCTGGTCCTGCAGGACCTCCGGGGCCACCAGGACCACCAGGACCACCGGGGCCACCTAAAACACAAGACGTTATTTTTATGTTTGTTAGTTGTAATGTTAGGCCCTGTCTAGTACCAAGTGTCCGCGTGCTAAAATGACAACCACCCAGAAAAACGTTTAATTTTTCCTTTAGATAATATAATTAAATACCTGGTGTTCCTGGAGACCCTGGTTTGTTAGGTTGTTGTGTACCGCTGCCAGATGGTCCAGACGGTTTAGACGGTCCAGATGGGCCAGATGGTCCGGATGGGCTAGATGGTCCATTCGGACCGTTAGTGCCGGTTTGTGGTCCTGAAATTGCATAAGTGTATACAGTCAGTCTAGACATGTTTTAAAATTTTATTTATTGTGGGTAAAAAACAGTTAAGCATTGTTATATTTTATTATCGTTTAATTGAAATGCACTAGGTGTGTGACTTTTAAAGTAAGTATTTTATTTAATTTTATTTTTATTTTATTCAAAAGATACACCAACATCATATTGTGACAACGTTCAAAACTTAAAACTAATACAGTTTTGTTTTATACTAACACAATAGTTAATTACAGGCGTATGCAACTCTTTTGAGGTATATTTTGCTTCTTATATAAAAAATTAAAAAGGTATCATATTCATACTCGCGTTTGTAGTTAACTTATTTATTTAGGTACTTAATGTGGCCACAATAAATATAGCATTATAGCCGATTAATGAAGACACATTACATAATAAAATTATTTAAGTCAAAAATATTTTTTCACATACCTGTTTGCCCTGGTTGGTAGTTTCCGGGACCACTGGGGCCACTAGGTCCACCAGGTGAGCCGGGGGTACCGGGAGATCCAGGAGATCCAGGAGATCCGGGAGACCCGGGAGACCCGGGAGATCCATGAGATCCAGGGGTTCCTTGCCCTAGAATAAATATTGAATGTGTGTATTTATTTAAAATTCGTAAGTAACTATAACAAAACCTTTCCTTTCTCTTATCATAATATACATAATATAATTCAAGTATCAAATTTGTATCAAAATGCATTACTGTAACAACTCTAAGTGCAGTACGCTACTATTAGCGACATGCTCATTAGTTAATAGTTTGTTGGTTGGTCGCAAATCGCAAGAGCTCAAAAATATATTTTGATTAGACGATAATATTATGTATATTGTAAATGACAAATTATAATAATATGTAATATGTTAAAAAAAAAACAAGATTTCTGAAGTCTGAACACTTTGTTCAGCTTCTATATTGTAGTTTTGTGTTTATGGTTTTGGAGTGATCGTTATGATTATACTATGTGCAGCACGATCACTGCCCATTCCGCTAATAGGGCGCAAAAATATTCTTGTAGTATGGAAATTATTAATGATGTCCGTATAAAAAACCAAGATTGTGTTAACTGAATGTGAAATATTATGAAGTTTCTTACATTGTGGCGGATAGTATCCGGGGCCTCCAGGGCCTCCGGGTCCACCAGGGGATCCGGGTGTTCCTGGAGATCCGGGTGAGCCAGGAGCGCCGGGTGAGCCGGGGTATCCGGGATAGTAGCCACCCGGGTAATAACCACCTTGCCCTATGAAATTGCCTTCGTGTTAGTCACAAATGGATTGGGAGAAAAAAAAGTGAATGTTGCCACAAGTAATGTATGATTTGTTAGTTTGATTTATTGCTTAAACCCCTTTGTTGAACTAGCTATGGTTAAATGTGTAATAAAACTTTTAAAAGAAATACAGCGATACATACCAGGTCCACTTGGGTTATATCCAGGGCTTCCAGGACCGCTGGGGCCAGCTGGTCCTGCAGGACCTCCGGGGCCACCAGGACCACCAGGACCACCGGGGCCACCTAAAACACAAGACGTTATTTTTATGTTTGTTAGTTGTAATGTTAGGCCCTGTCTAGTACCAAGTGTCCGCGTGCTAAAATGACAACCACCCAGAAAAACGTTTAATTTTTCCTTTAGATAATATAATTAAATACCTGGTGTTCCTGGAGACCCTGGTTTGTTAGGTTGTTGTGTACCGCTGCCAGATGGTCCAGACGGTTTAGACGGTCCAGATGGGCCAGATGGTCCGGATGGGCTAGATGGTCCATTCGGACCGTTAGTGCCGGTTTGTGGTCCTGAAATTGCATAAGTGTATACAGTCAGTCTAGACATGTTTTAAAATTTTATTTATTGTGGGTAAAAAACAGTTAAGCATTGTTATATTTTATTATCGTTTAATTGAAATGCACTAGGTGTGTGACTTTTAAAGTAAGTATTTTATTTAATTTTATTTTTATTTTATTCAAAAGATACACCAACATCATATTGTGACAACGTTCAAAACTTAAAACTAATACAGTTTTGTTTTATACTAACACAATAGTTAATTACAGGCGTATGCAACTCTTTTGAGGTATATTTTGCTTCTTATATAAAAAATTAAAAAGGTATCATATTCATACTCGCGTTTGTAGTTAACTTATTTATTTAGGTACTTAATGTGGCCACAATAAATATAGCATTATAGCCGATTAATGAAGACACATTACATAATAAAATTATTTAAGTCAAAAATATTTTTTCGCATACCTGTTTGCCCTGGTTGGTAGTTTCCGGGACCACTGGGGCCACTAGGTCCACCAGGTGAGCCGGGGGTACCGGGAGATCCAGGAGATCCAGGAGATCCGGGAGACCCGGGAGACCCGGGAGATCCATGAGATCCAGGGGTTCCTTGCCCTAGAATAAATATTGAATGTGTGTATTTATTTAAAATTCGTAAGTAACTATAACAAAACCTTTCCTTTCTCTTATCATAATATACATAATATAATTCAAGTATCAAATTTGTATCAAAATGCATTACTGTAACAACTCTAAGTGCAGTACGCTACTATTAGCGACATGCTCATTAGTTAATAGTTTGTTGGTTGGTCGCAAATCGCAAGAGCTCAAAAATATATTTTGATTAGACGATAATATTATGTATATTGTAAATGACAAATTATAATAATATGTAATATGTTAAAAAAAAAACAAGATTTCTGAAGTCTGAACACTTTGTTCAGCTTCTATATTGTAGTTTTGTGTTTATGGTTTTGGAGTGATCGTTATGATTATACTATGTGCAGCACGATCACTGCCCATTCCGCTAATAGGGCGCAAAAATATTCTTGTAGTATGGAAATTATTAATGATGTCCGTATAAAAAACCAAGATTGTGTTAACTGAATGTGAAATATTATGAAGTTTCTTACATTGTGGCGGATAGTATCCGGGGCCTCCAGGGCCTCCGGGGCCTCCAGGGCCTCCGGGTCCACCAGGGGATCCGGGTGTTCCTGGAGATCCGGGTGAGCCAGGAGCACCGGGTGAGCCAGGGTAACCGGGATAGTAACCGCCCGGGTAATAACCACCTTGCCCTATGAAGTTGCCTTCGTGTTAGTCACAAATGGATTGTAAGAGCGAAAAGTAAATGTTGCAAGATTGTTAATTTGGTGATGAATTGTCTGATTTTGACGAAATCCTTACTTAAATCGAACATCATTCGTGCATAAAAATTCCCATGAAACATGTCATATTATGACTTGAAAAAGAAGAATAATAATTATACATACCAGGTCCACTTGGGTTATATCCAGGGCTTCCAGGACCGCTGGGGCCCGCTGGTCCTGCAGGACCTCCGGGGCCACCAGGACTACCTGGACCTCCGGGGCCACCTAAAACACAAGACGTTATTTGAATGTTAAAGGCTCTGTCTAGTCACTAGTGTCTAGTACCAAGTGTCCGCGTGCTAAAATGACAACCTGGCAGAAACCCGTGTCAGTTCTTAAGATATGTATTATATAAATATAATATCTGTTGCCCGCGACTTCGTCCACGTCCACGTCTATTTTTTTTCTTAAAAAATATTTTTTTTTTACAAAAAAATATCCTATATTACTTCAGATTACAACCCTCAAAAATAACAGTATTTCTCCACTATTTCATGATTGTTATTATACTTATAAACCTTCTTCTTTAATCACTCTGTCTTTTAAAGAAAACCTCATCAAAATCCGTTGCGTAGTTTTAAAGATTAAAGGGAACAAAGGGACACGAAGGAAGAAAAAGCGTCTTTGTTTTATAATAATATTATGTAGTGAAGCGTTTACATTTAACGCTTCGGTACTAAATGAGACCAAAATAATTATGTAGACGATCAATCATGACACATCATATTAAAGTAAAAAAAAATTTTTTCACGTACCTGTTTGCCCTGGTTGGTAGTTTCCGGGGCCACTCGGGCCGCTAGGTCCACCAGGCGAGCCGGGTGTACCTGGAGATCCGGGAGATCCAGGAGTGCCAGGAGATCCGGGAGAGCCAGGAGATCCAGGAGATCCAGGGGTTCCTTGCCCTAGAAGAAATATTTATTGCGTGGATTTATTTAATTATTCGTAAGTACAACATTTTTTTTCTCTTATCCTTAATATAGAGTTGTAATTTTCTATCTTTTTAGTAAAAGATGGCCCCGTGCGAGTTTCTTTTCGCCGGGTTAGTTCCCGAACCGGTGGTAGGCACCTTAGTATCGACATTCGGAAATATTTTTGTAAAAAAATTACTCTGAATAAAAAATCTATTTTGATTGATTTTGAGAGTGTAATAGTTATTATCTATAACCACTTTGTATTAAAATGCATTACTGTAAGTAATAATATTGCATTGCTATGCTATGGGTCTTAGAAGCCCGAAATAAATGATTTTATTTTTATTATTATTTTTTTATTGCAGTTCAATGCGATACTATGCGGCCAGTGGCCACTATTAGCGGCATGGTTATTAGTTAGTTGGTGGCAACAGCTCGACAATTTTCGTTAAGGCATTTTGAAAATGACAAAATATGATATGTTAAATAATAGTTGAAAAAAAAACTAAAAAACACGTTTTATAAAAATAAATTAAAATATTTTAACAAATTATTGCATTGTTATGGCTCTTTACAATATGTATGCAAAATTATTTCGATTACTATACATACGTATAAATTGTGCTCAAAGATTCCGTTACATAACACACAGCCCATACTCATAAAGCGCGTTAAAAACCAAGATTGTCCGTTGCCAAACTCTTTTAATGTTATGCTGCTATTTAATATTTTGATGTACTTAACTAATAATTAATTAATCATAACACTCAACAAAACTGTGTAATGATAATATCTGGACACCGATTAAACGATTGTGATATTTCTTACATTGGGGTGGATAGTATCCGGGACCTCCAGGGCCTCCGGGTCCACCAGGGGATCCGGGTGTTCCTGGAGAACCAGGTGAGCCAGGAGCGCCGGGTGAGCCGGGGTAACCGGGATAGTAGCCGCCCGGGTAATAACCACCTTGCCCTATGAAGTTGCCTTCGTGTTAGTTACAAATGGATTGTGAGAGCGAAAGGTGAATGTTGCTACGTGTGATGTATGATTTGTTAGTTTGATTTATTTTTTAATTTCTTTGTTGAACTAGATATGAAATATGATGTAATAAAACTTTTAAAAGAAATACAGCGATACATACCAGGTCCACTTGGGTTATATCCAGGGCTTCCAGGACCGCTGGGGCCCGCTGATCCTGCAGGACCTCCGGGGCCACCAGGACCACCTGGACCTCCAGGACCACCTAAAACATAAGACATTATGTAGCCTCTAGAACTCTTGTCCAGTATCAAACGAGAACCACGTAAAGAGTCATCAATTGTCAAATTAGTTTTTATTAATTTTCTTTAGATAAAATTAGTACCTGGCGTTCCTGGAGATCCAGGTCTGTTAGGTTGTTGTAAGCCGCTGCCAGATGATGATGGACCAGACGGTTTGATTGGTCCAGATGGGCCAGAAGGTCCAGACGGGCCAGAAGGTCCAGACGGGCCAGAAGGTCCAGACGGGCCAGAAGGACCGTTCGGGCCGTTCGGACCATTAGGGACAGTTTGTGATCCTGAAATGCATAAGTGTACACAGATGTAATCCAGACATAATAGACATTAAAAGTTTATATTTTACAGGGGATTGATAGACAGTAACATAATTTTATTCACAAAATGGTGTATAAGTTATAACTGAAATGCCTTAACAGAATATAACTCAAAGCAGCACGAAGAGTGTGACTTTTCAGCTACATAACATTCACACTCGTATTTGTGTTTTGTTTCATTTGTTGTGATGATATGAGACTAAAATAATTATGTAAAGGATAAAATATGAAGTCAAACAAGTCAAAGTACAAGTCTAAAAAATATATTTTTTACTAACCTGTTTGCCCTGGTTGGTAAATTCCAGTGCCACTGGGGCCATCAGGTCCACCGGGTGAGCCGGGGGCACCGGGAGATCCGTGAGATCCAGGAGATCCGGGAGATCCGGGAGAGCCAGGAGATCCAGGGGTTCCTTGCCCTAGAAGAAATATTTATTGCGTGTATTTATCTTGTAGTTTGTAAGTAGTTACTACAAAATATAATATATATATATATATTATTTTCGTTTCCTAGATAATATTTTATTTGCAGCGCAATTATTTACACTGCTGCTACTATTAGCGGCAAATAATAATAAACAATACTGCAATATGGAATGGAAATGACAAAATATGATGTGTTTGAAAACTAAAATTGCCAAACACTTATGACGTCATGGCTGCTATGTTGTAAGTGCTTACATCAAAGTACTAATAATGATGACACTCAATAAACTTTTTGATAATTTTTGGGGACCTATGAAACGATTGTGATATTTCTTACATTGTGGTGGATAGGATCCGAGACCTCCAGGGCCTCCGGGTCCACCAGGGGATCCGGGTGTTCCTGGATATCCGGGTGTTCCTGGAGATACGGGTGAGCCAGGAGCGCCGGGTGAGCCGGGGTAACTGGGATAGTACCCGCCCGGGTAATAACCACCTTGCCCTATGAAGTTGCCTTCGTATTAGTCACAAATGGATTGTGAGTGCGAATAGTGAATGTTTTCACGAGTAATACATGATTGTTAATTTGGAAATGGATTTTTTTTCGACGAAACCTTTACTTACATTAAAAATCATTAGTGGATATAAATTCTAATGAAATATTATGTAAGGTAAAAGTACTTGGGAAAGAAGAACAGTGAAACATACCAGGTCCACTTGGATTATATCCAGGGCTTCCAGGACCGCTGGGGCCCGCTGGGCCTGCAGGACCTCCGGGGCCACCAGGACCACCAGGACCACCGGGGCTACCTAAAACACAGATACGTTATTTGAATATCTCTACCTTGTCCCTTGACCTATCAATAATTATTGTCCGCGTGTTTAAAATGACAACCACACAGAAACCAATTTTATCGTTATATCTTGTAATAGATAAAGCAAATACCTGGAGTTCCTGGTATTCCAGGTTTGTTGGGTTGATGTGAGCCGCTGCCAGATGGTCCAGATGGTCCAGATGGGACAGAAGGACCATTTGGACTGTTAGGACCAGTTTGTGACCCTGAAATTGCACATACATAATATAATATTTAATGTAAATTGACGACATATAAGTGGATGAAACAGGTAACTAATAATTTGAAAACTGGCGTATTTTTATATAAATAGAGGCTTTAGGACCGGAAAAATTATTTGAAATAAAAAAGTTAATGATATGTACTTTTAGCTAGATATATAAGCTAGAATATGATGAAGTAGGTAAGTTATAAAGTTTGTTCAAATTAAAAGGAAAAAATAAGTTATTGCTCTTATGTTGTAAAAGGTTAGTTAACTCACTTCATGCACTTATGTCTTCAATTAACATTACACGATATTAGTTATTGTAGACACAAACATAATAATAATTTTTTTTTATCCAAAACTATGGTTTAAAAAAACCACTAAACAGAATACAATAGAAAGCCGCAACAGTAGCGTAAATTTTAAGCTACATCAAACATCAATGAAGATACTAGTCCATAATACATATTATAAAGATAAAAATAATAAATTAGATACTGAGTAGACCTAACCTGTTTGCCCTGGTTGGTAGTTTCCTGGACCACTGGGGCCGCCAGGTCCACCGGGTGAGCCGGGTAAACCGGGAGATCCAGGAGAGCCAGGAGAGCCAGGTCCTTGCCCTAAAAAAATTTGTTACGTGTATTGTAAGTAGGTTTTATTTGGAATTGCAGTTTAACGAAAAAAGTTGTATTTCTTCGTTGAACTAAGTATCAAAGTGGTACAGTTTCATTAAGATGTACTAATATATTGTATCCTGTGATTGTGATAATATTAAGACTTTATGTGCAACACGAGCTATATTCATGTACTTACAATATTATTATATGGAAATGTTAAATGGTATTCAATGATATTTCTCACATTGTGGCGGATAGTATCCGGGGCCTCCAGGGCCTTCGGGTCCACCAGGGGATCCGGGTGTTCCTGGAGAACCGGGTGAGCCAGGAGCGCCGGGTGAGCCGGGGTAACCGGGATAGTAGCCACCTGGGTAGTAACCACCTTGCCCTATGATGTTACCTTCGTGTTAGTCACAAATGGATTGTGAGTGTGAAAAGTGAATGTTGCATGATTGTTAATTTGGTGATGAATTGTCTGTTTTTGATGAAATCCTTACTTAAATCAAAAATCATTCGTGCATAAATAATTCTATGAAATATGTCATAAGACTTGAGAAAAAAGAATAATTATTCATACCAGGTCCACTTGGATTATATCCAGGGCTTCCAGGACCGCTGGGGCCCGCTGGTCCAGCAGGACCTCCGGGGCCACCAGGTACACCTGGACCTCCGGGGCCACCTAAAACATAAGTTATTTGAATGTGACAGGCTCTGACTAGTACCAGGTGCCAATGTGCTAAAATGATAACCACGCAGAAACCCGTGTCAATTTTACTTAAAATATTATGTAATGATTACCTGGTGTTTCTGGAGACCCTGGTTTGTTAGGTTGTTGTGTACCGCTGCCAGATGGCCCAGACGGATTAGACGGTTCAGATGGACCAGATGGACCATACGGACCGTTAGGGCCAGTTTGTGGTCCTAAAATTGCATAAATAATAAATAATATAATAAAAAGTTCGAGCTAACTATTTGTGTAGTAGGTAAGTAGCCTACAAAAGTTTTATAAGAAGTCGTTATCCAGACTTGTTTTAAAACTTTAATTATTTTTGTGGATAGAGGGACAGTTAAACATTTTCATTCACAAATAAGGCGTTTAAGTGAAACGCCTTAACAGAATACAACGCAAAGCGACACTAGGAGTGTAACTGTTAAACATTAATCATACTGGCGTTTATATTTATCGCTTGGGTACTAAATATAAATAATTATGTAGACTATCAATGATGACACGTTATACAGCGTGAAATTTTAGTGGTTGTTTTCCCGCAGCAGAACGATTTACCTATAGTAGTACTATCGAACCATGCATGTTATTTTTTTGAAAATAAAAAATATTTTGTATGACGTACTATGGAAACTTTATGCCGATAGGCGCGAGTTACTATGGACCCGACCGTTTTTTTTTTTGATTTGAACAAAAAAAAACTTTACAAATCTATTGTACTACTGAGATAGAATCATTTTACTGCGGGAAAACAACCATTACAATTTCACACTGTATTGAAGTCAAAAATATTATTTTTTCACATACCTGTTTGCCCTGGTTGGTAGTTTCCGGGACCACTGGGGCCGCTAGCTCCACCAGGTGAGCCTGGAGTACCAGAAGATCCGGGAGATCCGGGAGATCCGGGAGACCCGGGAGATCCGGGAGATCCAGGAGGTCCTTGCCCTGAAAAAATATTGTTGAGTGTATTTTCTTGTTTCAAATTCTGAATTCATAGGTACAAACAAAACGTCAGACTTTATTGTATTCGATATAATATTTATTGTTTTCCAGTTTCCTGCATTAAAATTTGTATCAACCTGCGTTTTTAGGGTTCAGTACCCAATGGGTAAAAACGGGACCCTATTACTAAGACTTCGTTGTCTGTCCGTCTGTCCGTCTGTCTGTCTGTCTGTCTGTCTGTCTGTCTCTAGGCTGTAACTCAAGAACGGTAACAGCTAGAGATTTGATATTTTCACAGATTATGTATATCTGTTGCCGCTATAACAACAAATACTAAAAATAAAATAAAATAAATATTTAAGGGGGGCTCTCATACAACAAACGTGATTTTTTGGCCTTTTTTGCTGTCTCCAGGCTGTAACTCAAAAACGGTAATAGCTAGAGATTTGATATTATCACAGATTATGTATATCTGTTGCCGCTATAACAACAAATACTAAAAATAAAATAAAATGAATATTTAAGAGGGGCTCCCATACAACAAACGTGATTTTTTTGGCCTTTTTGCTCTATATCAAAAATGGCAACAGGTAGGTACTTGAATTTTTCACAAAATCCTTAGTTATATGTGTACTTTAAAATTTAATAATAATATTAACCATACAAAAACACAAATTTTGGCCTTATTTTTCTCTATAATGGTACGGAACCCTTCGTGCGCGAGTCCGACTCGCACTTGGCCGATTATTATTATGAATTTCTGTGCAGCATGACCAATATGTAATGGGTGGAGTGAAAAACACACAATTTATTTTTTGATCTCCTGTGTCATAAATCAATGGCCCTATGAATGCTTCATTCGTGCAAAAAATTAATTAATTGTTAAAATTAATAATGACAAAGTTCAGATTGTAAGCCTAAAATATATTTTGTTTCTTCTTTATTTCAAATCTTGAGGTGGTTGTGATAATTATATTTTCTTACATTGTGGTGGATGGTATCCGGGGCCTCCAGGGCCTCCGGGTCCACCAGGGGATCCGGGTGTTCCTGGAGATCCGGGTGAGCCAGGAGCGCCGGGTGAGCCGGGGTAACCGGGATAGTAGCCGCCCGGATAATAACCACCTTGCCCTATGAAGTTGTCTTCGGGTTAGTCACAAATGGATTGTGGGAGCGAATACTGAATGATGCCTTAAGTAATGCGTGATTGTTAATTTGATAAATTGATTAATATTTATTATTTATTTGTAGAAATGTATATTTAATTTGGAAATTATAAATGTTTGAAACTTTTTATGAAACATGCAATGATGACTTTTGAAAGAAATACAGCGATACATACCAGGTCCACTTGGGTTATATCCAGGGCTTCCAGGACCACTGGGGCCCGCTGGTCCTGCAGGACCTCCGGGGCCACCAGGACCACCTGCACCTCCGGGGCCACCTAAAACGCAAGTCGTTATTTGAATATTAGAGTCCCTGTCTTGTATCAAGTGACCGCGTGCTAAAATGGTAACTACGCAGAAACCCTAATATAATTAGTTTATTATAGTAACTAGTTGACCCGGCAAATGTTGTTTTGCCATTTAAAGTATTTCTGCTTCATCAGTAATTGATACAAAATCTTACCCCCCCTTTTATCCCATAAGAGGGGGGGGGGGGGAGATCTGCGAAAACCGCTTTCAAATCGGATTAGTAGTTTTCGTGTGATAGTGGAACAAACATACAGACAGACAGACAGACAGACAAAAAACTGATCACATTTTTGGCTTATCTAGTGACATAGCTATATAGTGACACCCCCCGCTTATTATTTTTTAAATATCTTTAATGTACAGAATTCACATTTCTACAGTTTTATTATATGTATAGATTAATACCTGGTGTTCCTGGAAATCCTGGTTTGTTAGGTTGTTGTGTACCGCTGCCAGATGGCCCAAAAGGATTGTTACTTGAAGTTCCTGGTTTTCCGGGATAGGGACCACCTGGATTGTAGCCACCTGGACCTGTGAAATAGCAATTATTTTAGAATAGAATGATGAATAATTATTATGTAATCTAATAAATGAAATTCTCGTATCACGGTGTGCGTGGTTGAACTCCTCTGAAACGGCTCGACCGATTTTCATGAATCTTAGCAAGCATATCGGCTAGGGTAAAGAATCGAACAACATGTACTTTTTATATTGATAAATGCATGGGCGAAACACTTTATATGGCAAAACAACGTTTGCCGGGACAGCGAGTACATTATATAAAAGTCTAGTGTCACAGACCACAGTGTTTGTGCGCGAACTCTTCCAAAACGGCTTAACTGATTTAAATGAAATTTTGTTTGTATGTACATTCGTTAGGGCTGATAATAGGTTTTATCTACTTTTTATATTGATACTAGAATTAATTTATATGGCAAACGTTTGCCGGGTCAGCTTGTTATACTAGTAATAGTAATAATTATAACGCAATGATTTACTAGATGTAAATGATTTACTAGATAAAATCTGACATGCTGTGAATAAATATGCGCTTACCTGTTTGTCCTTGATTCGGTATTCCATTAGGACCCTGAGGTCCATCTGGACCGCTGGGACCACCAGGACCGGTAGGACCACCGGGGCCACCGGGACCACCGGGTCCGCCTGGGCCTCCTGGAGAGCCGGGAGATCCTTGATTACCTGGATAGTAACCACCTTGTCCTGAAAAACAATGTTTATATCAGGGATTTAAAAACTTTTTTAGGTATTACGTTACTTAAATTGTGTTAATTTACTATTTTTATTGTAATCTAAAAGACAATAAAAATCGGCCAAGTGCGAGTCGGAATCGCACACGAAGGGTTCCGTACCGTTATAGAGCAATATTAGGCCATAAATTGTGTTTTTTGTATGGGAGCTCCCCTTATTTTTTTTATTTAATTTTAATATTATTATTAAATATTAAACTACACATATAACTAACGATTTTGTGAAAAATTCAAGTACCTACCTGTTGACATTTTTGATATAGAGCAAAAAAGGCCAAAAAAATCACGTTTGTTGTATGGGAGCCCCCCTTAAATATTAATTTTATTTTATTTATAGTATTTGTTGTTATAGCGGCAACAGATATACATAATCTGTGAAAATATCAAATCTCTAGCTATTACCGTTCTTGAGTTACAGCCTGGAGACAACAAAAAAGGCCAAAAAATCACGTTTGTTGTATGGGAGCCCCCCTTAAATATTCATTTTATTTTATTTTTAGTATTTGTTGTTATAGCGGCAACAGATATACATAATCTGTGAAAATATCAAATCTCTAGCTATTACCGTTCTTGAGTTACAGCCTGGAGACAGACAGACAGACAGACAGACAGACAGACAGACGGACAGACGGACAGACGGACAAACAACGAAGTCTTAGTAATAGGGTTCCGTTTTTACCCTTTGGGTACGGAACCCTAAAAATTAGGTTATATAACGGCCGGGGACAAGAACGGCAACCCCACAAACTTCGGGTTAAGCTCCTGAAAGCTCACGTAAGCCTGTCGGGTCCAGCAACTTATTTATTTTCGTGTACCTTGTATATTAGATAAGTATTTAATATTTACCAGGTCCTGGTTTGTTGCTACCACCACTAGGTCCGTTGGGTCCACCTGGGCCACCGGGACCACCTGGACCTCCAGGACCACCAGGTGCGCCCGGTGAGCCTGGAGCACCTGGATATTGTGGTCCTGAAATATATTTTACACTTAATATTTCGGTATGTTCACCTCGAACAAGTTATCTTTCTGTGGAGCCTGTTTAATTAACTATCATTATAAAAAAGGTTTAGTCTTAAAATGAGATAAACGTGAGTTTCCATGTAACCCTATTTTAAAATGCGATAAGGTAATCCCATTTATAGTACTTAGAATATTATATTTAAATAGAGTGCCATATCTCAGAATATACGTTTTTTTTATTTTTTTCATTTTTACCTGGTCCAGGATAATAGCCACCACCTGAAGGACCGCCAGGGCCACCAGGTCCGCCGGGACCTCCCGGGGAACCGGGTGCACCGGGAGTTCCGGGTGTACCGGGAGAACCGGGCTTGCCAGGAGTTCCTGGGGTACCCGGATAGCCTTGACCTGCTAAAAACAAGTGATATAATATAATTATTGTTAATATTATTAAAATGACGAAGAAGACATTCTGCCTTAAATGGACATTTTGTTTTTCTAATATAGGTTTAACAAAAATATAACATTACAATCATTCAAACTAGGTAAAATTGTACTCTCTCCTCTCCTGCGCCTTGTCCTAAAATGTATATTATTAAGCTGTAATATTATGCTTAGCGTTTTTCAAACTTAGGAAGTATTTTTCATCAAATTGGTTGGACGATATAAAATTATGGTAATTTAGAAACAAAATATTATGTGATTAATTTGTCATAATGATGTTAAAGAGTATTAAAGTAATATTATTTCAATTATATTTTATAGATCTTAGATTTTTTTATTACCGGATCCTGGTTTGTTGCCACCACTTGGTCCGCCTGGACCATCATTACCACCGGGTCCAACTGGACCGCCTGGACCACCAAGAGATCCTGGAAAACCGGGCGCATTCGGCTGGTAAGTGCCTTGTTCTGTAGTTAAAAAAATCATTACGAAAACTAGTTTATTAGTTTCTGGCATAGCTTGTTTAACTACTGATATAATAACAAAGGTGTAGTCTTAAAGCATGATAAAAGTAGATTTTCCATGCAGTGGTTTTTAACCTATTTTACAAGTGAATGCGACCAGATTTATACCTCATTAATAGTTATTGTATCCATGTTCTTTTATTTTTTAAGATTTTATTCTCTAAAATATACATGATTTTACAGTCTGTGTAATCGTTTACCATATTATCTCGGAAGTCCAGACTCATAATGGAGTTTAGAATGTACACTAGTTTTGATTTTGATATTTTTTTACCTGGTCCGGGATGATAGCCACCACCTGAAGGACCGCCAGGGCCACCAAGTCCGCCGGGACCTCCCGGGGAACCGGGTGTACCAGGAGTTCCGGGTGTACCGGGAGAACCGGGCTTGCCAGGAGTTCCTGGGGTACCCGGATAGCCTTGTCCTGCGATTAATAAGTGATAATTATTGTAATATTAATGTTTAGTCATAATAAAAGGAGGAAAAACGCAGAAAAGTGGACATTTTTTTCCAATATAGGTTTGACACAAATATAACATTACAATCTCTCAAACTAGGCACATAGTGATTATATTCTCTTTGACTAGGCAAAGATTGCTATGAATGTAGAAATAAAATTAAAAAACAAAAAATCGTTAAATAGAAACTTATTTGCAGTTGCCTATACTAAAATGGCCTAATATCATATTAATTTACAATATATCTCCTCCAGTGCTATTAGGTCCGTAAGGTCCATTTGGACCGCTTGGATCGTTTGGTCCGGAAGGCCCGTTACTTCCACTGGGTCCATTTGGACCGTTAGGTCCGTTTGATCCGGGAGACCTATTAGGTCCAAGACCGCTAGGGCCATTAGGGCCATAAGGACCATTTGCACCGGAAGTCCAAATGGTAATAAGGGCCGCTAGCACCGCTGAGTCCGCTAGGTCCGCTGGGACCAGTTGGTCCATTAGGTCTATAGTTTTCATTAGGGTCCCCAGAACTTCCTGGATAATAACTTCCTTGCCCTAGCGTAAGATGAGTTTGGTTAGTACAGGTTAATAACAAACACATATAAAGTTTTGGCGACGCATACGGGAGATGGTGATCGGTGCATGTTATTAAGCGCTACCAATAACATACAACGGAGCCTGCTAATTAATGTTCATAATATTATATCACTGTCTGATCGCTGATCTACAAATTGAGAACCAGCCCCCTTGGACAATGTATCTTTAGTTAAAAACGATGTGGAAATTCGTTATCAAAATGTATGCAATTTGACATAAGTCATCGCTAAATGACATTTCGCTTGCGAAAACTAATGTCAAATCCCATATATTTTGATAACGAATTTCGTCATCGTTTTTAACGAAAGGGACTTTGTCTACGGCCTCAGGTTCCCAGGTAATAATCTCTAGACTTAGCGAACGACGGGTTGGATTAATATAGTAGGTTAATAATAATTAACACACACTCCGTTATTAATTAACAGCTTACGCTTTGGCCTCTTATTTCTAATTGTTGATCATTTACCTGGTCCCGTCTGTCCCGGGTTGTAGCCTGATCCTGGACCACCTGGACCGCCTGGTCCTCCTGGGCCACCGGGAGCTCCTGGTGAGCCTGGAGCTCCTGCGCCAGGTAATGGTTTGTAGCCTCCTTGTCCTAAGAGATAATTTTATTGAGCTAAGCAGATCTTACTAAAATCTAGTCGTTATATTATGAGGATTTGTACTAAATATTACTATTATTATTATTATGTGCACTTAAAACTGAAAGAAACTGGACCTCCTGCACTACCGGGGGTTCCAGGAGAACCTGGAGTACCAGGGTTTCCAGGAGCAACGGTCGTTCCTGGATAGTAACTTCCTTGCCCTAGCGAACGGCGGGTTGGGTTAATGTAGGCTAACACACATACACACAACGTTTGAGGAGGTGGGGTGAGGACCTGGCGCAGGCCCAGTACGGTCAACGTACTGCTCAGGCTCTGCGTCCAGTTCTTGCGGCGTGGATGCATCGCAAGAGAAAACCCCTCACCTTCCGCCTTACACAGGTACTCACCGGACACGGATGTTTCGGTGCGTACTTGTGTAAGGTCGCTAGGAGAGAGCCTACGCCAGCCTGCCATGAGTGCGGCGCTGCGGAGGACACGGCCCAGCACACCCTTGAGGTGTGCGATCGTTGGGCCGTGCAGCGCCATGATCTCATGGCGGTGCTTGGACGGGACCTCTCGCTCTCGAGCATGGTTCGCTGCATGCTCGAGAGCGATGAGGCATGGCAGGCGGCGGTCTCTTTCTGCGAAACCGTCCTTTCGCAGAAAGAGGCCGCGGAGCGGAACAGAGAGGATGACCCATCCTCCTTACCGCTCCGCCGGCGTAGGACGGGAGTGCGGAGGCGTCGTTACGCGAACCTCCAAACTCCCGTCTAATCCGGGGCTCCGGGCAGGGATGGGAACCTGTCCGGCTTAGCTAGTCCCGGCGCCGAGGGGAACGCTTTAGTTTGTCTAAGCGTTCCCTAACTTTGGTGGAAGTCCGGTCCCTATTGAGGTAGACCGGCCGGTCGTGGAGGGGGTCCTGTGTTAGATAGATCCAGGACATACCTCCGTATACGGCTGAAGGCGAACCGCAGGTGGTTTTAGTGGGTAGGAGTCCCACATATCCCCGGGGTGCATCAGCTTATCTGAGGCACATCCCCGACCCGGGGAACCCATGACGGGTTTCCCCTGCGCATCAAAAAAAAAAAAAAACATACACACAACGTAATTAATTAACAGCGCAAGCTTTGGTTAGTTATTTCTAATTGTTAAACATTAACCTGGTCCAGTTTGTCCCGGATTGTAGCCTGATCCTGGGCCGCCTGGACCACCTGGACCTCCTGAGCCACCTGGAGCTCCTGGTGAACCTGGAGCTCCTGCGCCAGGTGATGGTTTGTACCCTCCTTGTCCTAAAAGATAATATTATTGACCTAAGCAGATGTAACTAAGATCTAGAATCTAGATAGTATATTCATACTATACAGTACATAATATTATACATAATATTATTATATTTTGCGCACCTAACACTAAAATCAGACTAGATGTATTAAATCATTATGTTAGATACGATAGAACATGATAAATTTTAGTGTTTACAAGACATATAATATTATGTACCATTGGCGCTACCATCACGTATCACCATATTTTGATGTATTTCCAGTTGCTCACGTAACACTTATGCGACTATGTATATCGCGATAGCGATTGGACAATATTTACTCGTGATTTTGTATATTACTATTATATCTGACAACTAAAATTTATATGTCTACCCCAATTTCGACTGCAGCATTGAAAATCAATCACCCTGCCTGTCGGTGTCTGGCACTTATTCTTTCCCTATTCATTGTATTAAAAATATTATTTACCAGGTCCTGGTTTGTTACTGCTACCACCTGGGCCGTTAGGACCACCTTGGCCTCCGGGGCCGCCAGGACCACCAGGGCCTCCAGGGCCACCGGGTGCGCCCGGTGAGCCCGGAGCACCTGGGTAAGATTGTCCTGAAAAGAATTAATGCACTCATTTAATGCGCTAATCTCGGTTGAGTTGGTTATTTAAATAAACCATCTGCTGAAGTCCAACCAATACAAAGCTGAAGTTTACAAAATATTTTTAAATTGCAATATAATTGGTATGCTAATTTATTTTTGTATTATTATTTTTATAAGATTTATGTAGCAATATAGACAGAATTTGATAATGATTTGTACTTAGATACTTATATTAATTGCCAATTAGTATTTTAGTTTCAAAACAACTTCTGTGCAGCAAATATTGCAATTGTATTGTAAACTGACTTTAAGTTTTCTTTATTTAGAAATTATTTTTATTGAAAAGAAATTATATACCATGTTATTTATTATAATATTGAAGTTATTTTATTTCTTACCTGATCCGGGGTAATAACCACCACTTGAAGGACCGCCAGGACCACCAGCACCACCTGGACCTCCCGGGGTTCCGGGTGTACCAGGTGTTCCAGGTTTACCGGGCGAACCGGGCTTGCCAGGAGTTCCTGGGGTACCCGGATAGCCTTGTCCTGTGAAAAATAAAAATAATATTAATATTTTTAAAAATATAAGACGAAAATAGCAAATTTTTGTCTTTTGACAAAAAAATAAAAATTTACAAACCTCCTCCAGGGCTATTAGGTCCGTAAGGTCCATTTGGTCCGTTGGGTCCATTAGGGCCGTTCGGACCATTAGGTCCAGGTCCGTTTGGTCCATTTGGTCCGTTTGGTCCATTTGGCCCATTTGGGCCATTGGGTCCGTTGGGTTCGTAAGGTCCATTAGGACCATTTGGCCCACTAGGTCCGTTAGGACCATTAGGCCCGTTAGGGCCATTGGGTCCAAAGTTTCCGTTGTTGGGTCCATTGGGTCCGTTTGGTCCATAATTTCCATTATTTGGACCGTTAGGTCCATAGTTGCCATTGTTGGGTCCATTAGGTCCGTTAGGTCCATAGTTTCCGTTGTTCGGCCCGTTAGGTCCATTTGGTCCAGTAGGATAAGGAACGTTTGGTCCGTTTGGACCATTTGGACCACTTGGGTAAGATCCGCTTGGGTATTGGCCAGGTTTGTTTCCTAAAAGCGAGTATTGTCATTACTCATTAATATAATTTGAAATAATATATTGTATTTTAGGTTTATAGTAACGGTGTACCAGAATCTGATGGCAAAGGACAAAGGCGAAATATTATTTGATATTTTTTTTAGCGTCTAAAAATGCCATGTGAACAAAAACAAATATTTTATTATTTTATATTTTACCAATATATTCTAGGGTTTAGTAAAGGCCACCAAAAAAAACAATTATTTTTTGTAAATCAATTGACTACTTAATACGAATTTCAAGCGAATTTCATATTTTCCGCTCAGCTACCGTTAATATTGCCATTTTATATTTTTTGCCAAAGCGGCGGCGCGCACCGCGCGGCGGTTCAGCCGGCGAACGGCATAAATAACATAATGTTTCATCCTACCGTTTAAGTTATGAATAGATCTGTGGCGGTACCCACATTCGCCTAACATTCCTGAATCGCGCTATCGAAGTTTTCTGAGCGCGGCGGTATATATACGACAGCTGAAATGTGTCAAGTGGGCTCCGGCCTGACCGAGCATAACACCTCGCTCGGTCGGAAGATCTTCCTTTGGGCCTTCCACGCATTATACCCACAGATCTACAATTATTTTAGTTAATTCAACACTTTTAATAAATAAATCGATGTTTATTTTTTCAAAGTAGTTAGGTAAAAAAGAATGGAAATGGAATAGTTCCTAAAATAACTAGCAACACTGCTTAGTTGTCAAACAAATGTTAATTGTCATACCAAGTGTCAAATGTCAAAAAATATCTATGGATTCTATGGTGTTCCTGCCGCGTGCGTTGCCTCTCGTGTTCGATTGTGTTTTATTGTTTGTCCTTTAATTTCGACCCGGCATGTTTTTGGACTTTGATTCTGTGATTTGATCTCTGACACTTTGTTACTCAGTCCTACGGGAATGTAGCTCGCGGAGAATTTTCAATTATATTTTAATACAAAACAAACAATAATAAAATAATACCAATAATAATAAGTAAGTAATACCTACTTACCAATGAAACATAACCTAAAGTATTTATGATTTTTATGATCTAATATCTAATAACCTAGGCCTTCTTGGGAATATTTATTTTTAGAAGTTAGTTGTAGGATGAGTTCCTAATCATTTAAGCATTTTTTTATTTATAGACGCCTCCATTTTATCTCAAATAAAATCATGTATGAGAGTTCGCCATTGTCCTTTTGACGGCAGATTTTCAAAAAATATCCTTGATCATTGGATTTTATATAATATATTTGCATGTTTAAGGTGACGCCATGTTGAAGTAAAAAACCGAGTTGGATGTGTTTTAGATTGCTTGTTTTCTATGCGAGGCTGGCCCGGCCTCTCATAGAAAACAAGCAATGGAACAGCAAAAAATGGAAAGGGCTTAGCGACAAAATGGTTTTTGTCGCGTAATTTAAAAACCATAAATACATTTCATATAAGTTATGGACAAATTAAAGTGTATACTAGAACCAATTTATGTACAAATTTTGGAAGCTTATATATATTTTATATTATATTAGCACTCTCCTCTGTTGGCAAAATAGGAATCCCTTTTTCTACAGAGGTCTTTTTGATTGATTATTCTGTGTTATAAAAGTTGACCAATCGTGTTATGCTATGGGTAATTCAAAGACAAAGACATGATGAATACTGACAGTGAACTTTAATTTCTTAGCTGTAGTAGCCAAATTATCAAGGCGTCACCTTAACAAAATGTTTTATTATATACCAATTACCCCGGTTACCGGTATTGCTAGGGTCAATTTATTTTCTCACTTTTTGCCATCAGATTCTGGTAGACCTATATTTTATTGTATTTTATGTAGGTGACAGATAAATAATTTAAATTTCTGCAGGGTAGTAACAAAACTAAGTGATAGTACTTTAGGGTGTGTATGTCTCCCATGAGTATAGAGTTAATTGAGAAAGCAGCAACGCTGAATAAAAATGCATTAAAACGATTTAACCCGTCGATCGTAGACAAACGAGACACAATAGCTTATCTATTGTTCTCGCGGTTGCATGCGACCGCTTGGGGCTTGATGAATTAAGAAAATAATTATTGACTTTTACAATTTCTCAGGGCTTGATTATACATACCCAGTAGATTGACGAGACAAGCACTCAGTATATTCGGCCGAGGGCACTGTCTCGCTAATTTACTGGGTATGTGTAATCAAGGAATCAGGGAGAATTTAACTTTTATTAACTTTATCACACGGCAGTACCTGGGTAAATTACACCCGGATTCGGCTGGCTGTTCTGTCCGGTGCTGTCTGGCGGTGGGGTCGGTCGTGGGGGTGGGGGGGTCGGCTTCGGTGGCGGCTTCGGAGGCTTCCCTCCTGGAGTTCGGCCGCAACCCTTCGGCAGGTACAACTGGTTCCATGGCACTAATACTCCGGGTGTCGGGTCTGGTGTTACGGCGCTGAAATGTTTGTTTAGTTTTTTAGCAATGACGTATTGAAAGATTTAGATTATTGAAAATTGACCTGAATTATTTTAATAAAAATAACTGTATTAAAAAAAAACATATCCACAGACGAACGTATAACCTCCTCGTTTTTGGAAGTCGGTTAAAGATAAACCGACTTCAAAATTGTACGTAGTTGAGAATGAAAACTTCCTATCTCCAAAACTACTAAACCGATTTTGATGAAACTTGCACTATTCCCTAAGTTGAACAATACCTAGTACAATAAAAAAAGAATCACTCAAATCGGACTTGTAGTTCCGGAGATATGCGTGAACAAACATAAAAACATACATACATACATACATACATACATACATACATACACTTTTGAAATTTGGCACATTTGTTCAGAAGCTGTTATAGATTATCATATGCAAAAACTGGGCAGTTCTGGAAATATTAGATACATACGCGTCGAATTGATAACCTCATTTTTTTGAAGTCGGTTAAAAAAATGGAATTTGAGATCAATATGAATTGAAATATTATGTGTACACGTAAAATGATAAAATCTACAAATACTCTTTGTGTTATGGGCGATATGGCGTTGAAAAATTTAATAAAAAAATCGTGAAATGCATATTTCATATGGTAGGTCTACTGATTTGACAGATCTCTATTGCGTGACTGTGTGAGACGTCTTGCAAATCTGTCAAATCCATACAAAATGCATCTACGCCTCGCGTGGCGGTCTGAATTGACCCGATAGCGCCTTTACAAACGCAATTTGAAATTCACAAACAACTTACTTCTCGTCGTACTCGTGACCAGTCTCGGGGAACACTTCGACGGGGTCCTCGGGCTCGACGACGCGGTAGCCGTGGCTGTCGGCGACGTAGTGGGTGACGCGGAGGTATTCTTCGGGGTCGATGTAGCCGTAGCAGCCGTACGTCACGCCATCCGGCCCGCGGTTCTCGTGGTGGAACTGGCCGTTCGGTCCGACGTCGTAACCGAATCCGTACGCACCTGAGGTAAGGTTAAGTTATAACTTGGGCTTTCACTCCATACTAATATTATAAATGCGAAAGTGTGTCTGTCTGTGTCGGTCTGTCTGTCCGTCCGTTTGTCCGTCCGTCCGTGTGTCTGTCGTTCTGTCTGTCTTTCTGTCTGTTACCTCTTCACGCCCAAACCGCTGCACCGATTTTACTGAAATTTGGTATCTAAGAGATTTTGAGTCTCGGGAAAGGACATAGGATATTTTTCATCCCGGAAAAATGTAAGGTTCAGAAAATGAATTTTGGCGCAACGGAGTTCCGGGTATCATCTAGTCTTTCGATAAGTGATAAGTAGCTAATCCGGCAGGGTAATTGACTCGTGACAGTAATGCACCAGGCAACAGCAGATATGGTATCACCTATCGCGTTGCTGTCGCAAGATACCATAATCTACCCGCAGAAATTAGCACTGTGACTGTAGTTTCGTATGTCCATTGCGAGTTGCATCCTAGTTGTTAAACAAACGGATTATTAATTCTTAAGTTGGAAAATGTATCTTTGGTGGAAAGTAATGTAACACTTTAGCATAAATGTTATAGAATTTGACTGAATAGTACAAAAGTGGCCTGACTCCCGAGCCTACGCGTAAATCGATTTCTTTCTACGGCACGGTAAAATTACTTTTACAGAAGTCACAAATACTCACTGGTATCATAGTTAGTTTCATAATATTGTGTCTTCTCGTCGTCCTCTATGTCGACCACAATTTCCTTGCCGTTACTATCACCCTCTCTTGCCTCCTGCGCCTCAGCCTGTATAAGAGCCCATGTGTCTTTCGCTGATTCTTCACCACTAGCTTGTATAGCAGCTAGTGCGATCTGTAACAAAAGAATGCGATACGATAAGTTTAGGCTTCTTAACCTTTCGGGGGGCGTCTGCTACAGCCCTGGTGGGGGCCGAGGAGGAGGGCGCACGTGTTGTGCGCTCATCGTGGAGTCTTCGGACCGCTGGCGGGGTCGCGGATGTATGTATCGTTCCCGTGGCCCTGTCAAAAGGCGGCGTGGCGGAAGATGGGGGGGAGGGGGGGGGGTTTAGTGGGTAGGCTTCTTAACCTTCTATTCTTCTTAACGATTTTCTTTTATTTTTAGCAAGTTACTGGAGATAAAAGAAATAGATAATGATAGGTACAAAATGCATGATATCTTACAAATAGTAATCACTAATCATCCATACTACTTACTAATATACTAAGTACTTATAATATTTTAATGCGAAAGTATTTCTGTCTGTCTGTTACCTCTTCACGCCCAAACCACTGAACCGATTTCTGCTGAAATTTGGCATCCAGGAGATACTTTGAGTTCCGGGAAAGGACACAGGATACTTTTTGTTTCGAAAAAATGTACGAGTAATGTATAAACGAGTTTTATATTGTTACTAGATAGCTGTTGCCCGCGACTTCGTCCGCGTGAGCATAATATAATAACGGAGATGGATAATTTTCTCCTTAAGGTCCCTTACTCAAAGGGTAAAAACGGGACCCGCAGCCAAGTAGGCACATATTAATCAAATGACACTCGAAAATTGTATGTTTAGTTTAGGTTACAATCTTTAATAATTTCAGTTCAATCAGTCGAAAGTCTAAGAAAATTTCTAAAAACTTTCATCCCCTATTTCATCCCCTTAGGGATGGAATTTATTAAATTCCTTTCTGAGGGGATGCCTACGTCATAGTATCTTTATGCATATTGCATACACAGTCTCAGCCCGATCAGTTTAAATTTGACAAAAGTTTCATGCAAAATTTCATTCCCTATTTTACCCCCTTAGGGGTGGAATTTTTTGAATCCTTTTTTAGCAGATGCCTACGTCATAGTAGCTTTAAATGCATGCAAAGTCTCAGACCGATCGGTTTGAAATTGACAAAGTTTCATACAAACTGTCAACTCCAATTTCACCCCCTTGGGGGTAGAATTTCCGAAAACGCGTAAATATACTTCCATTTAATTTTAATTAGTAACCAAATAATAAAGTTTCATGTTTCTAACTTAAGAAATGACGGACTTTCATTCACACTTTCAACCCCAATTTCACCCCCTTGGGTGTAGAATTTCCAAAAACGCTTAAATACGTATTTATTCATTTTTAATCAATAGCCCAAAAACAAAGTTTCGTGTTTCTAACTCAAGAAATGACGGTCTTTCATTCAAACTTTCAACCCCAATTTCACCCCCTTGGGGGTAGAATTTCCAAAAACGCTTAAATACGTTTTTATTTATTTTTATTCAGTAGTCCAAAAATAAAGTTTCATGTTTCTAAATTAAGAAATGACGGACTTTCATACAAACTTTCAACCCCTATTTCACCCCTTTCGGGTTAAAATTTCCAAAATTCCTTCCTTAGTGGGCGTCTACTTAATAAAACAACCCTGCTCACCAAATTTCGTGGCTGTAACTTTAATAGTTTTTGCTCTGCGATGATGAATCAGTCAGTCAGTCAATAAGTCAGGACTTGTAATTTTATATAATATATAGATTTATGTAATTTGTCCTCATGGTAAATAAGTTAGGCCAAAAAATCAGAGTACCGGGAATTTTATTTGTAAAGTACTACAATATAATATTATGTTGGCGCTGTGCAAAACAATGTGAAGTTAGCGAGCAGATAATAATAATAATAATAATAATAATAATAAGGGAGCGAAGCCGATACCTCCCCGTTGGTGTTCCCGGGCAACACTTGGGTGCGCCACCTCATCTTCTACGAGGTGAGGCACTCAAGTGGCAGATCGTCGGCTCTTTCTTTATCGTCACTATCTTTTCACCACCTTTTTAATAATTATCTCTTGTATTTGCGTCGTTTTTGTTTTAATTTTAATCTTTGCTTCATCGCCTTTTATTCCTCTCTTACTATATTTCCTTTTTGGTTAACTCTTCTTTTATGTGTTGTTTAAATATATTATGTAATGCGATTACGGAATAGAATTATACCCCAGGCAGGTACCGGAGCTATACGCGATGGAGAATCCCGCCCCGGGCCTTCGGGCTCGGGCTGCCCTTCGTATTCTGGGGAGGGCAACGAGTCGCATGAAGCAACACAATCACGAGCTGTTGCAGAAAGAAACCATCATCGCTCACCAAGTTCATCAACAACATCATCATTATTTCCATCTTTGCAGTCATCACCGCAATCTTACCTCGACTTACGAGCGTCAAGATCTTCCACGTCATCATATTTTTCATCATCATCTCGAACCGAGGATGTTGTGCAGGAGGCTCTAACTGCAGCCGAATCTACTGCACCCATCCCCGGTAAACGACGCTCACGAAAAATGTGGACCAAAGAAATGAATGTTTTCATTATGCGTCAATATTTCATTATCACTAAATTAGAAACAAACACAAGATCTTACCTTACACAACTACACGCCATGTTCACAACTAAATACCCGGAAATGGAGGCCAGTAAACAGCGGATAGGAGATCAACGACGAGCAATAGTTAACTGTAAACTTCTCTCAGAACTGGAAATTATAAATATCAAAAAAGAAGCTAAAAACACGATACAAACCGAACAACAATCACTAAACAACAACACCAATACACTCCTGAATTCCTCAAGTAAAATGCGATGGACAAATGAACTTAATGAAACGATCATGAAGTGTTACTACAAAATAACCAAACTAGAAACAGATTTTACGACTTACAGACCACTACTTCATCAGGAAGTTACCTCAAGATGCCCTGAAATCGCACATCTCTCAGCTCAAAGAATAGCAGACCAACGAAGATCTATTGTAAATAACCGACTTTTATCTATAAATTACTTAAACAAAATCAAGGAACAAGTAAAACGAGAATTAGATTGTAGTAATGCAACACAAGACTTACCAGATGATACAGGGTGGCTTGAGGGAACTTGTGACAGGACTCGAGCAGCAGTATTAGACAGACATCAAAATCTACAACAAATTAATAACAATGAAGATCATAACATTAGTACTACCAGTAATACCGCACACAGCATACAATGTAATCCTTTAACGCCAGACCTTGCACGACAACTCGAAGAAAAGCTTACTGAAACAATAAACAAATTTAAGCAAACAGATGCAACAAACAGACCACGATTACCCAAACTAAAATATTCAAAAAAATTAGCAGTTACTATACATGCCCTTAATACTAATATTTTACCTAAAATCTTAGATGAAGAATTAAATTTTCGTACCCTTCAAACCATAATTTATAGTGCAGCATATACCACTGCTACATTTATTGGTTACAGGATTTGTGAAGATAACAACACAATAAACAGAAGAACAAAAGAGGCACCCTGGTGGCAAAAACGCCTAGAAAATAAAATAGGTAACTTAAGAGCAAACATCGGAAGACTAACTTCATATAGTAAAGGAACACGATCACCAACATTAGAAGCCCACGTACATAAAATAAAAGAACAGTACAAAATTCATTCAAGTCATGAATCAGAAAACACAGATATCTCACATTTTTTGGACACATTAAAACAAAAACTTAACAGCCTATCTAATCGCCTTAAAAGATATAAAGAAACTACAATTAGGAAAAAACAAAACAAAGAATTTTCAAACAATGAGAAATTATTTTATAGAAACCTAACAAACAAGAAAAGCAATGACAGGGAAGAAAATAACACCTTACCGCCCGATGCTCAATCTTTACAACACTTTTGGTCAAATATATGGTCCACACCGACTGAACACAAACAAAATTACTGGATCGAAAAGGACAAGGAGAAGCTAGGAAATATTTCAGAGATGGAATACGAACAGATAGAGTTAGATCTTCTTAAGGCCGTTATAAAAAAGACACATAACTGGAAGGCTACAGGATCGGACAACATTCACAACTTCTGGTATAAGAAGTTAACATGCACGCACACGCTTCTACACAAACACATTAACACATTCATCAACTCACCCGACACATTGCCAGCCTATATTACACAAGGCACAACTTATATGCTCCCAAAGGATTTGAATGACACCCAAAACCCAGCCAAATACCGACCAATCACCTGTCTACAGACAATATATAAAATAATTACCGCCTGCCTTAGTGAAACTATTTATAAACATACGCAAAAATATAATATATTAGCGGAAGAACAAAAGGGATGCCGCAAGTACAGTCAGGGGTGTAAGGAACAATTAACTATAGACGCCGTAGCAACCAACCAAGCCCTGAAACAAAAACGCAACATCTATACTATGTTTATAGACTACAAGAAGGCTTTCGACTCCGTACCACACTCCTGGCTTATATATATACTCAAACACTACAAGATACATCCAACCATCATAGGATTCCTAGAAAATACAATGCAGCATTGGAATACTAAATTAAGACTATTCAACTCAATAAACACCCCTATCGAAACAGAATGCATTCCAATAAGAAGAGGAATCTTCCAGGGCGATGCTTTAAGTCCCTTATGGTTTTGTCTCGCCCTTAATCCATTGTCATCTTTGCTCAACTCCAATAATATAGGTTTCAAAATTAATCACCACACGCAATATACCCGCATAAGTCACCTCATGTATATGGATGATATTAAATTGCTAGCCAATACCTTAGAAGAATTACACTTACTTGCTGATATAACACAGACATTCTCAAACGATATTTGTATGCAATTTGGAATAGATAAATGCAAAATTCAAGCTATCAACAAAGGTAAATTAGAACATGTCACATACGAATTAGTAGATCATGAAATCATAGATTCAGTAGACCCCGTAGAAGGGTATAAATATTTAGGATACTATCAATCACAACGAATTCATCACAAAAACATAAAAAAGCTTCTTAAAGAAAAATTTAAAACACGATTACACCTAATATTACACACACATCTAAACTCAAAAAACACGATTAAAGCCATTAACACTTTTGCAGTACCCATACTCACCTATTCCTTCGGAGTTATTTCCTGGACCCAAACAGATCTCAAAACACTACAAAGATTGATCAGTACAACAATGACAAAATACCGAAAGCATCACCCTAGAGCATGTATACAGAGATTGACCCTCCCAAAAATTGAGGGAGGAAGGGGGCTTATCGACATAAGCAACTTACACAATAAACAAATAATACGCTTAAGAACATACTTCCACAATCATTCACTTTCCTCACCACTTCACAACACCGTATGCCTAGCCGACTCATTCACGCCTCTCTCACTCGCGAATAATTCCGAACAAATAAAACTTACCTCTGAATCTGAAAAAATAGACGCATGGGCGCAGAAGTCCTTACATGGACGTCACCGCACTGACCTGGTGAATACGAATGTAGACAAGATAGCGTCAAATGCGTGGTTGAGAAGGGGAGAGCTTTTCCCTGAAACAGAAGGGTTTATGATGGCCATCCAAGACCAGGTTATCGACACAAAAAACTACAGGAAACACATCATCCGTACTGCTGGAGCAGGCAACGACCATTGCCGACATTGCCACAAACAGCCCGAAACAATCCAACACATCACCGGCGCTTGTTCATCCATCACACAAACAGACTACAAACACAGACACGACCAGGTAGCAGCTATCATACACCAGACACTCGCACACAAATACAACCTCATCACAGACAAAATTCCATACTATAAATACACACCTCAAATCATACTTGACTCACCTGACTTCAAACTGTACTGGGACCGGACAATATTGACTGACAAAACCATACACCACAACCGACCTGACATAACTCTCCACGACAAACGAAACAAAACAGTTTACCTTATAGACATCGCTATACCCAATTCGCACAATCTTACCTCCACACATACGAACAAAATGACTAAATATGTAGACTTGACAATAGAGTTGAAAACACAATGGAAAGTGACCGCAGTTAAGACCATACCCATAATCATCTCCAGCACCGGCATTATTCCTAAAACACTTCACACTAGTCTCAAAACACTCGACATTCACCCACTTACATACATAACTCTGCAAAAAGCAGTTATTTTAAATACCTGTAGAATCGTTAGGAAATTTTTATCAATAAATTAGTTACTTACCTGAAGTTGCTTGGCCACAAGCCCGCAACTTTAGCAGAAACCCCGTAAAGGAGAATCTAAAAGATTTAAAAATAATAATAATAATAATAATAATAATAATAATAATATCTATGGACGTTTCACACCACGTCAGTCTTGCCCCATGCTAAGTACCTGAAGGACTTGTGTTACAGGTACCAGACAACGGAAATATATTTAATACTTTTATACTATACATATATTTAAGATTTTTATTATATGATAAATATATTTAATACACATCCATGACCCAGGAACTTTAAAAACTTTTTGTTCCGTCGGCGGGACTCGAACCCGCGACCTCCGGCTTAAGCTACCAACGTGCTATCCACTGAGCCACAGAGGTCGTCAAATATGGACGTCGGATGGACGAAACTTTCGATTCTCTCTACAAGGAACACGTACACACCCTTAAGTATTCAAGCCATTTGCCAAACTGATACCCACACACCGCTAACTCTCGCCGATAACACAAAAAGAATAAACATCTACACAAACCAACAAAAAATTGAAGCATGGACAAATAAAACCTTACATGGCAGGCACCGACTGGATCTAACTAATAATGCCGTAGACAAAATAGCGTCAAACGCATGGCTAAAACACGGAGAACTGTTCCCTGAAACGGAAGGTTTTATGCTGGCAATTCAAGACCAAGTAATAGACACTAAAAATTATAGGAAACATATAATAAGAGATCGTAACCTTGGTAGTGACCATTGTCGTCACTGCCACAAGCAACCGGAAACTATACAGCACATCACAGGCGCCTGCTCATCCATCACACAAACAGACTACAAACACAGACATGACCAGGTAGCATCAATCATACATCAGATACTTGCACACAAACACAACCTCATCACAGAGAAGTCCCCATACTACAAATACACACCACAAATCATACTAGACTCACCTGATTATAAACTTTACTGGGACAGGACAATACTTACAGACAAGACGGTACATCATAACAGACCTGACATAACGCTCCATGACAAAAGAAATAGAACTGTTTACCTGATAGACGTTGCCATACCTAATACACACAATCTCACATCCACGCACACAACCAAACTCGCAAAATACACTGACTTGACAATAGAGATAAAATCACAATGGAAAGTTACCACAGTCAAAACTATACCCATAATCATTTCAACAATAGGCGTCATTCCTAAAACACTCCATACATCTCTCAAAACCCTCAACATACATCCACTCACATTCATCACTCTACAAAAAGCAGTTATCCTCAACACATGCCGCATCGTACGGAAGTTTTTATCAATTAATTAGCAATCACGTTACCTGAATTTGTTTGGCCACAAGCCCGCAACTTCAGTATACCCCGCAAGGGAGAAAAGAGGACAAAATAAATAATAATAATAATAATAATAATAATAATAAGGGGGTGAAGCCGATCCTTCCTAGTTAGTGTCCCCGGGCAACACATGGGTGCGCCACCTCGTCCTCTACGGAGTGAGGCACTCATGTGGCGAATCGTCGGTTCTTTCTTTCTCTCCGCTATCTTTTCATCATCTTTTTATTATTGTTCAATTCTTGTTTTGTATCGTTTTAGATTTTTATTTTTGGGTTAACTATTTTTCACCACCTTTCGTTCGTCTCATACTATCTTTCCTTTTTGGTTACCTCTTGTACAAGTAGCAGAAAGAATAGATTAACAATTTATGATATGCGACTGCGAAACAGATGTATACCCCAGGCGGGTACCGAAGCGAACAGCGACGGAGAATCCCGCCCCGGGCCTTCAGGTCCGGGCTGCCCCTCGTATTCTGGGGGGGGCAACGAGTCGCGCCAAACTGCCCAGTCCAGTGCTGCTGCAGATCAATGTTATCATCCTTCACCAAGTTCATCAGCTACAGTATCATTATTCTCATCAGCTCCATCATCTCCCCAGTCTTTCACTGAAATATATAAATCATTCTCTTCGTCTAACTCATCAAATTCGTCACCTACGACACGGCCCGAAGATGTTGTGCAGGAGGCTCGAACAGCTGAAATTGCTGCACCCATCCAAGGCAAAACATGCAAACGAAAAACATGGACAAAAGACATGAACATTTTCATTATGCATCATTATTTCATCCTTACTAAACTAGAAACCAATATGAGGTCTTACTTAACACCACTACACGCATTATTCATCTCCAAATACCCCGAAATGGAAGCAAGTAAACAACGGATAGGTGATCAAAGGCGTGCAATTACATACCGCAACTTACTGACAAAAAAAGAAATATTAGACATTAAAGAAGAAGCAAAACAGTTCATACAGACAAAAAAACAATTACCAGACACCGACTTACATCATACACCACCACGCAGAATGCAATGGTCGAGTGAACTTAATGAACTCATCATAAGAACTTACTACAGAATAACAAAACTAGAAACGGACCTCACTTCATACAGACCACTTCTACACCAGGAAATAGTTTCTAAATGCCCCGAGCTTGCGCACCTATCTGTCCAAAGAATAGCAGATCAGCGCAGAATCATCATCAATAATAAACTTTTGTCTCTAGATCATATAAACCGCATAAAGGAAGAAGTAAAAATTGAACTAAACCATAATACAGATACCCATTTTATTGAAGAAACACAAAGCCAAGCAAATGTTGATATCTCTCTGTCACAATTTCTGACCCCTGATTTAAATAACTATCAAGAAATACCAATAGATAATAATAGTGTGATAGGTCCAGATACCGCAGCAGAACCGAGTAGTATAAATGTCACCAATCTACCAGCTGAAACAGTTGCACAAATGGAGGAAATGTTATTACAAACTATTGAGGAATTTAAAGAAACTGACCCTACAAAAAGACCTTATATCCCGAAATTAAAAACATCTAAAAAACTTACAATTATTGTTAATCATTTAAATTCTAACACAGTACCAAAGTTGCTCAATTCAAATACAGATTTTAATACGTTGCAAACTATTATCTATAGTGTAGCTTATACAACAGCGAAATTTAACGGTGCAAAAATAAATAGGGACATTAATAAAGTAAATAAAAAAGTTGAAGCGCCATCATGGCAAAAACGATTAGAAAAAAGAATAGGAAATTTAAGAGCAAATATAGGTAGACTCAGTCAATATATAAGAGGGACTCGATCAAATAAACTAGAAAAACATATAAAAATTATTAAACAACAATTTAAAATACACTCCCAACATGAAACCCCAAACACAGAAATCTCACACTTCCTTGATACTTTAAAACAAAAACTTAATACATTGACTAACCGGCTGAGAAGATACAAAGAATCGACAAATAGAAAGACACAAAATAAAGAATTTAACTCTAATGAAAGATCTTTTTACAGAAAATTATCTAGACAGGAAAATAATGATCCACCAGAAAACAAAATTTTACCGACACCTCAAGCCTTAAAAGAATTTTGGACAAAAGTATGGTCAACACCTATAGAACACAAACAAAATTACTTAATAGAAAAAGGAAAAGAAAAATTGACAGATGTAACGGAAATGAAATTTGAAAAAATAGGGATAGATCTACTAAAAAATGTAATAGCTAAGACTCATAATTGGAAAGCTCCGGGCTCCGATAATATACATAACTACTGGTATAAAAAACTCACCTGCACTCATAACCTTTTAGAGCAACATATAAACAAATTCATACATTCACCCGATGAAATGCCACACTACATAACACAAGGAATAACCTACATGCTACCTAAAGACCAAGAAGATACCGAAAACCCAGCCAAATATCGTCCCATTACATGCCTCCAGAACATATACAAAATCATCACGTCATGCTTAAGCCAATCTATATACAAACACACAGAAGACCACAATATTTTAGCCGAAGAACAGAAAGGTTGTCGCAAACACAGTCAAGGATGCAAAGAACAGCTCACAATAGACGCCGTAGTTTCGAACCTGGCACATAAGGAGAAGCGAAACATTCACACCATGTTTGTCGATTATAAAAAAGCATTTGACTCTGTACCACATTCATGGCTCATATACGTTCTCGAATATTATAAGATACATCCACTCATCATCAGCTTTTTAAAAAACATAATGTCACGATGGAACACCAAAATAAAAATTAGTTCCGATGGTAAGACTGCCGAAACAGATTTAATTCCCATAAGGAGAGGAATCTTTCAAGGCGATGCCTTAAGCCCTCTCTGGTTTTGCCTAGCACTCAACCCGCTCTCATCTCTGCTCAATACCACCGAAATAGGTTTTACAATTAAACACAACTCACAGCAAACCCGTCTCACTCACCTTATGTACATGGACGACATTAAGTTATTTGCTGACTCGATTGATGAATTGCACCGCCTAGCCGATATAACTCAAACATTCTCGAACGACATATGTATGGAATTTGGAGTAGACAAATGTAAGATTCAATCAGTACATAAAGGAAAAATAGAACAGACCTCATACGAACTAGAAAATAAGCAAATTATAGGACCGGTAGATCAAGCAGAAGGCTATAAATATTTAGGATATCATCAAACACAGACCATACATCACAAAAACACAAAAAAAATTCTTCGAGAAAAATTTAAATGTAGAATACATAAAATATTATATACACACCTCAACGCACATAATACAATTAAAGCCATTAACACCTTTGCCATACCAATACTTTCCTACTCTTTCGGAATCATCAAATGGAGCAAAACCGACCTCAAGTCATTACAAACTTCAATAAACACAGCACTAACAAAACACAGAAAACATCACCCAAGAGCCTGCGTCCAAAGAGTGACCTTGCCTAAAATGGAAGGAGGTAGAGGACTAATCGATATCACAAACCTGCACAATAAACAAATCACTCTGCTCAGGACATACTTTTACAACCGTTCACAACAATCACCAATTCACAACGCCATATGTCAGTCAGACTCATTCACACCACTCATGCTTGTAGATCACACTAAACCTATAACACTTGCCTCCAACCAACAGAAAATTGACGCATGGACTCAGAAGTCTCTACACGGCCGCCATCGTATGGATTTAACCAGCACCAATGTTGACAAAGTAGCGTCAAACATGTGGTTAAAGAGAGGCGAGCTGTTCCCAGAGACCGAAGGATTTATGGTGGCAATCCAGGACCAGGTCATCGATACCAAAAATTACAGAAAATATATCATCCGGGATCGCGGGGCAGGCAGCGACCACTGCAGACACTGTCACCGACAACCAGAAACCATCCAACACATCACCGGCGCTTGTTCATCCATCACACAAACAGACTACAAACATAGACACGATCAGGTAGCAGCAATCATACACCAAAAACTAGCACTCAAACACAACCTCATTACAGAAAGAACTCCTTACTACAAGTACACTCCACAAATCATAATCGACACACCTGACTACAAGTTATATTGGGACAGAACAATACTGACAGACAAGACCATACATCACAACAGACCAGATATAACACTTCACGACAAACTAAACCGAACAGTCTACCTCATAGATATCGCCATACCCAACACACACAACCTCACAAGCACCCATACAAATAAAGTAACTAAATATACCGATCTCACAATAGAAATAAAATCACAGTGGAAAGTAAACTCAGTCAAAACCGTACCTATAATTATTTCAACCACTGGCATCATACCGAAAACATTACATATGTCCCTCAAAACACTTGACATTCATCCACTCACGTACATCACCTTACAAAAAGCAGTTATACTCAACACAGGCCGCATCGTCCGTAAATTCCTATCAATTAATGATTAAACCGTCCCATCACCTGAAGTTGCTTGGCCACAAGCCCGCAACTTTAGTACCTACACCCCGCAAGGGAGAAAAGAAAATTTAAGAAACCATAATAATAATAATAATAATAATAATAATAATAATAATATCTATGGACGTTTCACACCACGTCAGTCTTGCCCCATGCTAAGTACCTGAAGGACTTGTGTTACAGGTACCAGACAACGGAAATATATTTAATACTTTTATACTATACATATATTTAAGATTTTTATTATATGATAAATATATTTAATACACATCCATGACCCAGGAACTTTAAAAACTTTTTGTTCCGTCGGCGGGACTCGAACCCGCGACCTCCGGCTTAAGCTACCAACGTGCTATCCACTGAGCCACAGAGGTCGTCAAATATGGACGTCGGATGGGCGAAACTTTCGATTCTCTCTACAAGGAACACGTACACACCCTTAAGTATTATGACTTTGTTTTGTTACACCTTGTACAGGATTAGCACTTGAATATAGTTAGTATCATTTTGTTTTCTTGCACCCTTTGAGGACATTGGAGCAAATTTTTCTTTAGGCCATTACGACGTCCAACTTTTTGATAGGCGCTATAATAATAGAGTTAAACCTGGTTGAGCTTATAAAATTACATACTTATTACTTAGAATTCGAATTAAACTTATTATAATACTGTAATAATTAAATTAAGAATCATTTAGGGCTATTTTAATAGCAATAAAATTTGATATCTACCTTCATCAGAATATCATTTTATTTTGTTGTATTGGATAATAAATATGTAACATTTGACACATAGCCGTAATTATTATAATTATCTAAATTCTAATCATATTTTATAGTTGCGGACTGTTAAATTATTTCTTTGCTTAACTTTTTGAGGCACATACGCTCACATTGTGACAAAGCGCAGTAGGTCGGGCCGCATTTTTATACAAGTCACAAAAATTGTATGAATAATGCGACCCGCCCCGCTGCGGCCCGTCACAATGTAGGCCGGCGCGTACCTTTAAAGTTTATGCAAATGTAATCCTTATTAATATTACGCATACAAAAGTGTGTCTATCTGTCTGTCTGTTACCTCTTTACGCCCAAACCGTTGAGTCGATTTTCCTGAAACTTTAAGTCCCGAGAAAGGATATAGGATACTTTTTATCCCGGAAAAGTGTACGGTTCCCGCACGATGAACGAATTTTGGTGCCACGTGTATTGTATATTTGGTGGATGACCAGTACAAGTCCCAAACTTTAACAAGTCCACTTAAGACGCTTTATTGATAGTAATTTTACCGCAAGGGCAATTTTATACTTAATTTGTATGACTATAAAGTCGTGAATATACGCTGCGGCCAGAAGCTATCGGCTCGCTCGGAAAACATGCGAAAAAACGTAATTTTGTTTATTTAAACAATAACTAGGAGCATTTAAGCAAAATGCTTCTATACGATTTTGGGTTGCAAAGGTATCTATTAATTAAGTAGACTAATTTCCTACATCTATTCTCGTTTAAAAATAATCTTCAAATTTCGTATTTTTAAGAGGTCATTTCAATAGAGAAAATATGTATCGAGATTCGAGGCAAAATACCATCGAATACATTAATCGTGTTTCTGGTTCATCTCAAACCTAGATAAGGCTATGAAGATATGTATATCTCATTACCAGATTTGTAACATTTCTGAGGGTCCTATAGTATAATTACTTCAAAAAGGACGGTATTATCAATATAGCGTCTTAACTAAACGGCTAGCATCTTTGCAGTTTGCGCAGATAGATTTGCATTAATAGTGGGGAATCCCCTGGCATCCTTTAGAAATATCTATTGTGAAACATCATAAACTCCTGGCTTTATGATTTAGCTGACTTCAACACTAATTATAGTAAAGAGTAACCATTACCATTATGGCATAATGAACCTGTTCGTACGAGTCTAATATTAAATACTAAGATAATAATCTCACCCTTAGTCATTAAAACTAAAATTACTGAGATGACGAAATTTATTTAAATACACTTCTTAGGTAACTGTCATTGCGTTGATAAAATTTTACATTACTCGCATACATAAAATTTTAATAAGTGTACAAGTTATTTGTGAAAACAGAAGTTTACAAAGTTGTGATGTGTATGTGGGGTGGGTAGTTAGGGTAGTTAGTGACTTACATCTGGGACGTATTATGTAAAACTTCTGAGTTAGTACTTGTGCATTATTAAAACTCGGAATTACTTTACGTAGTCATTGGGTTTGTTAATTATGTAATATTTAGTTTAAATCTAAGAACCCTGCCCTCCTAGACAAGTGTCAAAACGCTAACGCTAACGCTAACTCTAACGTTACAAAATGTATGCGATTTGACATAAGTCATCGCTTCGCTAGCGAATACTAATGTCAAATCCCATACATTTTGTAACGTTAGAGTTAGCGTTAGCGTTTTGACACTTGTCTACAGGCCCAGATCTACTATTTTAATCTTACATGAATATCTATAACTTCCATCCCACCCGTGTCTTATTGAACAGTAACTTAGCATTCTATATGTATATAGGTACTTATACATTCTACATGGAGGTTAAAGAAACATCCAACGAAACATTTCTAAATTGTTTGACTTACATTTCACGGGAATATTATTTTGTAGAACCTATTTTCTCTACCTTCTCTACCGTTTACCGAGATGCAAATAAGTCAAATAACCATATTCAAAGCATTAATTTTGAATAATTTTTATATAAATATTATGTATTTATTTTGAATATGTTGATATTAATATAATATTGTTTTAATTTTGAATTATAAAAGCATTTTTTACTTTTTCTTAACGGCCCTATTACTTTGCCGAATCCCAAATTTTACGTACAAATAAAATCAACATACGAAGACGCACAGCCATAAAAATAGCGAAATCTCGTGCTAAAATTCCACTGACTTTCCTACAGTTTATGGTGCTTTAATTTTATTGGCTCTACACAATTTTGGCATCATCGGTACTCTCAGCACGTGCGTCTTAAATTTTAGCAACGGCTTTGGTGTCCGTGGCCTTAAACTCGAATTCTACACGTTCATGAGACTCGAGAAGAATTGTCGGTGATCCGAAGTACGTGTAAGTAATAAATGAATTCTCTCGTACGAACAAGCACGACGTAGGAGAGCCATGCTTCGGCACGTATGGACCGGCTCGACCGGAGAAATACCACGTCCGCACAGAAAACCGGTGTGAAACAGCGCTTGCTGTGTTTCGCCGAGTGAGTTTACCGGAGGCCCAATCCCCTACCCTATTCCCTTCCCTACCCTCCCCTATTCCCTTCCCTTCCCATCCCTACCCTCCCCTATAATTAGCCTATTCCCTCTTAAAAGGCCGGCAACGCACCTGCAGCTTTTCTGATGCTGCGAGTGTTCATGGGCGATGAAAGTTGCTTTCCATCAGTTAACCCGTTTGCTCGTTTGCCCCCTTATTTCATAAAAAAAAACAGAATATGACACAAAAACCTACTATGTGTTTGGCAATCGCTTCATCCGATTATTGGCGTATTGAGAAAAAGATGATATAATAAGTCGTTAAAGTATAACGAGTTTCGGATACTCGTCTAAGCATCGAGAAAAATAAAATCACTTTCGTTTGTATTCGACATGTAAGCAGCTCTACCTACCGGACATTTTTAAAATGCTGTTTAATCATATAAATGCGAAAGTATCTGCCAAAAGCGCTTCACTGATTGAGATGGGCATGTACTTAATAGGTACGTTGAGGATGAATATGTATTAACATTTAAACGTTTTTACTAAAAATCTACAAGTCTGAACAGTGTAGGTACCATTTTAGATTTTGTATGGAATGATATGAAACGGATATAGGATAAAATAGACGATGATGGTGCGATGACATAAAATAAACATAGTGAATCATTGTTACAGGTAGTTTAGAAATCAGGTTTCCATGCTGTTTCTATGTAGAAATCGCATAATATGATGCACATGCCTTCACAAATGCCTAGCACATTAGACACGGGTTTTATTTGTTGCTGTTTGTCATTCATACACAAAGTACTGGTTTTTGGAACTGGTAAATTAAACCTTTACCTGATTATTTCTACCTTGTTAAATTCAGGCCTGAATAAACTTACAATGAATACAATAGTTTATTATATTAATCAAAAAGCAGAAACGTTTTAAACATTCAGAAGTTAACAAGTTAACAAACTAAGAAAACTCTTTATAGAAAGGTGCCAAGGTAATTTCTGTGTGCTGTAGGCACCATCGAGGAAATTGATTCCTATGCAGTTGACGGAGGTGGTCGACTTATGTCAATTCAATGTTAGCTGTGATCTGTCGGATGGGTTTGACGTAACGCGACCAAATTACTTAGGTCCGCCATCTGCCTAGCAATCAACTTCTCCGATAGTACATACAATTTTTATTTTATTGATGGAATTGACTATTTCATACTCATCTAAGACATTTATTAAAAACTTCCTCGATAAGAAGTTTATTTACAAAGCTTTGCATACGTTTTATGAGTGCATACATGGAGAAACTTATATTGCTTCAAAGTTCAATATTTGATCACATTTGATTGCGCCCGCTCAAGATCTGAGCATTGCAAAACCGATTTAAAACGTCCAACTTTATATGACTCATTAAAAGAGATCCGTATTTTTGTTTAACTAATAATCATAATAATATTATTATTATGTTAATATTAACTATCTAAGGGTCTAACGACTAGTATGGCGAGACAGTGCCCTCGGCCGAGCACGTCTAATAATCAGTGTATAAACAAAACTAAGTGATATACTTTAGTGTGTGTAGTTACGTATGTTCATGTTCCTTGTAGAGAGTTCACTGTAAAAGTAGCAGCGCTGAAAGACAATTTTTTCACTTTTGTATGGGCTAGCGCCCCAGCGTCACGACTCACGAGTTTCATCATACAAAAGTAAAAAAATAATTTAGTCTTTTAGCGCTGCTACTTTCACAAGAAACTCTCTACAAGGAACACATACACACCCATAAAGTATTATCACTAAGTTTTATTACACCTTGTATGCCATACCGAGTGATGGGCCGAGAGCACTCTCGTCTCTCGCCAATTTACTCGGTAAGTAATCAGGTTCTGAGCGAAAAATATTAGAGCAACGTCTACCCTTAGAATTAACCCGTCGATCGTGGAAAAACGAGACACAATAGGTTATCTATTGTTATCGCGGTTGCATGCGACCGCTTGGGGCTTGATGAATTGTTATTTCAGCAACTGACATTGTTATCGTTGGTAAAATAAAATAAAAAAAGTAATTGGAACCACGTGTAACAAGGATACATAAAATACACGTGTAGGATCCAAAGTCTGTTCGCTCAAGAAAATTGAGAAGAAAAAAATACGAGTGGCACTCGTGGACAGTGCTGGTCGGAGTGGGGGTTAGGGTTTTTTCGTTACGTAATTTCTTGATTTGGTCGCCGCTCAAAACCCGCGATAAAAGCTATGCAATGGCTTAATAAAATTATCTAAATAAAATTAATCGTTTGTTATCCGGAAATCAAAGGATTTAATTACAAATTATTGTATCCTGTTCGAGTTCAGGTTGAATTCTGTACCGTTCGATAACATCTCCACAAGGATGTCGTTTCAAATGGTCCCGTTTGTGAATTTGCATACTTTATGGTTATAAGGTGAGTCACGAAGACGTGCAAAATATTTTTTTGAGACAAACACTGTAATTTCTCACTGGCAGTTAAGTTACAATGGAAGAATAATAGGTATTTTTAGTGATAAGCAAAATTGGTATTGGTCTTGCTGTTTTCTGCAAGACCAAGACCAATTTTGCTCATTGTCTTGCCAAAAAAAAAAAAACAAGACTTAGGGCCTATTTCACCAATTCCTGATAAAGTGCCGGAAAGGCTATCCACAACTTTTTGACAAATTCTCCATACTCTATCTGTCAAGTTAAGTGGTGGATAGCCTATCCAGCACTCATCAGGAAGTGGTGAAACAGGCCCTAAGACCAAGACCAAGCACTGGGTATTTTGAAAATATTTTAAGAATTATTATTAGACACTAGTACTTACCTACTAGAAGATTTGAACCATTTGAAGTCTAATACAACAACTTATAGTACGGTAAAACCGTACCATATTAGTTGAGCAAGCTACGCTAAACTAAAATGTTTTTGCTACAAATCTATTTTGCTAATAATAATCTTTAAATTTGTTTTTTTGAGAACGATATCCATACTAGCATTATAAATGCGAAAGTGTATCTCTCAGTCTAACAGACAAATTACTAAAATCCATACAGATTTAAGTTGGCTGGTACCGGTTTTAAGAGTGTGAAGATTGAGTAGAGATACCTATCGTTGAATTTTATGAGAGTTCTGAAAAAGTCACTATTTAAATAATAACAATTATTTAATATTTTTTTGTAAGGTGCAAGTCGGTTTACAATTTTTTGTTTAATGATAATAATTAAATACGAATTCAATGAATAAAAATAGAAAGTTGTGGGACAGTGTATACTTACTTGATGTATCGAGTTATCTTATTATATCCAAGGACCTTTTGCAAGATTATTGAAAATTATATAATCCTTAAAATACTTATATTTTATGTAGGCGTTCTGTTCACATTAAAGATAAGACTAAAATATTTTTTGTTTTATCTTCCATTTATAGCAGCATTTTTTCCTTTTAGAGCTTTGAAATCGGGCTTAGTCTTGTAATACCAAATAAATAGCAATCACGATACCGGATTTTTGTTTTATTTTGTTTTGTTATGTAACCTGTTACCTGAATAATATAAGTAGGTATTATAAAAATTATTATTATGGTGGACAATGGACATATTAAATCAAGCTTTAATTAAAACTTGCGCCCGGCGCGTACGTACAAGAAGTGTAAAATTTAGATAATATCGTTGTAAAGAACACAATGTCATGTGAAAACTTTTATAAAATAATTATTGTTATGAAAGATCAGCAGTTCCTGAAGTCTATATCCAGCAGTAAAAATTAATTAATTGGAACTGTTGATTATAAGATTTAATTCTTTGACGAAAATTTAATTTCTTTTATTTTTCTCTTTTTATAAATCCCTGAAAATTTCCAACTTTCCCTGTTTCCCTGACAGACAGCTGAAATTCCGGACATGTCAAGAAAATTCCTGTCATCTGGTCAACTCTACTTGCGAGGGGTCACGGTTAGTTTTTTAAGGCCGTCACAGACTTAGCTATAATATATATTAATATACCGTACTAAACACACTGAGACCAGAAATATAATTATATTATAGCTGAGTGTGTGGTCATGCGAAAATTGTATAGAAAATATATAGTAATATGCCTAGCTATAAACATATTAATATATATATTATAGCTAAGTCTGTGACGGCCTTTATACCTACAGGTTTCTGATCTTAACGAGATTATTGAAATCATAATATCGATGATCTGAGCTTTTTCGTTTTTGCTGAATTAATAAGGTGTGACGCATTTACCTATTTGAGACATGTTGGCAGACAATACATTTTTCATTATATTAACAGATACTTAGATACTCGTATTTATATCTAGCATTTATTTAATATTTATCTGACTAGCGTAGGAACCGGATGCGAATTTAGTTGATTCAAATATTTTTATCCCTAAATTAATATAATTTTACTTTTATACTTAAAGGTGTTATTTTTGCTTGATTACTAATGTTTTGTGTTGCCGAAAATGAGGATTTCATACCTAAGTCATAACCTCAAAACGAAACCAATCAGTACCTAAGCAATCAAGGCAAATATTTCGTAGAAGCCTACTGTGGTTATTTATAAATTATAACAATTAGAATAATAATAATTGTGAAGACCTGTATTGTTATATTTGCTCACTTTTACATTTAAGCTATTTCATGTATTGTTACTCTGATACTATCTAAAGTTTTGGATTCCTGAGGCAGGTAACGTGGTTTATAATTTCTTTTTTTACCATATATTTGCTGTACCTAAACGTTTTCGCAACATTTGGTCACCTATCTAATGTCAATGCCACTTTAATGTAATCAAAGGTAAGTGACCTTTGTTTTTAGCAATTAACCTCTTGTACGTGAGCTCCAAATATATTAATATGATCAGTAAACGACAAGACGTGTTTGCTCTACGAATGTGATGTCAAGGTGTATGACGTCAGCTCATAAGTGTTTAGCCAAATCATTGAAGGCCGGGTGCATCCGCTAGTGAAAGTGCCTATACTATAAGTTTTATACAGTAGAGTAACTAGCTGTGACCTTGAATCAAACTTGATGAAATATAGAAAAGATTTACGCAAACGAAAACGTGATAATATACTGTTTTGTTAAGTAAATAAACGCTCTACATAGAGATGAGGTATTTTGCGCACGGGCAACGTAATAAGCAACGTTTTGTTAAACATAGAAACCAACTCCCTCAAAATAGAGTGCAGAGTCAATATTGCGAGCACCATTTGATTTAAGTTACCTGAAATTGCACCTGTGCAGTGTGCGTATACTCAATTTGGGCAATCTTGTACAAATATAGGCTACTGTATATGTTTATATTGTGTGCCAACAATGGCCTTTCTAAATGTGCACTCATATAAAGGACGCCCTATTGCCTAATGTAGTTGTCAATTGAATCATTTGTTTTGGTTGCAATTTGTCAGGTAAGTGTGAAGGTCGCGACTTCGGAGTTAGATTACTAACCATTTAACATTTAGGTATTGGGAGAGTGTTTAGCATATTTTATTGAAAATTGCAATGAAGATAAATATAATATTATCTTCATTGTTAACGACATAACAAACTTTATTTTTAATGAAAAAAGGGGGCAAACGAGCAAACGGGTCACCTGATGGAAAGCAACTTCCGTCGCCCATGGACACTTGCAGCATCAAAAGAGCTGCAGGTGCGTTGCCGGCCTTTTACGAGGGAATAGGGTAATAGGGTACGGGGGGAGGGGGGGTAAAGAAGGGAATAGGGGAGGGTAGGGAAGGAAATAAGGGTGGGTAGGAAAAGGAAAAGGGTAGGGGATTGGGTCTCCGGTAAACTCACTCACTCGGCGAAACACAGCGCAAGCGATGTTTCACGCCGGTTTTTCTGTTAGCCCGTGGTATTTCTCCGGTCGAGCCGGCCCATTCGTGCTGAAGCATGGCTCTCCCACGGTAAAAAACTGTGTGAAAGACGGCTTTTAAAAGGGGTAAAAGTAGCTGGGTACAATTGTACAAGATTTTCAGGCAAAATGTAAATATTATTATTAATTTATTATATTATTTAATATCATGGATTATTAGATAATTATGTAAATCGATATTGCATATCGATTACAGGCGGAGTCGTAAAAATCATGTCTACGTATAAAATCAGTCGTATATTATTAGGTATATATTTACAACGTATTTTACTTTACATAATTATCATTTATTTTATTATAAGATTAATATAAAGTATAAAATCGGAAAATTATACAGTTAACACTATAATATTGTAGAAATATTATTTGTTTTTACTAATACTTAGTTTATTTACTTAGTTGTTCGTTTGCAACAAATGGGCTCTAAAAGTAGGTACTAGGCCGAATTTGATGAAATTTTGCATAGAAATAAGAGATCACGGGGAAGGACAATTTGAATTTATACGATTATCGCTGGAAAATGTACGATTACCACAGCATACTGCTCTTACGAAGTCGGAGCCTCACGTAACTAAGGTAACGTTCTACTATGTTATATTGTTGTGGACATACCTAATAATATCGAATATAATGGCTATTACTAATGGCCTTTGTCGCTGTACTGAGAACATTATTAATAATTAACTGTATGAACTAATGTCCACATTGTACACAAATTCACTATAATTATTGTAGTCTACACACGTTTACAGTCCGCTCAACTATGCTATATGTGCATTTTGTAAAATTGCTATTGATTATTATACCAGTAAAGTTAGAAAGTGTCTCACACATTTTAGTTAGTAGCAATAGGTTTTTACTATTTTAATACTTTAGTGTTAACAAAATATTGCAAGTGCAAGCGCCATGCTTAGCCGGTTCCTAGAGTACGATCAATTGTATTGTGCAATATAATCACTCTTAAATATTGAACAGTTGGCAATTGGAACAGGCGTGCGATGTTCAATATCAATCCTAGACGGGATAATACTCAGGATAATATTACATATTATGTATTACGCAATACGTGATATTGCGCAATAAAATTGCTCGTCTAGGGGCTCGCTAAAGAGATGCAGCTTGATGCCAAATCTCATACTACTTCCTTGTCGAAACTACCAAATGCAATTTGGCCAAAAGCTCAATTTCGAATAAACTGCTAATTATGTTAAATATTTTAAATCATAATTTAGTAAGCAAACTACATAATCGATTTGTCAAAACACAAAATTAAGTTATTTTTATTAACATTCAAATGCTTGTAAAGTAATTAAGTGATGAAAATTTAAATACTTATCAAAGATTGTTAAAATGTTAATCTGGATTCGTTTAATTGCTAATTAAATTAATTTATTTTAATTTCCAAGAAATAAATTAAAAAAATGACAGTATTCAGAACCTTTGCTTCGTGCACTAATCTTTTGGAAATGCCACTAAATATAATCGTGATAGATTGAAGCGAAAAGGTCAATGATTCGACCTTACACTTTTAGTTTGGCAGACCGCTGACCGACATGATTATAATTATACCAATTTGCACACACTAGCACACAGGGACTATGGTGTCATAAGACAAAGTGATGATACTTGGTGTGTATGAATTCCTTGTAAAGGTTTCACTGTGAAAGTAGCGATACTGGAAGAGTATTTTTTTTTAACTTGTGTATGGGCAAATTCATGACGCTGGCAGAAGCGCTTGCCCACAAGTCACAAAGAAAAAATATGCTATTTCAACGCTGCTACTTTCACAGTGATCTATTTATGGGACACATGCACACTATCTGAAGTATAATAACATTGTTTTTTATACCCTGTATATTGCGGATTGCGGAAGGTGATTTTATCAATAACATCCTTATGTAAAGAATTAAATTAACAAAAATATACAAAAACAATATTAGAATTCCAATCGTGTATTCGGACGCCATGTGGTCTATTCAAAGTTTGGTCATCGTACAAAATAACAAAACTGTGAGAGCTGACAAAACGTTCTAGTATAACTTTAACTTTTAATTAAGTTTTGGAAGTGTGTATCTACAAAACGAAATTTCTACAAAGTTTGCTCAATAAGGTTTGAATAAATTTTGTATCGCTCTTCGCTACTAGTGTACACTAGTATGCTGTGTGCATCACTGCATGAGCCTTATTATTTCGATTCGTGTTTACTGACCCTTAATATAAGTTTTTTTAACTAATATTAATTAATAATTGTCTATGGGCTTTTCGCCTACATCCTTTGTATGCCGCTATTTAATATAGCAATTAATTTGTTCAAGTACCAAACCAAGTGAACAGTAATTGCTCTTCCAATATTTTTAGTAGGTAAATGACTTTTTACAATATTTAAGTACCTAGCCACTAGCCAAGTAGTTATGATAAGTCATAACAAACACGAGTTGGCAATGCCGCGGCGCGGCATTTTGTAAGTAGCTGTGTTGACACTTCTCCTTGTTTCCGAGGTTAAGCTACAGAGGATCTTTTTGTTCATGTAATTTACATAGTATTAACTTCGTTTCATATATTCAAATTGATATCTAGCTATATGCAATATCAGCGGTTTATCTATAATTTAAACGATAAAGCAACCGTGTAAGATAATTATGACTCTCAGCGTTTTAATTTTTTTGTATAAGTAGTAGTATTTTATACATGCGAAAGTGTGTATGTCTCTATGTCTGTTACCTCTTTACGCCAAAACTGCTAAAATGATTTTTCCGAAATTTGTTACTTTGAGTTTCCGGGAAAGGACTACGATCTTGTAACGGCTCTATATTAAAATTACATAATAATGTTTATATTATGCATGTAGTAAATAATTGTAGTTTTGATAGAGGATAGAGGGCAATGAACAGCTTTGTCTTTGTCTATTATTATAAATGGATTATCTAATCCATTGTTACGTATGACTTAAGGTTAATGATCGATAGAGTGTAACGACTTTATAAATCTCGGGTTAAGGGTTAAGTTAAGGGTTTATACAACTCGGGTTAAGAAGTATTATTATTAATCACTAATTAGGTATCGAAGTCTCAGCCCGATCGATTTAAAATTGACAAAGTTTCATACACACTTTCATCCCTTATAATTTTATCCCCTTGGGGTAGAATTGATCAAAATTCTTTCTATGATGCCTACGTCATAATAGCTACCTGCATGCCAAATTTCAGCCCGATCCGTCCAGTAATTTGGGCTGTGCGTTGATAGATCACTATGTCAGTCAGTCCCTTTACCTTTCAGTTATATATATTTAGATTTTTTGGCTCCTTATTATATGTAAAGCTCATGACACACATTAAGTAAACAAACAGGTAAAAATCCTCCACTGATCTACTGCTTGTCTCTTTGAGAATTTGAATTTCTCAGTCGTCTGTGTCCTATCTATAGTATCTTTTTTTTTAGAAAAAATTGAAAATTAGTCGGCAATTAACCGATTCGTTGTTAGTTGTTACATCTTTTTAATATTATTTTATATGAAGTCCTACGAATCTATTAAATGCTAGTTTTTCTAGTAATATTTAATTTACATAAATATATCACAATGACAGGAGATAAGAACTAAACGAGTTTTTAAAAACTTTAGAATCTTAACAATTTGTCACGATATTCAACGGCCATTATTCTCAAGGATGGGTTGGGATGGATGATCACATAAACCAATATTGGTCATTTTCTGACGGCCAAAATTTTGAACAAACTAATGCAATGCACGAAGGCCGTATCGCGCAAATACTGTCTATCACCAGCAAGATGCTCGGCACTGGAATGTGTAGGAAAATATGACGGCATTTAATGATTTAAACAAATTAATATTTCCTAACACTAAAGGTCAAGCGAAACTAGTTAACTGCGTCTGCGACTAGCTTTGTTGTATGCTCTGACATTTGAGGATCCTCATTTGCGAAAATAGTTTTAAACCGGATAAATAAAAAAGGTGGGCCTTTTAAAGTATTAAGCCATAAATATCGAAGAATGTTAAGGGCAAAAATGATTGATAGAATAACGCACAAACCCTTTATAAACTACAAATTTCGCACATGTTATGGCAGTATCCAATAAAAAAATTTTTTCCAATCTTTCTCTCGCAAAGGGGTGAAATAGGTAATCAAACACTACCTACATAATTTGCGCGGAGCAAGCCTCGACAAAAAGCTAGCAAGTATAATATTTTGATTAATTGAAACCTTTTCTTATCATTAAAGTAAAAGACTTTTAGCACAAAAAAATGAAGCACAAAACTTGAAATGAAATATTTCCTAATAAGGTACCAAAAGTATCCGATTATTTTCGATAACTAGCTAGGGTAACATACATACAAGAATGCAACCTACATAATGCATTAATGCGTCCTTCATTCTAATTCAATTTGTCCGTTAAGACGAACGACCTGCATTGAATAGTATAAACTTCTGCCAAGACCCCATTGCGACGTTATTAGGATTAATCTTATAGATACTCCAGGTAAAATAAATCTGAATGGACTGAATATAATTTACTGCATAGAAAACAAAACTTCTCAGCCTTTTCCTCAAAAAAAAGCTTCGGAGATATGTTTTAGGTACGTGCGTCGTGATATTTGCGACGAGACACATTGTATTGATATATTACTTAAAGTTATCTGAAATCGAGTGAGTACACCTGGTTTGGGCAGTCGAGATTAAGTTGGCCTACAGTCTACACTCTAATGTACTTTTATTGTTTATGTTGTGCTGTAAGTAACAACAGCTGTGAGAATCTGTGAGTTTGCTGCAACGATTATTGTCCATCTATTGTGTGAAGGACCAGATTTTTGACCTCAGCAGAACAAGATTCGCGCCTCACAGCATGAAATCAACCCAAGTTTTTATCCGGCGGCGCGGCGCTTACCTTTGCAGGTGTCAAATCGATTTTACAATTATTAATTAACTTTTTTATACTTAAGTTATCTTTAGTCTGGCTTATCGTTAATCTTGGTTTATGTAAATTATACCTATCTTAAGTAAGGCCTAAAAATTCGACAAACGATTAATCGTTTTCCTAATTACTGGCATTAGATTTTAAGGTAATTTACTTAATTATTACTTTTAAAAAGCTTCATGTTCAATATAACTTTCTTTGCTATCTCGTATTAAAAGCATGATAAACTAAACGAAATTATGAATTCGTTCCAATACCAAAATTAGTAGAGAGCTACCGTAACATATTATAAAATACATATTGTGTGTTTATCTCTAATAAGTAATAACTCGTAACATAATGGTCAATTATCCGCAAAGCTAACGCGTAACTTAATACCAATTAAACATTAATTAGCATTAAGTGATTAAGCTAATGAGTGCAACATGTTCGGCAAATTTCATAACAGTCCAACAATTAATAACAATGCCGGCGTGAGACGGGGTCTTGCACTAGGGACGCAATCACAATATTGTTCCACCGTGCAATGTAACATGGTTAAGCATAGATTTCTAGATAATAAAATATAATCTACCATAGTAGTTACGAATGTTAAAATTAATTTGATTATGGGGCATCCACAAATTCTTCAGATTTAACGATTTTTAACATTCCTTAAACTTTCTTAAAGAATTAGGCTGCGTTTCCACCAGTCGAGATGTTTTGCGAGGAATGAAATGAAATGAAATGAAATGAAATGAAATGAAATGAAATGAAATGAAATCTTTTTATTCAAAATAGGTATCATGATACACTTTTTGAACGTCAGAAGTCTACGTTGCCTACCACCGGTTCGGGAACTAACCCTGCGAGAAGAACCGGCGTAAGAAACTCGCAGGGGGCCCACTTTTTTACCAAAAAAAGTGAGAAAAAAATTAATCTTTTAAAATAAAATTTACAATGTCGTACTTAACTTAAAATTATACAACGTCAACATAATTGTAAGTCATTCACTAATGTAGAAGTAGCCTTGTAAGAAGCCATCCTACTCCCAAGATGTGCCATCGTTTATGAAATCATTGACCTTATAATAGGCTTTGGCACACAAACGTTCTTTGACTACTTTTTTAAATTTATTAATGGAAAGATTTTGAACGTTTTCAGGGATTTTATTGTAAAGGCGTATACATTGACCCTTAAAAGACTTACTGACCTTACTAAGTCTGATCACCGGCAAATCTAGCTTGTGCTTGTTTCTGGTATTCCTACAGTGAATATCTCTTTTAGCTTTAAATTGACTTATATTTTTTCTGACATATATTACATTATCCAAAATGTATTGAGAAGCAACAGTTAGGATGCCAATTTCTTTAAATTTATCTCTCAGAGATTCAAAAGGAGACATTTTATAAATAGAGCGTATGGCTCGTTTCTGCAGCACAAATATTGAATTAATGTCGGCAGCGTTTCCCCATAAAAGGATTCCATATGACATTCGACTATGAAAATAACTAAAATATACTAATCGTGCCGTGTCTTCATCAGAAATTTCTCTAATTTTTCTGACTGCATATGCTGCAGAACTAAGCCTACCTGCAAGATTAGCGATATGAGGACCCCACTGTAATTTGCTATCAAGTGTAATGCCTAAGAATACAGTGGTGTCTACCAAATTCATCATCTCATCATTTAATAGTATATTGGTTTGGACTTGCCTTACATTGGGCAAGGTAAACTTTATACATTTAGTTTTATTGGAATTTAAAAGTAGGTTATTAACATTAAACCAATATACTATTTTTGAGAGAGCACTGTTTACCTCGTCATAGTTCGACTGTTGTCGCTTCACTTTAAAAATAAGTGAAGTGTCATCAGCAAAAAGTACTATCTCATTATCATTATCCTTAACAAGGTAAGGTAAGTCATTTATATAGATGAGAAAGAGAAATGGGCCTAAAATAGATCCCTGTGGGACACCTAATTCTATTTTGGTTCCATTGGACCTGTTACCGTTTACCTCAACCCTTTGAGTCCTGTTTATAAGGTAAGAAGTCAAAAGGCTGAGAGCTGAGTCCTTTATACCATAGTGGCGCAATTTCCTGATCAATGTAGCATGGTCCACACAGTCGAAAGCTTTAGAGAGATCGCAAAACACACCCAGAGCATCCTGCGACTCCTCCCAAGCCTGAAATATACTACAAAGAAGACCTATACCAGCATCCGTTGTGGATCGACCCTTAGTAAATCCATATTGATTGTTATGCAATAAATTGTTTGAATTAAAATGTACTAACAATTGTTTCAAAATTATTTTTTCAAAAATTTTACTAAGAGTTGGTAAAATTGATATAGGCCTATAATTTGTCGGATCAGATTTAATTCCCGCTTTAAATAATGGTACAATCTTACTGTGCTTCATTAAGTCAGGAAAAACACCACTCCTTATGAGTCATTGAAAATCATTGCAAGATGAGGAGCTATGATGTCAATTACAGATTTAATAATTTTTGTAGACATTTTCGTTTCTTACATTCTTTAAGTTCCTGAAGGGTCAGACGGAGTTGTTCCTCAGTCTGACGAGCCAGGTTTCCTCTAGTCATCATGTTAACTAACAGTAATGTAAACTATAAGATAATCGGTTAATTAATTGACTTATGTCTATCAATGAACCAACTATCTATTGATATGCAAACCTGACACTTTCCAGTACCTTCAAATAGATCCACCCACTCGATATCTTTAGATGGTGAGATATATGCTCGGTGTAGAGGGGTCACGCAAGCTAGAGTGGGGTGTGTAAGATGTTAAGGAAGATACAAGTCTATGCCAAGCCTACAAACCAACCTATAAGTAAATTTTTAAATGATATTTATGAAAAAATGTGAGTAGGTATAGAAATAAACTACAATGGCAGTGGAATCAACAATACCAAGTCCTCCTTAAATGTGCCTATCACTCGATATCTTTAGATGTTGAGATATTTGCTCGGTGTAGAGGGGTCACGCAAGCTAGAGTGAGGTGTAAGGGTTGTTAAAAAGGAATAACAAGGTCCATCAATCCCACTGACCGGCCTATATAACCTATGACAATTGATTACACAGAAACAGCTGATCTATTGCTTTCCTCCCACGGTTATAAATTATTGCCTATCATCAACCTAAATCAACTTATAATTAGGTATTTCATTGCTTTAAAAATGTAATAACTGTAATGTCTTTCGAAATATATGCGTTTTTAGTATGAAAATTTAAATTACCTGTGACAGCTGATCACCGTTGACGTAAGGCAATTTATTTGGTGATTTTCACAAACGAACTTGTTTATAGCACAGAAACTTATTAATTATCTTATCACTAATACATAAATGAATATAATTAATAACTTTTTAAAACAGTATTATTGGAAATAATAATTAAATATCAATTTTTAGTCAGGAGACTTTACAATGTCAACTTAGCGGTAGGGTTGCCAGCAGGAAAAAAAACTGAAGCCAGCAGGAAAAAAAAGGTGTTTTTGAGAACCAATAGAATCGCTTCAATATTGACGTAACCTCGCTCAGCGCAGCGATTCTATTGGATCTTAAAAACACATTCCTCGCAAGTCGCAACACATCTCTTGTGGAAACGCAGCCTTAGACTTTACATAAATAATATTTTACATAATAAACAATTTGGATTTACAAAGGGACGGTCTACTACAGACGCAGGCGTTGAATTGATCAGTAGTATTTTAATGCCTGGGAGACGTCGCAGGATGCTCTAGGAGTTTTTTGCGATCTCTCAAAGGCTTGTCTCAAGTCTCAAGACTGCATGCAAGGGGGTGCCAGGTGGTGCAATGGCACCCCTTGGGAATCTCGGGATCAACAGGAATTATTGAACATTTTGTAACCCTATTACCATGCCGTACAAAGATAGTTCGTAATGTTTCGGCACTAAATGTTTTCTGTTGACGTAAATCTAAGATAGAATAGTCAAGTGTTGTTCGTAAAAAGTAAAAAATAAAGAAAATTAAAATCTGCACCCCTTGGGACTTATTTTTTCCGGCGCCTATGAAACTTTTTTACTTTAAAAAAAACCTCAGAAGCCGGGAATATAATATGTATCAGCGTCTTGGTTAACGACCTTGAAATCCACGGTAGGAATCGAACTCGCGAGTCGCGACTAGTTACGTAACAACCTTTGCGGTGCGACAGCTCAATAATATGGGTGTGTGTATGAGAAAGTTTCTTCATATCTCACCTCATTGGACGAACCATCAAATACTAGCAAGAATTGATCTACATTGGGATACGAAATGCCTAAACGATTGTACAGTCTACACGTCTTGTACTGTAAACACTTTGTGAAAATATCAATTTGCAGAATGTTTGCAGAACTTTTTTGCTTAAGCACGTGGGACAAGGAATGTATATAACATTATACAATACATAATATATTGAAAATACAGTAGACCATCATAATACGTGGTAATACTACATATCCCGAGCTGGGAAATCTTTGAATAGATTATTAATAATTTCAATTGAATAGACTATTACGCGTCACAAGCGCGAAGTAGTCTCTCCATATCCATACTAATATAATAAATGCGACAAAATAAAGTAGCCAGTAGCCGATTCTCAGACCTACTGAATACGCATATAAAATTTGGTAAAAATCAGTAAAGCCGTTTCGGAGGAGTACGGTAACTAACATTGTGACACGAGAATTTTATATATAAGATTATAATATGGCATAAAGGCCAAACCGCCACATTACGTCAGTCTCGACTCTCGGGCCTATCAACTTGAACTGTCAGAGGTGATCTAGCGCCATCCTCAACCTTTAAACAAACCGCTAGACACGATGAATAGAATTCATTATGTATTTTTAAAAGATATTTAAAAATAATCATGATTCATACATGTGTGACTTAAATCTGAGGAATTTGGGTACATATTGTAGGCGTAGTGTAATATTTTTCGCAACTTTTTAACATATCCTACTTCGTGATGAGCAAAATTATTGTTCTTGGTCTTGGTTGACCTTTTTGCAAGACCAAGAACAATTTTGCTCATCACTAAATTCCTACATAGTGTTTGACTGTGTTCATTTCACGTTTAAAGCTTTGTGAAAAGCAAATAAAACGAATAGGTAGTAAACGAACTGTTACAGAGCAATCAGGAGTAAAAGCTTCCATTAGTGCCACCTCCAGCATAGTTTGACGTTAAGGTCAAACCACACCCAGACGTGTCGCAGCGCTACATTTATGGGATAAATATTTGAGCTTTATTTACTAAATAAAATATACAGGTTTAATTGCAAGAGTGCTGCATGCTTGATGTAATTCGACATTCATACATGATATAGAGTTTAAATGTCCAACTGCATCTTGTGTGGAAATATACTTCATTTTTAAATCGCCGACTCTATAATTAGGCACTGCGTCTCATCCCGTCTCGTCTTTGTGTGAATTGACGTTAAGTTTAATAAATAGGGCAAAGAGATAAGAAGATCACAGGGCGCCAATATTAATATGTAGAAGCATTTTACATCTACCGATGATGTAAGTTCATAAAGTCGTGAAATATCAACAATTTGTTAGGTCTCATCTGTAGAGTCATAAACTACGTCCTATATTGAAGGCCTTGTCAACACAATGGGTTATGTAATTCGAGTTTTTTAATCTACAAATGGTATATACTTATGTAACAGCAAATTTTGAGGTCACCTTACAAAACCGCCAAAGAAATCGATATAAAGAAGACTTATCGAGACATTCGAGAGACATCGTATAATGAGCAAGACGATTGTGGACTGTTGTATTAAGTAGGCTTTAAAAAATGAAAACTGGCGCCGCAAAATTTTTTACGAAGATTGGGTTTGGGTTTTGGGAGTCAGTTCGTCTGACTACTACTATGACTGACACTACTACTAACAGCTCAACTAACTATAAGTGAATACTAAAGTCGCTAATGTTTATTATTCAAAACTGGATGCCGTGTCATGTATTTAAACTAATAAAAAATCAAGCTAAGTGTTGTCTAAATCGGTATTGGAGGAGTTTAGGCGTCAAGAGGTAGCGGACGGTTCGCACTTTTAATATTAGTAATAATCTTAATGAATGAACCTTGACTCTTGATCTGATAGTTAAGTTTTCTAATATTATAAAGGCAAAGGTTTGTGAGTGTGTATGTTTGTTTCACTTCTTTTTAGGGTTCCGTACCCAAAGGGTAAAAACGGGACCCTATTACTAATGACTTCGATGTCTGTCCGTCTGTCCGTCTTCTGTCCGTCTGTCGGTCTCCACTCTCCAGGCTGTAACTCAAGAACGGTAATAGCTAGAGAGTTCAAGTACCTACCTGTTGCCATTATTGATATAGAGCAAAAAAGGCTTAAAAATCACGTTTGCTGTATGGGAGCCCCCCTTAAATATAAATTGTATTTTGTTTTTATAGTATTTGTTGTTATAGCGGCAACAGATATACATAATCTGTGCAAATTTCAACTCTCTAGCTATTACCGTTCTTGAGTTATAGTCTGGAGACAGACAGACAGACAGACAGACAGACAGACGGACAGACGGACAGACAACGAAGTCTTAGTATTAGGGTCCCGTTTTTACCCTTTGGGTACGGAACCCAAAAAACGCAGGTAACAACGCTGAGCACAGCTAGTTTTTAATATTTAGAACAATCAACTAGAAAACCCAAAAAGGTAAGGACTTTAGAGTTGTTCAGACTACTAACATCTACTGATAGTCACCCTTATTTAATGAACACTATAATATTAGCCTCAGCTCAGTTTAAGGCTTCGGTAAACCTACGCGACCAAAGCGACTGCAACGCGGGACGTTCGCGTTAGCAGAGCGGGAATAATCTACTGTTTCGCACCGTAGTCGCCTGTCGCGCAGGTGTGCACACCAGTTTCGCGTTGCAGACGCTTCCGTCCCGCGTTCCAGGTTACCGACGCGCAGGTTTGGCCGAAGCTTTATATTATGTAACATATTCCCTGTCACGGCGTCAGCTGCTGGGCATCGGTAAAACTTTTACTATGTACTGAAAATCCTATGGTAATTTGTTTAAAATTATTATTTATTTTAACTTATTGTAGTTATACTGGTGACGGAGATGGACCGAGCATAGTCAAAATTGTATTTTCAGCTATCGTACTTTAAAAACTTCGATAGTGCGATGCAGGATAATCGCACTATGCTATAGTTCATTAGAGCACATCACAATTCGTAACTTTTTGCTACAGTGCATTATTTTACTTAATGATGTTGTTAGCATAATCAAGTACCCATTGTCAAGATCAGCTTTAGTAATATTGGACGATAAGATAAATGTGATTGACTAGACAATAGATGTTAATGTACTTAAGCGAGTAACGCCCAGCCAGGGCTACCGACCGCCACCATTGCTATTAAAAATTAAGATGACCAAAAACAAAACTAAAGAAGCTAATTTGGAAATAACAGCAACAGTAGTTGTGGAGCAAACTTTGCCCCGTTATCACAAGACAGACACAGCCTAGTACAGAGATCCGTATCACTTGATGTAAAATACTTTTAGGGCCTGTTTCACCACTTTCTGATAAAATGCCTAATAGGCTATTCACAACTATTTTCACAGATTCTCCATACTTCATCTGTCAAGTTAATTGGTGGATAGCCTATTTGGCACTTATCAGGAAGTGGTGAAACAGGCCCTGAGGGTAATAAATATTTGTATTTGAAAATTGACAGCCCTAGCAAAATTAAGATACCTACCTTATCGCACTAGGTCAATGTCCTGTTCTGATATTTCGGTTAAGGAACGGGTTGGCAGGTTTTAAGTTGACTGTTGCATACTATAATTATAATAATTAATAAAATACTAGATGATGCCCGCAACTTCGTTGACCCAAATCTCGTTTATCGCGCGAGAACTGTACATTTTCCGGGACAAAAGTATCCTATGTCCTTTCCCGGGACTCAAAGTATCTCCATACCAAATTTCAGCAAAATTGGTTCAGCGGTTTGGGCGTGAAGAGGTAACAGACAGACATACATACATACAGACGAACGGACAGACAGACACACTTTCGCATTTATAATATTAGTATGGATGTCAATGACTTCGAAACTGTGAAGTTCGAACCTATGTAACCGTATACATGTTGGCCATGATGATAGACCAAATTTTTCCATCATGGCTAACCCAACTTAAACTTTTTAATAGGTACGATTACGAACGTGAATGAATTGAAAATTAACATTTTATAATTTAAATAAATGTAGAGTTCAGATTCTTATGCAATATTGTTTTAGGAGGTACAATTTTTTGCGTGATTGTTTTTCTAATCAAGGTCTATTTTAGATACTGTTCACAAAATGAATGAATGTGGAATCATGATTCTCCATCGTGAGCCAACGTGTACAGGGCCCTTTATGTATTAACAATCGAATACTCTATTCAGATTAACAGACACTCAAATTCAGTCTACTTTGTCTCGAAGACACAGTAAACGTCACTTGACGTTTTTTCAGAACTCATATTGAGTCACTTCAAGCAACAATGTGACAAAATCTTCATCAATACTTAACGGATTTGTTTTGTTTGAAGTGTTTACGTAATTTGCAGGTATTGTAATAAACCGTCAGTTCAATCAACTAAAACAACCGACTAACTGTGTTTCATCGTTTCAAACAAGAGTTAATAACCTACTCGTATGTAAAATAGGACAGCACGTCTAGTCTAGAAGTCAATACTTAATGCTAATTCATTCTATTCTTAGCAATCAAAAACAAAAGATTCAACAATCTTAAGTAGGTAACCTATCTAACTAAATTATAGCCCATAGCCTTTCAGAAATAAATATTGCCAATGCCCTCCTAAAAAAAGTAAATAAAACGGCCAGAACAAATAGGCCAAAAGTTGTATTTTTGTATGGGAGCCACCTTTTGTTATTTTATTTTAATTTTATTATTTATTATTAAATTAAGTATACAGTACAGTGTACATATAATTATTGAGGATTATGTGAAAATTTCGACTACACGTCTGTTGTCAATATTGATATTGAGCAAAAAAGGCAAAAAAATCACGTTTGTTGTATGGGAGCCCCCTTAATTATTTATTTTATTTTCAGTATTTTTTATAGCGGCAACAGAATATAATATATGTTACGGCTAATAGCCGAAGTGCGGCTACACCTAGTTTTACCCGGCTACAACTAGGTGCAGCCTGCCACATGCGGTTAAACTTAGGTATATCCTACTTATCTTCGGTTACAACTAGGTTTAGCCTTCATTATAGCGGCTAGAACTAGGTACAGCCGCACACCAGTGGTTAAACTTAGGTGCATCCTATTTATCATCGGCTAGAACTAGGTTTTCAGTTCAGTTGTTTTAAGATTCTAATTTTGCGTTTCCCGATTGATTCGATTACATGGAATAAATAAAAGACAACATTTATTATTTGACAGGCAAATATCTTTTAACATGGGACACAACAAGGGGTATCTATGGATAAGTCTCCAAAAATCATATTGAGGTTTCTCATATCATTTTTTTCTAACCTGAATAGTTTGCGAGAGAGACTCTTCCAAAGTGGTAAAATGTGTGTCCCCCCCCCCCCCCTCTAATTTCTAAAGTATATTACTACTATTTCTAATGATAATTCTAAAAAAAATATATGATGTAGATTACTACAAAAACTACCAACGAAAATTGGTTTGAACGAGATCTAGCCAGTAGTTTTTTTATACGTCATAAAAATGGTAAACCTTAATCAAAATTTCATTAAATCGACTGAAATATAAAAATAAATCAAAAACCTTTTAAATTCATAAAAATAAACCTTATTGCTGCTGCGGAACCCTTCATGGGCGAGTCTAACTCGCACTTGGCCGCTTTTTTTGTTAAAAGATATTTGCCTGTCAAATAATAAATATTGTCTTTTATTTATTCCATGTAATCGAATCAATCGGGAAACGCAAAATTAGAATCTTAAAACAACTGAACTGAAAACCTAGTTCTAGCTGATAAATAGGATGCACCTAAGTTTAACCACTGGTGTGCGGCTGTACCTAGTTCTAGCCGCTATAATGAAGGCTAAACCTAGTTGTAACCGAAGATAAGTAGGATATACCTAAGTTTAACCGCATGTGGCAGGCTGCACCTAGTTGTAGCCGGGTAAAACTAGGTGTAGCCGCACTTCGGCTATTAGCCGTAACATATACACAATCTGTGAAAATTTCAGAATTCTAGCTATAGCGGTTGTTGAGATACAGCCTGGAGACAGACAGACGGATAGACAACGAAGTCTTAGTAATAGGGTCCCGATTTTATCCTTTGGGTACGGAACCTTAAAAAGCGGCTAAATAGGTAGCGGGAACGTAATTTTCATAATTAGTGAAATATTTGAATTTGTATTAATATTTTTTAAATTTTAATTTAGCTACTAAAACTTAATTTTATACTGCTTTAATTGTGTCAGTTGGAAAATTTTGTTTCAAATTATTTTCTAGAAAGATCGAAAATGTGTGTTATCGTACAAGTTTTATGCGTCACCACAAAATATGTGCCATAAAAATTTATGGCTTTTGAATTATATTCACGCTGTTGGCCACAATTTTATAATTCCTATTGAAGTTTTATAAAATTGAATGGAAGTTAAACGAAGAAAGGAACTAAACAAAAAGTATTTAGTAATGAGATCAATAAAATATGCAATATTTTATATTTTTATGGATGATTAAAAAATGATTTTTGTGGTTTCATACCATTTTTTTGCGTTAGAAAATCGCTACGAACTTTAACTGTAACCAAAAGCTTATTTATAACTGCAAATCTGACATAAATGGTTAAGTGACGCCCACTAGGTCAAAGTTAACCTGTTTGATCTAAATATTGCCAAAAGTGGATCAGAATTCAGACGCCACATAAAATGCAATAGACGAGGGGTCATTCAACTCTTAGAATTCAAATTAATGTTTTGAAATCCCAAAAATGGCAATGTTTTGAAGTTATATCTATAAATTTTCTGTCTATCAATATAATATCGAACGAAATAGTAACTTTGAATTTTATAATATGGAATGCCTCGAGAATGCCTAGAGTCTCTTTAGCATATTGTCGCTTTTAACTTTAACTGTATCAAAATGTCAAATCCCTATTACCTAGTAAAAGTCCATAATGGACGCCATATTTGACGATAACCTTAACTTTAACTAAGCCTCTGGTAGACAGACATAGTACGTACAAACAAGCAAAAATTAGTTGGCAAAATTGGCATGGACTCATTTTTTGCTTATTTGGTCACTACCGTCTGTTCGAATGGCATAATACTCCCAAATATTAAGTTAGAAATAGATAGATCTAGTTTAATTAAAAGACCCTTAAAAGTTCAGGGGTCTTAAAAATCTATTTTAGGTGTTTCTAGAAAAATCGTTGCCGGAAGTAGGCTATGAAAAATAAACGCTTTTATTGATGATGTAAAATAAAATGACAGTGTTATTTTAATTTATATCAATTAATATTTATATAATGTTTTATAAATATATATTTTAACATATCATAGCAATTTGATATACATATTATCTGATACTATGTCGGTGTAAATCAAATCTAACAAACGCTTTAACATAACTTACTTCACTTTAACCTTGACCGTGGTGACATTTTTAAACTATTCATGTAATAGCTGTGTCTCTTGAAACAAAATATGACTATATTGATATATGAAAATATATTATATTAGTAGTACCAACTAATGGTGAATAATAATAATGAAAAGGGAAAAAACCACTAATTATTTTTTCCTACGAGATTTTTTTGGCTAGACGTTGTCTGAAAGTGAAAAATATTATGCTGATCGCACAAGGATTACAGAACTTTTCATGATAAAAACTTTACTAGAGCATCCCAGAATAGAATCAGTATAATTGATAACTAAGGTAAGAAGATGTTTTAAACTTTTACCTGTTGATATCCATACTATACTAATATTATAAACGCGAAAGTGTGTCTGTCTGTCTGTGTGTCTGTCTGTCTGTTACCTCTTCACGCCCAAATCGATGAGCCAATTTTGATGAAATTTGGTCTGGACATATTTTGTGTCCCGAGATACTTCCATAGAAGGACATAGGATACTTTTTGCCCCGGGAAAATGTACGGTTCCAGCGCGATAAACGAAGCGCAACGGAGTTACGGGTGTCATCTATTATAATATAATATATTTTATTTAATCTCAATTAAAATAGATTATGCCTAAAGTGTTTTAATTTTTGATAATAGTCATCAATATCCTAATAGCAACCGGATTGTGTAAAACAATTCTAGTATTTAAAACGAATAAAAAGCTTATTTTGCTATTAACCTTACATTTTTAGTGAATAATTATCCTTGACTTTAATCGAAAGAAATTCCACTGCCTAGATGAACCACAATAGAAGCTCATAAATTAAACACGACGCTCTACATTGATTGTAGAGATCATTTTGTAGTTAAGACCAATTTATTTTATAACATTGATTTTTGAAAATTCGACAGGCGGAAAGAAAAAAAAAGAAAAAAAACAACAATACAAGCTGGTAAAACAAGTATAATTTAAGAGTAACCTTGTCCTATAAATAAAACAATCCATATTTTAGGACCATTAACTCAAAGTATGAAATCCTTTCTATCTCTGTTAGCTACCGCCTTCAAGATTTTTGGAAAATAAAAATGTTGTTCGTCTTATCAAAATGTAGCTACTCACTACAAAAATTAGCTTGTTAGTAATCACAAAACAATTTGTTCTAGGGCCCCTGACCATAAAGATTATGTGCACGGATTAGTGTACAACGTTTTTTCCTTTCCAGGGTATCCTATCTTCTTCTGTCTCTCTTGTTTATCTACCTTGCTTCTAATATTCACAGACGCTCCGTGGCTTGGACTTAAGGTTCAAGGAAGTCTTAGAAATTCCCAGCGTACCTTAAAATATTAAGCATTTGCGATTGCGAATCACTATTTCTTTATTAAAATACTAGAGACAGAATTATTTAAAGTGATTATGATAAAACTGAAATCATCACCTAAAATAGTTCGACCAATACTGGTTTCGGTCAGTGTCCGAGATTTATTTATCTGTTAATATTATGTAGTCTTTATGTAAATTATAACATTGAATACTATGTGTATAGATTTTATAACGTGAATAATATATGCATCTATATAGTAGCACTGGAAGCTGAAACGTGATTTCACATTCATGCACCAATTTAAGTGTCAATAGGTTCGAATTCGAAAAAGACGCTAAACCGGATTTGAATTTCGCATTCCTATCCAATTTTCGGCAGCGGCAGAATTAAATTACTAGGTGTAGGTATTTAAAATTCTTTAATCATTGCTTATGTGCGTTTAATCCCAATTATTAATATTATAAATGTGAGTTTGTTGATTAGTTGATTACGATTTCAGCCAAAAAACACTAAACCAATCATTATGAAATATTATATTATGTGGTTTTAGAAGTACTTAATATAGGCTTTTTTTATAAACAAAACTAGCTGTCCTGGTGAACTTCGTGTCATTTTAAAATCTTTCCTGGACTTCTACGAATATTTTAAGATAAAAATCAGCCCAATCGGTACAGCCGTTTTGAAAACCCATTTCTATTTTTTATATATAAGAAAATAATATAGAAAAAAAACAAAATAATAATATATAATGTAGACTACAGCTAGGATTTTTTCAAAATAAAACCCTTATGGGGTTTATTTTTTCAAAATAAAACCATTAGGGGTTTTTAATAGGGAATCGAAGTTTCTTTTTGCTCTCCAGGAGCCATTTACACGGACGTAGTTACAAAGCTTTTTCATTTATGCCCTCACATGGTTTGTACGGCAAAGGCCTCACAGGACAACGGCCCTTGGGTCAGCTAAAACACTAAATGTACGTGCTAGTTAGGCACACAAACTTTACGACATAAGGCGACATTCCACAGTTTTGTAACACCTCCAAAGGACACACTAATAAAGATTTTTGCACTTACATCAACGTTTAGAATGCTACTTAGAGACTAGAGTAATAAAACTGATAACTTAGTAAATACATAAAAAATCTTGAAATAATTTTTGGTAATAAAACAATATGTAAGCGTGGTACAGACTCCTAAAACTGTTGTTTTTTATGCAATTTGGCATGGATATAGAGTAGACCACGAGGGGCAAAGGATAATATATTGGATAGTGGGAAAATACACGGTTTCTGTTAATCTCTATTTTGCGTGTACAAAGTGTTAGGCAATACAGTTTATTATTGGACGAATCTTAGTACAAAAAGCGGCCCTATATCTCAATTTAGATACGTAATCTAAAATTGTGTCAGATAGTTTTTAAATGGAGAACCGGCTTAACACCTTTGACCTAGGATTTTTTTCGCAAAACATAAAATGATTTTACACACAGGTACTACCGATTACCGAATAGTCACATTTTAAATATAAACTGTTAGAAACTTTAAAGAAACATTTTCAAGAATTTAGGAAAACGCAACTTACATAATATATGATTTCGTACTTTTGTGCAATAATGGAAAAAGATTTTGTTCCGATAGTTTTGATGCATTGGTCAGAATATGTTGCATATTGATGATTTAATTTCCATTGTTGATTGGATATTAAGAAACTTGCATGATATTTGTACGCGGATACGGAAGTGTTCGTGATGGAACGCTAATTCAATTTGAACCGAATCGAAAACTGACGATCCTTGACAAATATTTAAATGCTATAAATCATTGTTTGTTAGGCCGGCCGCATACACATTTTCGTATTTGATTTGCGAATTAGTTTTCCGTATTTGGAAATCCGAATGCATGGAATCAGTAGAAAATACGTGACACACATTCTCTTTTTTCCGAACGGAACTAATTCCGCAGGTACGTTACAAGTGCAAGCCGGCGCGTTCGCGCTTGAAAAAAAAACTAACGTTTGCACTAGCATAGTAAAAGCACTAGTTTCAATTCCAAATCGTAATTCCACATTAGGAAATCGAATACGGAACACAAATTTATGCGGCCCGCCATGATAGACAACAAGGACCGATATGAACACAGAAAAGGTTTATGTCAAAGTTAGGTTTATGAGGCCTCTTCAATACCCATGATGGACTAGGATACTGGCGGTTAAGAACTTGTACCTTGCCCATGATCGATGTCAATTGTACTATCAGAAGAGTTGATTAAAGGCCGTCACAGACTTAGCTATAATATATTATATTAATATACCGTACTAAACACACTGAGACCAGAAATATATATTATAGCTGGGTGTGTGGTCACGCGAAAATTATATAGAAAATATATAGTAATATGCCTAGCTATAAACATATTAATATATATTATAGCTAAGTCTGTGACGGCCTTTATTGGCAGATGGCAGATCTACTTATTTTTGTCACGTTTTGTCAAACCTAGCCTACATTAAGTTTACATAATCCGACCAAATGACGTACATCCGTCAACTGCCTATGAATCAATTTCTTCGATGGTACACGCTTTGACAAACTGCGTAATTAAAGGTTATCCATTGTGGCGTAACGTGAAGAAAGACCATAAGGGACGAATATAGGATGAGACAGGAACGAATAGAAGTTACGGAAATAGGAAGCGCTATAGTTGTTTACTGGAAATACAGACAAATGTTTGTAAAACAATATTTAAATAAGGAGAACATAGTTTTACTCCATGAATATGTAAAGATACAAATATTCCTAGTCAATCCATAAATGTTTAGAAACAACCAGTTATAGAGAAATTATACTTGTTTTAAATATTAGCATAGATATATGAAAATTCTCTAAGATCCGGCCCCTCTTGGAATCCTTTAGGCATAGGAACAAACGACCTTCACATAATATTATATTATTAGGCCTATAATTTAAAGTTAGGAAAAATGTGTTATTTATTAATAATCGTTTTCCTGCTTATAACTTTTACCTACGTAAGATAACTGTGATTATCATATTAGTAGCAAGTTTGCAAAGTAGTTTACAACAATAATGTTTTAGAAGTTTAATATGTGGTCGTTAACTCAAGGTTCTAGAATTTTTAAAAGTTTTTGAATCCATCCATATTCGACATTTTACATGCCAATCGAATTTTTTCTACCTGTATATAATATTATGTTTGCTTTAACACTATTACAGAGAAAAATTTTGAATCGCGATATCAAAGTTTGGCGGGAATACACAGGTACTATAACTTGTATTATCTGGCTCCAGTCCGATATTTTCTTTGAGGAAAACATAACCGTTTGTAGATGGCTCATAATATTATAAATTTATAACTGTGAGCGTAAAGGTAGAGGAGTCTAAAGGATTCTTAATCGTACGATAATCGGAGAAGTACAACTTTTAAGTTAGGAGTTAATTACGCGCTCAGTCTGATTTTATGTAAAAAATATTTTTATAATATATTATACTATATATCTATGGACGCTTCACACCACGTCTATTCTATTTTTATATACGTACTGTAAAAGTTGTGTTAAGATTATACAGAACTACTTTTTAATTTGTATTATTTCACGTAGCCGTAGTCTACAGCGTAGACATGCCGTAGAAGCTGTACAATCTCAACACGACGTGGAATAGACACGGTATTTTTGAAATGTGCCTTTCATGAGTCCCTTACTATTTTTAATATTTTATCTAAGATAAAATACACAACCAAGTATTCAAATTGTTATCGACATTTTGTAACTCTATGTATTCGACTCTGTTACAGTAGGGATTTTTGTTTTTTTTTTAGTTGCCTTGTCACAGGAAGGTAGGTAAGTATTATAAGTTGTTTGTTAACATAACTGCATTCAAAACTCAATACGTCATTTTTACGAGTTAGTATACACGTATGCGTCCAAATATACTTACAATAATTATAATATCTATTACCTATGATACAAATAGCGACGAATAAATATAAAGGTATTCAAAGTTCTCTATCGTCATCAGCAAGTTCAAGGCTTTTGTAGAAAATATCATGTTTGGTTGACATTGTACTGGAGAACATAAGGACATAGTTTTGTTTTTATACATAGACACCAAACGACTGAGTACCCCTTATACGAGTGTTATTTTATTGTTATTATTTAGTTTTAGTGGCATATTTTCATTTATAAATTTTATCTTGTAGTACTTATAGGGCATATGCGGAGGCATATGCTGTGTTTTACGGAGGTAAAACACAGCTTTTGTAGCATACTTTTATTAGACTATAATTATCTAAAAAACGTATTCTGCAATGCGCCTATGTAAGAGAGTATCTAGATTTTTTTTTGTAGATAATATTTTCAAAACGTAATGTACATTCGTTCTGATATTTTTAATCAATTTTTTCAATTGCTGAGTTGTTATATTATCCGTATTATATCCGTTTAACTACTGTTTTGATCAACCGCTGAAAAAGTCTGAAAACTTAACTGATTTTTTTTTAAAGTTGACTGAAAACTGAAAACACTCACCAATAAATAGAATGTTATTCCCGGCGCCATGGCACGGGAGTTGGCCGGTCGGCCTCACCACTGTCAGGCAGTCCCCAGCTGCTAAACACTAACAAGAGCCGGATAAGCTCAGATCGAGTGACATGTCCCGCGCGACTCGGCTTTTCATACTAACTTGTGCAAACGAAGATGCGCCTCTTATACCGGTTACGTTAACGTCCAATACCGCAACGTTTTTGGCAAATTATGTATATGTGTGCGTGTTATCTGTCCGTGTGTGCCATGTAACTCAATATGTAGCGCATATGTTTGTGCGTTAATGTGTGTAATTTTCAACCCTTGCGTGCGCGCACGGGTTGAAAATTAGGCGGGAAAATTATTTGCGGATTTTTCCTTAGGCTTATTAGGGTTCCGTACCTAAAGGGTAATAACGGGACCCTATTACTGAGACTTCGATGTCTGTCTGTCTGTCCGTCTGTCTGTCTGTCTCCAGGCTGTATCTCAAGAACCGCTATAGATAGACTTCTGAAATTTTCACAGATTGTGTTGCCGCTATAACAACAAATACTAAGGGGGAGCCCCCCTAAAATGTTAACTTGATTCATACAAGGAACGTGACTTTTTTGGCCTTTTTGCTTGTAATCAATAATGGTAGCAGCTAAGCACTTAAAATTTTCACAAAATCCTTACATATATTTGTACTTTAATAATTAATAATAATATTAAAATAAAGTACTTATTTAAGGGGGGCTCCCATACAAAAAACACAACTTTTTGTCTACTTTCGCTCTATACCGGTACGGAACCCTTCGTGCGCGAGTCCGACTCGCACTTGGCCGATTATTTTATTTCTTTAATAATTTATTGTGCACACGAAACATTTTTTTTTATTAAATAAGGGGGCAAACGAGCAAACGGGTCACCTGATGGTAAGCAACTACCGTCGCCCATGGACACTCGCAACATCCGAAGAGCTGCAGGTGCGTTGCCGGCCTTTAAAGAGGGAATACGCTCTTTTCTTGAAGGTTTTTACTAAATAACAATAGGTATTTACTAAATAACAATTTACACACTAAGATGACACAAAGGATCTGCCTATTTCTAATAAGTAATCTCTTCCAGCAGTCCTACGGAGAGAGATATGATTGAGATTGCTACGTAGGACGAAGTATAGTATTTTAATTGAATTTGCCTACCGTGGAAACACTTGGGCAGAAATATAAAAGATAATATCATGTGTTTGAGCTTAATCATAAAATATGCACAATATGCGTTAAAAGTGGTTTACAAATATTCTAATTTAAATAATCCATAAGTTGATAGAAGGGTTTGTTTCACTAATATTAATTAGAAAGTAAGCGTCAGACAAAATTAATTATGTTTACATTATATTAAGAGACAGTTATTAAACTTTCGAAAGAGATACCCTTGTTAGCGGACTTTGAAACATGATCTTAGTGTAACTTAATCTAAGAAGATATAATAATATGTAGGTACTCCCGAAATACTTATAATATCCTGAATGGTAATTGAATTTCCGAGCACATATTCACGTAGGAGGCATATACAGTATCATCTGTCAGTTATGTGACATGGTGACCAATTCATAAATTATGCATATTTTAGGGACATTACAAATGTTTGCTCCTAAACAATGAATGATGTTATTTTTGTGTAAGGAACATGAAAATTTACTTAAACTGCAAAGGGAAAAATCTTTTTTTAATTTCCTTCTCGTCGTTTAGTTTATTTTGTGTTATTAATTTGTGATCTTGCGAAACGCAAAGTCATTTTTCATTGCAAATAAAAAGTAAAAAAAAAGCTTTAAAATGAAAGGTAGAGCTTTAGAGCGACCGCAGACTTACAATTTCAAGTTGGCCAACTACAGTCAACTACAACTTTTAAATGAAAAATATAATATGAGAACTTATTAATTCGAGATCAAAATGTGCAAGGACAATATTTAAAATGTAATAAGCGTTCTCTGTAAAAATACAAAGAAAACAATACACCTTTTAAGCGTAATTACGTTTAGAAAATTTTCCCGCCTGTCATGACTTTCTTGACCACATTCTTGACAGACTGTAGTTGGCCAACTGGAAATTGTATATCTGCGGGGGCCCTTACAGTTTACTCTGAAAATACTAGTTGAGTATGTTTATAAAACATTTTGAATCAGTACAGGCGCTCAAACTTTGTGGGAATTTTTTCAACGTACCTTTTCTCATAAATGCAAAATTATTTTTAACATTATTTTTTTCAATCCATCTAAAATTAATATTATTCACATATCAGAACCCAAACATAAGTAATGATAAGAGCCTGCTAATTGGTTACAAAAGCCTTAAATTGTACCAAATTACCCCTTAATTTGTTCTTGATATCCCAAAATTACACCAACTTTATAAAACATAAATCGTAAAGTGTAGTAAGTAATAACAAATAATATTGTAGGAGCACTAAAGAATCCTTCACCGAAACATTATTAACTTTTATTATCACCGCTCCTTTGGATTGCTTATTTGCTCAAGAAAGCTTTTAAAAATAATAATGAAGGCTCCAAAGTGTTTATGGACCGAAAATGTTGAAAATGACTTGGATAATAACGATAATCTAAGGCGATTTGTCCGCTTGTTTCTTGTTGATTTTCACATCTTTTTAGGGTTCCGTACCCAAAGGGCAAAAACAGGATCCTATTACTAAGACTTCGTTGTTTGTCCGTCTGTCTGTCTATCGCCAGGCTGTATCTCAAAATCCACCATAGCTAGACTTCTGAAATTTTCACAAAATGTGTATACCTGTTGCTGCTATAACAACTAAATATACTAAAAACAAAAATTAATAATATTTAAAGGGGCTCCCATACAACAAACATGTTTTTTTTTTTGCCTTTTTTGCTCGATATCAATAATGGCAACTGGTAGGCACTTAAAATTTTCACAAAGGCCTTAAATTATAAATGTGTAGGTACTTTAATAATTAATAATAATATTTAAATATAATAAAAATTTAAGGTGACACAAAAAAAAACACAATTTTTGGCCTGTTTTTGCTCTAAAACGGTACGGAACTCCGACTCGCACTTGGCCGATTTTTTTTACATTTTTAACCAGTTTTTTTAGATAAAACAATATTATGTGACATAGTTTTGTACCTTTTCTAATAAGATATTTAGGACCTTTAAATATTAATTAAAATACCAGATTAAAGAAACATTGGCAGAAGCGCTTCTCATTGATGATCACGAATTTCATCAATTCCTAAATCGAAAAGATTTTCCCCCTGTTTGCTTATGTAACGAGGATATTATACCCACCTACACGAAAAATTTGTAACTGTAGATCAAATATAATTATTTTATCAATTTTCAAAGCATTTATGTACATATTGTGTAAACAGGAGAAAATAATTAATAGAGAAAAATAATGAGCCAAAAGAAACCTTATTTTCATCTTTTTAGGGTTCCGTAGCCAAAATGGCAAAAAAGGAACCCTTATAGATTCGTCATGTCTGTCTGTCTGTCTGTCTGTCTGTCTGTCTGTCTGTCTGTCTGTCTGTCTGTCTGTCTGTCCGTCCGTATGTCACAGCCACTTTTCTCCGAAACTATTAGAGCTATACTATTGAAACTTGGTAAGTAGATGTAGTCTGTGAACCGCATTAAGATTTTGATGCAAAAATGGAAAAAGTATTAAAAATTTTAGGGGTCCCCATAGGTACAACTGAAACAAAAAAAATTTTTTTTCATCTAACCTATGCGTGTGTGGTATCTATGGATAGGTCTCTAAAAATCATATTGAGGTTTTTAATATCATTTTTTTCTAACCTGAATAGTTTGCGAGAGAGACTCTTCCAAAGTGGAAAAATGTGTGTCCCCCCCCCCTCTAATTTCTAAAGTAGAGGCATGATAATTCTAAAAAAAATATATGATGTATATTACTATAAAAACTACCAACGAAAATTGGTTTGAACGAGATCTAGCCAGTAGTTTTTTTTTTATACGTCATAAATAGTAAAACTTAATGAAACAAAAAAAAATTTTTTTCATCTAACCTATGCGTGTGTGGTATCTATGGATAGGTCTCCAAAAATCATATTGAGGTTTCTCATATCATTTTTTTCTAAGCTGAATAGTTTGCGAGAGAGACTCTTCCAAAGTGGAAAAATGTGTGTCCCCCCCCTCTAATTTCTAAAGTAGAGGCATGATAATTCTAAAAAAAATATATGATGTATATTACTATAAAAACTACCAACGAAAATTGGTTTGAACGAGATCTAGCCAGTAGTTTTTTTTATACGTCATAAATAGTAAACCTTAATCTAAATTTCATTAAATCGACTGAAATATAAAAATAAATCAAAAATAATATAATTTCATAAAAATTAACCTTATTGCTGCTGCGGAACCCTCCATGGGCGAGTCCAACTCGCACTTGGCCGCTTTTATTATAATTAAAAATAGGTACTTACCAATTTCCTATGTCTGAAACAAGCATATTATTAATTAAGAAGGAATATTTTAACTTGATATTTTTAATAAACCAGAGCATTCTATTAAATAATTTTTATTAATATCTAATCAACGAGCTTTTAATATTGGTAATTTTTTAGGAGGTAAATTGTGTTATTAGCATAATTTCGTGGTAAATTTTTTCCACCAGTGTCAGGACACGACGGAGTTCAAAATTTCATCCCCATAGCGATGGAGATGATGATGATGATGATTAAATAGCACTTGTACACGAAGTTATATTACCCCGCGTTCTTCAAATGCGACACAAACAAGTACTTAAACGTTTTGCGACAAACATTGGCGGGCCGTATATAACAAATATGACCGTATATGACAAATATCAACTCGATAACTGTTTTTAATAATACGCACTGCTAAAAGGACAAATTAAAGCTTCGGCCAAACCTACGCGACCAAAGTTTGCAACGCGGGACGTTCGCGTTCAGCAGAGCGGGAATAATCTACGGTTTCGCACCGTAGTCGCGTAGATGGCCTAGACAAGTGGCAAGCGATTATCGTAAACGCCAACAAAACCGAACCTGCAATTTCGCGTTGCAGACGCTCCCGTCCCGCGTTAGACGCGCAGGTTTGGCCGAAGCCTTTAACCTCTTGGCAGTGCCGGATTTATGTTTTTCATAAACGTTGGCCACTTTATTTTCGTCACCCCATGTACTAAATCTGCCACCCACCTAGGACGCTGCCGCCCCTATTTCCGTTGTCAATTACTTTGTATATTCTTCCGTAGAAAGAAACCGCTTCTATGGTAACCATGCAAGCCTACTGGACTGCCTCTTGGTCATAAAACTTGTGCTCATTGCAGTAAATCCTTAAAAGATTTGAGGACTTTCTAAACTGTGTGCCTTGAGTCATCCTTTTTTTAAATTCTGGGGTCTGTGTCAGGAAGTCGATACTCATTTAAATTTAGGAATAGTCTGTAGGACATTGGGATAGAGTCATTTTTCTAATCGCTGAACATTTCTCGACTTCGGTATCTAACTTATACATAGCTAAATCTTTACAACAGACCTTATACAGAAGTGAGATAGTCCCAACCTGCCTATACTCTCTTTTTATTAGAATAAAGCTTCGGCTGAAGACTTCGCCAAGACAAGCAAATTCCCAGGGAGGGTTTAAGTCTTGCAAGCTTTACAAAACCTGGAATGGATATAAATGCGACTTCCGCATACCATGCTACGGAGGCTTACCCAATTTTGTAAATTCTTAGAATTTCAAATTATAAACACGACATCGTTTATAACTGCCTCATTTGTGCAATTATCGGTCAGCTGTTATTTCGGTAGCAGGTGATAATTGTATGATGCGACATAACATTACATAATAGTAATGTGACTTTATCCTTAATAGTACCAGCTTCGGTTTAAAGATATCATAAAATATTCTTATTATAAACACATATACCTAAAATGTAACAGTAACATTAACTGATTTGTTAATAATTATTAGTATAGTTATTGGGCAATCTCATTTTTTACACGAAACGGACTATCAGCCGCACTCAGAATTAAAGCTAAGTAATATGCGTGCCGATTGTACTTAGTAGACGATTTTTCCATCTTTGAGAAGGATTGGTGTACCTCCGTTTGCTAAATAAACAATTTTAGCGCAGAGTATGTTTTATTATGTCATTACTCATTAGTATATTTACAACTTAGATTTCATAACAAATCCATAACTTGTATCATAAATTGATAATACAAGCATGTGCATGACTTTTTAAATATTTGTTTATCTTTTGTTTTATTCCTCTATTTCTATATTATTTGGGACCACTTTTAAGATTATTTACAATTAAAAAATAGTTTAATTAACAGCTTTATTGTTAATAAAACTTATATTTTTAACTTATTTAACTCTTTAAGCTATGATGGAAAGATATACGAAGAAAGCTAACCCAGAGTAGCAAAATTTAATACATAGTCGAAAATGCAAATTTTATATCACAATTAACAAAGAAATACAAATTATACACTAATCTAAAAAGGATTTGTAACAGATCATAAAACGCCTGGACTAGCCCGCTGCCCGCCCATACGATGTTATCCGAGGTTCCGTTATAGCTCGCCACACTTTGACTCATCTGGATCTATTCATCTCATGTATGCAGATAACGAGCTTTTTATGTCACGAACGAGCTATAATGTCATTTTTGCGGTACCTGTTATCTAGGTCTAAAAATAGGGATTTTCCAGCTCGAAATAGGATCGCGCTTGGATTAAAATAATAGTGAGTGATGCATTGCGTTACATGAAAATTGAAAATATTGTTTTTACAGCGAGGCCATGAAGCCAGACCACACTGCGTTGTCGCGTCGCATCGTTATCTTGCATTTGTGAGCAGCTGTGGGCTATTTCTTACTTGCTCCCTTACGTGTCAACGGAACGGAATTATGCACTGTAGTATAATTATTATACTTAGTATAATATCTGCGGTGCTACGACAAGCGGCATTACAAGACGGTAACAGCGCAACTCATCATTGAATAAACTAGAGCCCCTAGCCAACAGGTTTTCTTTATCGCTTCTTTATAGAATCGCCGATCAAAAAGTATGGAATTGACATATTAAGCGTTTGCGATATTATGAAGTCGACATTTGACTCATGACATGTCATTACATTTTAATCGCCGATTGTATAAAGAAGCTAAAAAGAAAACGTATAGGCTTGGGGCTCTGATATTTCATCTCCTATCTGACATTTGGGTTCGCATCCAATGATACAATGCATCAATGTAGCTCATAAAATGGGTATGAAAAACGTCGGAGCGGAACCCTAACGCAAGAAATAAGATAAATACTTAATTACGGGCTTCTAAACAATCTATTTAAGTCCCAAACATGTTAGAAATTATTAGAAAAATTCTGAATTTAAATCCTGTATAAGTGGAAACTATCTTAGGATCGCTCGGATAAAAATAGAATATTAAATGAACATCTAACATTTTCTTTCTAAAAATTCTCAACAAAAGGAAGTTAGTAGAGCACCTGCATATTTCATTAGAGCATTCGCAAATGTACTGCGATTTATTTTTCAATAGAGCTTTGAATTCTGAACGATAGGAGGATTAATGTTTCGAAATTCAAACATGAAGACTCCATGTTAAATACTCAAGTTTGATAACTTTTTCTTGAATTTTGTATTTTAGTAATGGACGTACCAATTAAAAATTTAAGCATGTTCACTGTTCAGTTTGGAGAATATGATGGAAGATTTTGTACCTATTGATTTAAAAAAGAAAATTGACTTTTTTCAAAGTTCTAAGTTGTAGGCTCCAAAGCATCTCTTTTACTTCATTCAAATCCTTATTGTAGGACAATAGCTAATAGCTTAGGCCTCAGACTATAGCTAGTGCAACGGTACTCAAATTTTTTTATACAGGTCAAAAAACACGCTTTGATCTTTGTGTCGCAGGCCGCATCCTAAATTTTAGATAAAAAAATAACGTTCTTCAAATTAAATAGTGCAGTCGTCAATTAGAGATTGTAAAATTGTCTTGACGACTGCACTATTTTGCCGGTGGGTGTGAATTTTAACTGATAAAGTCCCGGCGGGCTGCAGGTTGAGTACCTGTAGCTGAGCTGGAGTACCTCTCTGAAAAATAATCAACCTTTACTACGCTAAGTCATTGGATTGTCCAACCCAAAGAAATCACGCTAAAATCCATTATTACGGTAAGCTCCCATCCTGTTTTATTTTTATCGATCAGGATATAGTTCCAACAACAACCGTTAAAAATGGCAATATAAAGGATATAATGGATATGTATAATATATTGTGACTATCATAACGGTCAGTTCGATTACGGATGCTGTCGAAAAACAAGAGGTGAAAAACCAAAAGGATATCATATTAACAAATAAATTTCATAGAAGAACAAAGTTATGGACTTGAAACGTGAAGTCATAGATAAAGCGTTACGCGTATCAAATTTTGATTAAATTTTTTAAAATTAATTTTATACTTGAAGAATGTAACATGATTCTAAATTAAATTTATTGTTATTTTAATGTGCAGCTTATAGTTTGAATAATATTATTATGTTTATTAATTCTGTTACTTTGGTAAAATAGTGTATCTATATTTTGTAATGTGGGTACTACACATAGATAAGGTATAAATATATTTTATACTGCCTACGAATTTTTACCCATCATTTTGATAAAAATAGATTTTTGTTGATTGTTTAGTTTCAACAATCTAAGAAAAAATCCAAATTTATAGTCTCACGCAGATTCTACTATCCTATGTAACGCATTAAATATTACAATAATGCTTTTCTTATACTTAATGCAAATTGTATAATATATTGAGGTTTTATTAACTTAATATAACTTAATAGTTCTTTTTAGAATATTTAAATAAAAGCTTTTTTCAAAAAGTTTTTTGATTGTAATTTATTAAAAAACTATTTCGTAGCGGACGTCTACGTCTACGGGATGTAGCGACGTAGCAAAGACCGCAACGCGCTCGATGCGTAGTGAACTTGATAATAATATCAATACCATCTTTTAATGAAAAAAAAAGTTCCAATATTTTTCGACGATTAAAAGATAGTTACAACGTATACAAATAAAAATATTGTTTTATTATCTCAGCTGATCAATTCGATATAAAAGCACAAAAGTTTGAGCATTTATGTTAGCATAGTTTTTATTATTCGTAGCATAATATAATAAAATATGTGATTTTGGGACTAATTCATTTTAAATTGAGGAAGATCAAAATAAAATCAATAGCAGGTCATTGAACTACGCTCTTAGTCCTTACGTCCTTGATGCTTTGATCCTAGTCTTGATTAATAAACTTTTTAGAAACCTTCTTTTAAATAAATCCGGCTTAGGGCCTGTTTTACCACTTCTTGATAAGGTGCCGGATAGGTTATCCACTCCATACTCTATCTGTCAAGTAAGTTATCCGGCACTTATCAGGAAGTGGTGAAACAGGCCCTTATACTATTAATATCCCGTTGCTGATTTGTTATGATTTGTTTGACAGGAATTTATCTACTCAATCCATACTTACCAATATTATAAATGAAAAAGTGCGTCTGTCTGTCCATCCGTCTGTCTGTCTGTAACCTCTTCACGCTCAAACCGCTGAACTGATTTCGCTGAAATTTGGTATGGATATACTTTGAGTCCCGGGAAAGGAAAGGACACACATAGGATACTTTTTCCCGGAAAAATAAACAGTTCCCGCGCGAGAAACGATTTTGTGACCCGTTTGCTCGTTTTCCCCCTTATTTCATAAAAAAAACCCACGTGTTGCACACGTCATATCAAAATGACGTTAGCCAGCGCTAGTGAATCTTCTAAAAAACCCACAAACTGTTCATAAGTGTTAAATCTAAAATTCTTGTTACAAATTATTCATAAACATTTGAGACGGACATTTGCAATCAACAGATAGATTTATACTGAAAGGAGTAAAATATTACCCTTTGATATTTTTCATAAAAGCCAAGACCGAAGTTACAAAGTTAATAAAACCCCGTAATCTGTGATGAGCGCCATAAAGTTCATTAAAATCTAACTGATACGTAAATACATTTTTATGTCCTATCATATCAGAGTACAGTGGATTGAAGTTTATATTCATTATTCGATATTTGGCAGGTACAAAAATTTTGTGGCACCCAACAATCAGTCTTCTGAGATAAAAGTAAAAGTTATTACCCAAAAACAACAATGTGACTTAATAACCCTCCTGGCAGTCGGGTAAAAAATGTCTTCATGTATAATGTCTGCACTTTGTTTTTTTTTTTTTAATGAAAAGGTTTTCAAAACCTTTTCATTAGACTGTACATTTTACTAACGTTAGTCTGGCTAGCTTTTTTTGTTTAAAAAAAAAGTTTGAAGCTATGAATAATAAAAACTAGATAGAAGTCAAAAAACATTTATCGCTATTACAATGAGCTTAAAAATCTAACAGTCTTTTGTAATACAAACTTTTGATTACGCAGAAAACATTTTTAAACGCGCGCCATACTCTTTGTAAACTACATGATATTTTAATTGAATTTCGAAGCGGAATAAAATATTATAATTCGTTTTTGGTCAGTAAAAATAGCGGTAGTGTGTCTGATATGTCGTCCGGCAACGGGAGGTACAGGAATGACGAGATTCGAATTCGCCACTTTTTTTTATTGGAGTAATCTGAGGTCGTTGACCGCATTACCAGGCAACAGTATATAGTATACAGTAGTCAAAGTCGGCCGTGTCCTTGTCATTAAGACGTATACAAGCCTAGCCATTACCTGCTTAGCAGTAACAGCAAGTCACAGTCCGACCTCTAAGTCTGCATTATATAATTTAACTTAATATTGCCCTCGACCTGTCCGCGTCACGATAATTTTACCCGTTTTATCCAACTTCAACTGATGATCAGCTGCTCCTATTGATCCCATCATGATGTTATAAATATACCCTCTTACTAATAAAAACTTCTTAAACATGCGTTCATCGTGTGAATAAGTTTTTAAGTTTTTAAGTTACACACACGTTGCACAGAGTGTACACAGAGAAATTAGTATTGAAATGACAGCATCATTATACAATATACACTCCGTAAACAATATATAGGCCTTATGTCAAAAAATGATTATTTTTTTCTTATTATGGCACTTCGGCTATAAAACCATGGCCAGTTCAAGTAATGGCGGGAAAACATTATTCTTGTATATAATTTTCGGCATGGTTTTTCTATATTTTGTCAGGTCCAAAGTCTAGTCAAAGTCTAAGTAAAGGTCAACACAGTCAAGTCGGTCGATTCAGTAAAGTGGTAGACGCTTTACTGAAACTTTCGACGGAGTTTTGGAGGGAATACAAAATAGCACGTTTCTGCATATTGCATCACTTTCCTACACTTGTGCACTATAACGAATATCTAATGGTTAATATTCTACCAATATTACACATTAAAAACCCAGTTAACACAATTTTAGGAAAATAATACAAAAATCACAACATCACTCCTTCACCTCCCCGGCAAAACTCCCAAAATGATTATTAGTAGAAAAAATCTTATGCACCCTCTATACATGCTGTGTAACTTTTTATTAGTAAGAGGGATAGAGTCTTCCTCGATTAAAATACTATCCAACATACACCCTTTTTTTGTTCAATTCAAACAAGTAGGTACTGAGATTAGCGCGAACAAATAAACAAACTCAACTTTATAATAAAAAAAATTATATGTCCATACTCCATACTTCTATATGATGTATTCTGAGTCATGACATGTTTAGGTAAGTACTTAGAAATATTAACGATATATTTTTTAATCGCATAAAATTTAAGAGCTGTAAGAAATATTCATTAGTTATTGCATACACGAATAAAAATAAAAAGACAGTCTTAACTATAATTGCCTAAATGCATACAATTTATTATAGGCTATAGATTTTACCTGGGCCATGATTACAAATCTATAACACCTTACTTATCAAAATCGAAGCTTAGATGCAAAGCAACATCCCAGGACAATCGACGAAAGGAATGGGAATTGGGAACAGAACACCCCCGTACACGCTAAATAATTCAAAATAAAAATAGTTTTTATTCAGAGTAATTTTTTTACAAATTTTAATTGAAAATTTTTGTAAAAAAATTCAGTAATTTTTTTACAAAAAATTTTCCGAACGTCGATACTAAAGCGCCTACCACCGGTTCGGGAACTAACCCGGCGAGAAGAACCGGCGTAAGACGTAGGTTACACGGTCAAATTTTCATCAATCTGATCCATCGATCCGGTATAAAAGATTGACGAAAAATTGATCGTCTAACCCACGGATTGATGGATTGATAATTTTTTTATTATGTACTTTTTTAAAACCATCAATATTCCGTCAATCAGATTGATGGATCAGATTGATGGAAAATAGATCGTGTGACCTACGTATAAGAACCAAAATTTTTCATTTTTCTAGCTGTACCTTGAACACAAAAAGTTAGTGGAACAAGCTGCTATTTTGTACAATCGTAACACGTATACTGCCAAAATCGATACCCCGTTATCCTTGCCAAAGTCGGGTAAAAAGCAGACAATTTTATGAGTCTTTTAAATATCTACAGTGTCTATCATATAAATAGACCGGGTTTTCTACTTTAAAGGCAAAATATTATAATATTTTCTTAGAAATATGTGTGGTCAAGATAACTTTATTCGTAGAACTCTTGTAGTTAAACCATAATATAAGTTAAACTATACCTCGCCTAGACTTCTGAGGTTATGTCATTTTGCGGTTTGGCATTGCTTAATTGGTAAAAACTTTGTGTGGGATGAAACTTACATGACATAATATACTTAAATAGTTTAGATTTTTAAGAGGATACACTAGAGCCGTTTTTCCATACAAACGTTGTCCCCTGTTTCCTCCCTGGATAATGCCGGTAGTTATAATTTTTTTCCTGATTATCTATGGCCACTATAATAGCATGCCCCTATTTTTTATTTTTTTTCATAATTTAATTATTAAATAATCGGCCAAGTCCGAGTCGGAATCGCGCACGAAGGGTTCCGTACCATTATAAAGCAAAATTAGGCCATAAATTGTGTTTTTTGTATGGGAGCCCCCCTTATTTTTTTATTTTATTTTAATATTATCATTAAATATTAAAGTTCACATATAACTTAGGATTTTGTGAAAAATTCATTTTTGATATAGAACAAAAAAGCCAAAAAAATCACGTTTGTTGTATGGGGGCCCCCCTTAAATATTCATTTTATTTTATTTTTAGTACTTGTTGTTATAGCGGCAACAGACATACATAATCTGTGAAAATATCAAATCTCTAGCTATTACCGTGCTTGAGTTACAGCCTGGAGACAGCAAAAAAGGCCAAAAAATCACGTTTGTTGTATGGGAGCCCCCCTTAAATATTTATTTTATTTTATTTTTAGTATTTGTTGTTATAGCGGCAACAGATATACATAATCTGTGAAAATATCAAACCTCTAGCTATTACCGTTCTTGAGTTACAGCCTGGAGACAGACAGACAGACAGACAGACAGACAGACAGACAGATAGACGGACAGACGGAGAGACGGACAGACGGACAGACAACGAAGTCTTAGTAATAATTACAAGTATTTTTTTTTTATTTCTCTAGCCCTTGGTGTATCCTCTTAACTGTTGCGGAATACTTACGGTGCTAAAAGAACAGACAGGCACTTCTTTACGTTTTAATCGCTCGCCCGTGCTATAAACGAATTGCAATGCAGCGAACTTGCGGATGAAATAGTAAAAATATATTTGCTTACTATAAATAAATAAATAAATAAATAAATAAATAAATAAATAAAATACGTTTATTTCAGGTAATAACCCATAGAAAAATTCTTAAACTAAAAGGAGATAATTAATTTGATGATGTTGGGGCTGCCGCGCGTTCGGAACATCAGCGATGCAATGCGACGTCGCAACACGGTGTGAAAACCGTCAGTGCGTGCGTGCGCAAACATCGCCGATGCACTATGCCATCGCGGAAGCCCCACCAACACCCTGAAAAGCACTCATTGTTTAAAAAAAAAACTGATAAAAGGTGATTCCATTTTATTTTGCCGTCTGGCCTGCAAAAAGATTGACGGCTCCGTAATTACTAATTAAGATTCTGATTAATGTTCTGTCAGCCATTGTATAATATCTGAGATAAATATCTTAATGACCATACTTCTGAGTTCTGCGTCACTTATATTCGATAGCACCTGGGAGCATACAATAATAACAATTTATAAATTTGAAGGTAACGTATTAGGTATGATTTATGAATTTAACTGTTAGTAAAATATAATATTATTATATTTTACTTACAGTTATTCATACAGCTAATACTTTATCTACGCCTAAACAACGCCTAAACACTCTTTCCAAAAATTATCTTACTTTGTAGCACTAACTGTAGCACTTATAGACGAATATTAATTAATACTTAATTGTAATTAAATGAAGATTTTGACATAACCCCTATACTTTATCTGTCGAATTTTTCGTTAAATTGAATCATCATTAAAGTGATGTCGTCTCTGAGCGCCGCTGTAAGCTTTAAAAATTATATTGCCCAATGTTGAGATTGTTTAGTCTCGAGGTTTTTCTTGATAGATAGAAAATAGACAATGGTTTATTGTAACATAACTAACATATTTTACACTGTTTTTTACACAGGTTTTATAGATCTACAGCACTGGTGAGACATGTTCAATATTCGAGGACGTGATATTTGGCTATTATATTAGTTGAAAAAAAAATATAAAAAAATAATATTATCAATTGATCACTGAGTAAATGTAGCTTAAAGTTAAATAATTATTTACCCAACGCATGGACACCACGCGCGGGAGAAGCGCGCGGCGCGCGGGGCGGGGTGGGCCGCGCCCGGCCGCATAGTAGTTTACTAAGTGTCCATTATTAATTTCTTTAAAGGGAAATTTGGTTAAAAATTAAGTACCTAATTTTATTACATAATTATAATGAGAATCGAGTACTGAATACTCTCCTTAATTATCGGTATTGTCTCACCAGTCATGCTGTATACATAATATAATAAAAATAATAAGCAGGGGGTGTTACTACATCGCTATAGAAGCCAAAACTGTGGTTAGTTTTTTTTCTGTCTGTCTGTCTGTCTGTCTGTATGTTTGTTCCAGCATCACACGAAAACTACTGATCCGATTTGAATGCGGTTTTCGCAGATATATTTGTCTTCTTCCAAGTTAACATCTGCCGGCCTAGCATACGCCAAATGACAAATGACAAACATTTTTTCTCGCGTAGATTTATCATCGAAATAACAATTTTTATAGAGTTTTGACGAGATAATGTTGAGATTTTGACATTATGAGACGAGTAGTTTTCATTATCTCGAGAGTGAGATATCTCGTTGGCGTATGCTGGGCCGGCTGGTGTATAAAATTCCCCTCCCCCACCCCTCTAAGGGGACCAAAAAGGGGGTCAGATTTTGTATCAAACATTTTTCTTGGACTTACTTCATATTATTTACTGTGTTTTCCAACTTAACATCTGGTATATAAAATCCACCCCAACCCCTCTTAGGGTCAAAAGAGGGGGTAAGATTTTGAATCAACTGATGAAGTAGAAATACTTTATATGGCAAAACAATGTTTGCCGGGACAGCTAGTCTCTAATAATTATTGATGTCCTAATAATTTTTCGTCCCGTGGCGTCGTCTCTCTTCTTTTGTTATTGACAGTTGTCAAAACGGCGTCGCTAGTGATGGGACGACTTTCTAGTGATGTCTCGCGTTGCGCGTAGACAGAGATTTATATCAGTAATACGTTTTATCTCAATGATATTGCCTCAAATTCTCATGATTGATTGCCCAAAATTACTTCTCTTTCAATTATAAACAAGAACCAACTATTGCCCAGCCTGTTCGAAACAGTTCTGACCATTTTAAGCCGGCATTAACCCCATTCGTTACTATTTGACCGAATGTCTCATAACTATTTTAATACACCCACCGATATCAACTTTATCTCGAAGGACCAAAAGTCATTAGCTCGCCCATAAATCTACATTTGGGCTTAAAGGTTGTTGCCCCCTCAGATGTGGTTTTGTTTTATCTCGACTCCGTTACACGCTACCTAAAATCTTACTTTCCAATAAAGAAAGTATTACAAGTTTTAAAAAACAAACAGCGTTTTTGCGACCACGTTTTGAATATAAATAAGCAAATTTTGCTCTTAAATGCTTAAAATGTGTCATAGCGAGCTTATGACGAACATTTTGCGCGTGAAATTTATCTTTTACCTTTTTAATTTTCGTAATTCTTTCTGTTATAATGTGAACTCCTTGTTCTACCATCGAGGAAATTTATTCCCAAACAGCTGACGGACTTACGTGGTTTGGTCGGCTTATGTCAAGTCAATATTATTATATATCTATATAATAATATTGACTTGACATAAGCCGGCAGCAATAATATGATTATATATTAGAACTTCACACACCATGCAAATCATGGTAGAATGTAAGAACTAAATATACTACCACCTTACCACCTACATGTACATTGTAAAACTACATTCTGTGAATAAAGAATTTGAATTTGAATTTGAATTTGAATTCAATATTAGCTGTGATCGGTTTGATGGGTTTGACTTAACGCAACCAAATTACTTCTAAGGTCCGCCATCTGCCCAGGAATCAACTTCTCCGATAGTACATTAAATCCAAATATAACATTAATATAATACGTCATTTTGGTACAATTAATAGAAACAAAAAGCACATAATTAAATAAAAAATCTTAGTGTTAATATAATATAACATGACCTAAAAAAGCGGCCAAGTGCGAGTTGGACTCGCCCATGGAGGGTTCCGCAGCAGCAATAAGGTTAATTTTTATGAAATTATATTATTTTTGATTTATTTTTATACTAGATGTCCCGTGCGGCTTCGCCCGCGTATATTAGGAATTTTACGAAAACCGTACATTTTCCCGCAAAAAGTTCTGTCCCTTCACGTGGTCTATTCTATATCTGTGAGTTGTGACAAATAATATCAAAAATGCTCTAGTACTTCGTGAGAACCCTTTCTAGTTTCTAATAATTTTCCCGGGTTTTTCCACATTTTATTCTGATTCTTCGGTCATATATATTTTAGTCTTAGCGTAAGTAATAATAAATAGCCTTCCTCGATAAATAAGCTATTTAACACTGAATTTTTTTTTTAATCGGACCAGAAAGTACTTCCTGAGATAAGCGTGTTCGAGCAAACAAACAAACTCTTCAGGTTTTAAATAATATTAGTAGATATACATTTTTTTAAATCGATTGACAAACTCTAGTCTCGATCTAAAAGACTATGAAACGTATCATGGGACGATACCGTGGGAGAGCCATGCTTCGGCACGAATGGGCTGGCTCGACCGGAGAAATACCACGGGCTCACAGAAAACCGGCGTGAAACAGCGCTTGCGCTGTGTTTCGCCGAGTGGTGAGTTGACCGGAGGTTCGCGTAGTGTATATTTTCTTTGCCGGAGGCCCAATCTCCTACCCTTTTCCCTTCCCTACCCTCCTTTATTTCCTTCCCTACCCTCCCCTATTCCCTTCCCTATCCTCCCCTACCCTATTACGCTATTCCCTCGTAAAAGGCCGGCAACGCACCTGCAGCTCTTCTGATGCTGCGAGTGTCCATGGGCGACGGAAGTTGCTTTTCATCAGGTGACCCGTTTGCTCGTTTGCCTCCTTTTTTCATAAAAAAAATGGTACTTGGTAGTGATGATGATGACGAATGTAATTTGCATAGTAGAATCTGCTTTCCGATCTTAAATCAACACCGAAACTCTCAAACCTATATCTATGAAGAGTCAGGAGTTCTCTCAGCAGCTCCCGAACCATGCGTGGGTGTTGCTGGGTCCAAAATCTTACTTGTTGTTAGCATATACTCGGAATACTTCTCATGAAGCCAAAGTCACCACATATTTCCATATAAATTTTGAGGAGTTCCCTCGATAACCCATGGATTCCTTCATCAGATCACCATTTTTGTGAACATGATATTAAATTGGGATAATGCCCTATACACCAAAAGAAAAATTTTGAAAATCGGTTCACAAACGGCGGAGTAATCGTTGAGCATAAAAAAACGAACATAACACCTCCTCCATTTTGAAAGTTGGTTAAAATTATAGCCTATGTGTTATTCTGATGCATAAGCTATATTGTTGTAAAGTTTCATTAAAATCCGTTCAGTAGTTTTTGCGTGAAAGAGTAACAAACATCCATACATCCATACATCCATACATCCATACATCCATACATCTATACATCCAAACTTTCGCCTTTATAATATTAGTAGGATTTCAGTCGATTTAATGAAATTTAGATTAAGGTTTACTATATTTTATGACGTATAAAAAAAACTACTAGCTAGATCTCGTTCAAACCAATTTTCGTTGGTAGTTTTTATAATAATATACATCATATATTTTTTTTAGAATTATCATGCCTCTACTTTAGAAATTAGAGGGGGGGGGACACAAATTTTTCCACTTTGGAAGAGTCTCTCTCGCAAACTATTCAGGTTAGAAAAAAATGATATGAGAAACCTCAATATGATTTTTGGAGACCTATCCATAGATACCACACACGCATAGGTTAGATGAAAAAAAAATTTTTTTGTTTCATTAAGGTTTACTATTTATGACGTATAAAAAAAACTACTGGCTAGATCTCGTTCAAACCAATTTTCGTTGGTAGTTTTTATAGTAATATACATCATATATTTTTTTTAGAATTATCATGCCTCTACTTTAGACATTAGAGGGGGGGGGACACACATTTTTCCACTTTGGAAGAGTCTCTCTCGCAAACTATTCAGGTTAGAAAAAAATGATATGAGAAACCTCAATATGATTTTTGGAGACCTATCCATAGATATCACACACGCATAGGTTAGATGAAAAAAAATTTTTTTTGTTTCAGTTGTACCTATGGGGACCCCTAAAATTTTTAATATTTTTTCCATTTTTGCATCAAAATCTTAATGCGGTTCACAGACTACATCTACTTACCAAGTTTCAATAGTATAGCTCTAATAGTTTCGGAGAAAAGTGGCCGTGACATACGGACGGACGGACAGACAGACAGACAGACAGACAGACAGACAGACAGACAGACATGACGAATCTATAAGGGTTCCTTTTTTGCCATTTTGGCTACGGAACCCTAAAAACTAGCTTTATAAAATATAAATTCAAGTACAGGTATGATTCACGTACGTACCTACGGGGATAAGCCAAACGCATGTGATAATTAATTTAACCTCGTTTTGAGTGTGTTAAGTGTCATTAAATCCTTTAACCTCAGAATAGTCATAAAGGAATGTAAAAATATTAACATGAGGCTAAGAAACATTTTTTCCAAAACTAGTTGACCCCGGCAAACATCGTTTTGTCAAATACGTTATACTGCAAAACTGGACAACACTAATTGCAACTGCGTTACGCTAAATTCGTTTAACGCGTAGGGGCCGTACATTTTTTCCGGGATAAAAAGTATTAACTTTCCCGGGACTCAAAGTATCTCCATACCAAATTTTAGCAAAATCGGTGCAGTGGTTTGGGTGTGAAGAGGTAACAGAAGCCCAAACCGCTGAACCGATTTTGCTGAAATTTGTTATGGAGATACTTTGAGTCCCGGGAAAGAACATAGGATACTTTTTGTCCCAGGAAAATGTACGGTCCCCGTGCGATAAACGAGTTTTGGTGCACTAATATCATTATTTTACGAAGTGAATACGATTCAGCATGTTACATGTTCAGCATAGCCACGACAGGCCAGGATAGAACGGTTTCTGTCTATGACAGAAAAGATAGGAATCTGTTAGTACTTCTAAAATCCAATGTTTGCTAAAAACCTTCAAACCACCCTAAGCAGCTACACATAAGTTTGAATCAGTTTATGTTGCATCGTGAACTTACTTTTCGCGAACCATCCTGATGCAGCCACACACGAGTTAGAATCAGTTTATGTTGCATCGTGAACTTACTTTTCGCGAACCATCCTGATGCAGCCACACACGAGTTAGAATCAGTTTATGTTGCATCGTGAACTTACTTTTCGCGAACCATCCTGATGCAGCCATACACGAGTTAGAATCAGTTTATGTTGCATCGTGAACTTACTTTTCGCGAACCATCCTGATGCAGCCACACACGAGTTAGAATCAGTTTATGTTGCATCGTGAACTTACTTTTCGCGAACCATCCTGATGCAGCCACACACGAGTTAGAATCAGTTTATGTTGCATCGTGAACTTACTTTTCGCGAACCATCCTGATGCAGCCACACACGAGTTAGAATCAGTTTATGTTGCATCGTGAACTTACTTTTCGCGAACCATCCTGATGCAGCCACACACGAGTTAGAATCAGTTTATGTTGCATCGTGAACTTACTTTTCGCGAACCATCCTGATGCAGCCACACACAAGTTAGAATCAGTTTATGTTGCATCGTGAACTTACTTTTCGCGAACCATCCTGATGCAGCCACACACGAGTTAGAATCAGTTTATGTTGCATCGTGAACTTACTTTTCGCGAACCATCCTGATGCAGCCACACACGAGTTAGAAGCAGTTTATGTTGCATCGTAAACTTACTTTTCGCGAAAGTTACTATATTTTCTCGTAATCCATTTAAAACTGAACTTTAATTTACAGCAAAAATAAAGAAAATACAAATCATAGTGACAGATTTGTCAATCTAAGCCCCACTTGCGCAGATCTGGATTAAAGTTAACCCCGGATTAAACGTTATCTCTTTCGTTAAATATATAAAGAATGTAAGAGATAAAACACTTTTTAACCCGGGGTTAACTTTAGCTCAGATCTGCGCAAGTAGGTCTTAGGTTATCAAAAACGTAGAAGATTATGTTTATCTTGCAAGGCAACGTCGCGACTCGTGAGGCGTAAACTGACCCATACAAGTGTGGATATTTTAATTCAACCCTAAATTACAAAGTTTACTTAGGTGCAAGGTACAGTGATAGAATCTAACATGTCCACTTATCCAGACGAAAAATCTTTTAATCACCACTCCTAATGTTGCGGAACCATTGAGATACTATCAGCTGTTTATTCCCTGTGCGTCAGCGCAATTCTGGCTTATTTACTCCTTGTTTACTTTTTACTTACTTATTTTTAGCAATAAATAATATTTATCTAAGATTTAATTTACTTAGAATAATTAATTTACTTAGAATACTGGAGAATATTATGATTTTATTATTATTATTATTTATTTTATATTTTAATAATTTCGTGTCAAAAACCCAATTTCGGAGTCAAAGAAATATCGTTTAACAAACATCGATATCAAGAAGACCACAGTAACCTTATGTAATTTATTGTGGCGTCCAAAAAAATAAAAAGGTTTCGTGATTTATAAAACTCATAGCTTTCGAATTTGCGAGTGGAGAATATTATAATTTGCTGGTGGGTTCTGCACATCAAGGACCTGGGGATATACCCAAAATTGTGTTTGATAATTTAAATAGCCAAGTTAGATATTATAATATATAAAATATATAGGTTTTTATATATAGCATTGCAAGTATGTTTGAACAGAACAACTAAATGTGAAAAAATATCGAAATATTATGAAAATAAAACTTTCGAATGATACTAATTATCAAAATTAAAACGGAAGCAGATAATAATAAATAGGTTTTTGAAATATTTTAACATTGAGAAAGAACACTAAGAACTAAAAATGCCTTCCAAAAGCGTTTAGGTGCATATTCAGGTGAAATTATTAGGATCGCTAAGATAAAACTAATTCTGATTTTATCGTGGATCAGATTATTTTCTCGGAAAAGAGCACGCGTTTTTTTAAATTTAATTTAATTCTCTTTACGAAGCTGCCTTGATGAAATCTCTCTAACGTTTTATAATTAAATTTAAATCTTAATTACACTGCATTTGGTCAGACAAGTATATATTTTATATTAAATGCTGAAATATACAAGTAATTGGCTTATTAAGGGAGTGCAGCCTTTAGTTAATATTTACTGACTGAAATACGGTTTAGCGTTCACATAAGACATTGAAAAACTTAATAGCGAGCGCTCATTTGATATGACAGTTGTGTAAATGTCGCAGTCATCTGGTTTAATCTGCGATTCGATCGAATGACTAGCGCATTCATTGAATGACACCATTCAATTGAATGACTAAAGGACAACTCGTCAAGACGTTGACTGTAAAGTTAACGTCTTGACTGAAAGTCATATAGCGAAGTCATTAAATGGGATGCTATATTTTTTTTCAAGTAGCCGTTGACGGGGTAGTTGTAGGTAAATCAATGCTGCAACGCTTTCATATTATTTTATTAGTTATTACAAATAAAGCAATTAATGTAAAATGTAATCGATAAAATATCAACACAGTGCTATCAGCTGTGCGAGCTGTTTGACGCCATATTTGTTTTAGTGACTGATAGAGCCGTGGTAGGAAGAAAATGAAATACGTTCAATTACCTGACTGATTTTATGTCCGCTATCTTCAAAACGCTATGCCACAAATCGCTAACTAGTTGAACGTTGAGGGACGATCGTTCATTCGACGCTCGGCCGAGTCATTCAATTGAATGGTGTCATTCAATGAATACGCTAGTCATTCAATCGAATCGCAGGTTGAACCAGATGACTGCGACATATACATTTACTATAAAATTACAAAATATTTGTTTTGAGTGCGAGTATTTTCATGTATTTTTCTGTCTTTTTTAGGGTTCCGTAGCCAAAATGGCAAAAAACGGAACCCTTATAGATTCGTCATGTCTGTCTGTCTGTCTGTCTGCCCGTCCGTATGTAACAGCCACTTTTCTCCGAAACTATTAGAGCTATACTATTGAATCTTGGTAAGTAGATGTAGTCTGTGAACCGCATTAAGATTTTGATGCAAAAATGGAAAAATTATTAAAAATTTTAGGGGTCCCCATAGGTACAACTGAAACAAAATTTTTTTTTTCATCTAACCTATGCGTGTGTGGTATCTATGGATAGGTCTCTAAAAATCATATTGAGGTTTCTCATATCATTTTTTTCTAACCTGAATAGTTTGCGAGAGAGACTCACTTCACTGAGTCATCTAGTTTTTGATAATTGTACTGGCACATAATAAGTTTGGTGATCGATGATAATAATGATATTGACACTTTCCATCATCGTTAACTTATATCAGACTTAATTTATGCGCTTAATTATCGTGAGAGCGAGTATCGGTTACCACTTACAGCGGCTTCACTGAACATAAATTATATTCGGAGCTTTCAAGTTGCGACTACCTGGACTTGGTTTTGTTTTATGCTCACGATTAAAAGTAGATTATATTCCTAAATTGAATTCATCTATATTCATTTCGTTAGTTTTCATCGTTAATTTCTTTAGCTGGCTTAGCATGGCCACCGTAAGGGCCTTATCACACTGGCGATTAGCGAGCTATTTGAAAGCGACGCGATTGTGCAGCGCGCACGCCGCGGTTGCGCGACGTGCACGTCGCGATAGCGCAGCGTGGTGTGGACGCCGTTTTGTACACTCATAGAGATGTGACATTGTAGAATGTAGATAGTGTTTGAGCAGTAGTATTTCCTCGTCAGAATCCGTTTTGCTACTGAGTATACAAAACGCGGAAGGCAAGCTGCGTGCACGTCGCGCAATCGCGACGTTATCGCGGCGTGCGCGCTCCGCAATCGCGTCGCTTTCAAATCGCTCGCTAATCGCCAGTTTGATAAGGCCCTAAAATGCTTCTTTTTAGGGCAGAGTAGACAGTTTTAATGAGTAGGATGTCTCACATACCCCCGGCGTGCTGACTGCTAAGGCACATACCCAACCCGGGAGACCCATGAGGGTTTCCCAGCGCATCAAAAAAGAAAAAGAAATACAAACTATAAACAAACTGAATTATAAATTCTGCACAATATCGTTTATTGGGCTTAATTTTCCGTCTCAGTTTCATTAAACATTAGCGATCCTTGACATTTGAGGTTACATCATTGTTTATTATGAGATTTTAATGTTGTCCACATTATACATAAGGGTCAATTCAGACCGCGACGCGACGAGGCGAGGCGAGACATGGCGCGGCATAAATTTGTATGGATTTGACAGATTTCAATTGCGCGAGGCGACATGCCAAACTGTCAATTCAGTACAAATTTAGAAATGCATCTACGCGTCGCGTTGCGGTCTGAATTAACCCTTAGACCTACCCTTAGACGTGGACGTGCGAGAGTCGCGATATTATGATTAGTGATTACTGTATAATATCATACTTAGGTATCATAATAATATATTATACAATATATAATATAGATGATTCCCGCGACTACGCTGCGGCAAAATTCGTATATATTGCGTGGAATCCGTACATTTTTTTCGTCATTTCGCGGAATTCCAAATATCATCATAAGTACCAAAAATTAAAATCCGTTCAGTATTAGCGTGTAGTCGAGGTAATTCATACCGCAACGCTAAACATATTTTTTAAATTTGTACAATCAGAGAAGTTGTTTCCTAGGCAGATGGCGGACTTAAGTAATTTGGTCGCGTTAGTCAAACCCATCAGACAGATCACAGCTAAAATTGAATTGACATAAGCCGACCAAACGATGTAGGCCTGTCAACTGCCTATGAATCAATTTCCTCGATGGTACTTACTGAATGGATAGATTATTGCGTGAGACGTCTTGCAAATCTGTCAAATCCATACTTTAGAAATGCATATTATATCTACGCGTCGCATTGCGGTCTGAATTGATCCTAAGGGCCTTTCTAGGCTATCCACATTTTTTTTGAGAGATTCTCCAATCTCCATACTTCATGTGTCAAGTTATGTGGTGGATATAGCCTATCCGGCACTTATTAGGAAGTGGTGAAACAGGCCCTCTTTAACATTATAATAACAATAATGACCGACAATTTCAAGATTCAAGAAATGTGCCAACAATCAAAATATTACGTTACGCTTACTAATTTAAATAAGGCTTTTACAGCATCTCAAAATGAGATATATCCCTATTTTATTAAAATAATTATACTTCGAGAGATAAAATTTCGCGTCAAAATGGCGGTTCTAGTGAGCTAATCCGGTTTTATCCGGCTATTACTGGTAATGAAATCCCGCGGAACTTTATTGATGAATAAAAATTGCGTGCGCACAAGGTGCGTAGTAGCTTCGTTCGTTGCTTCAAGTCTTTTGGTTTCTACTTTTACTTCACATAATGTTTTAACCTATTTAGTTGAGTACATTTTTTAAATGAATTACAGCTGAAAACTGAGAAGTGGATTGTGGCAGTAGAATAATTATTCACGATTAAGCAATGCATTTTTATTTTTTTCAAAAAGATTTGGAATGTCACCAGACTCTACATTGATAGATTTTTTGGATTAATAACCAAACTTCAAATGACCCTAAAAGTAAAGTGATTAAACCTTTTTTTAAGAGAAAATGCTTCGTAGCGCATCCCCGGCGGTTTGGGGACATCGGCTGGGATATGTAGGACTCCCCGTGGGATCCACCTACTAAGACCCCATGGTGCACCACCCCCGTTTTAAGGAAAAATTGATTAAACCTTGCTATCACTGGTTCAGCACACAAAATTCTAAAATGACAAGTGTAGGGAGCAAATAACATGGTATCGTCAATTTAATTAGCGCTTGATTATTCGAGAGTCACAGACCAATAACCCACATTAAATTATGCAACGAAAGAAATAAAAGTGGGTAATATGTAAAGAACGAGTCTGATCGGTCGTTGAAAGGACGTTTAACCGTGAGTCATATGTGTGGGCCAGCCGATATAGTCGTTAGATAGCTTTTATTCTTATATAGAAACATTCAATAAATCTATACTAGTTTTTTTGCCCTTACGGAACTTCAAAATGTGTTAATGTAAAGACAGACCTACGCAATAGCTATTTAAAATATTTTTTTTATTAAAATATAAGGGGGCAAACGAGCAGACGGGTTACCTGATGGCAAGCAACTACCGTCGCCCATGGACACTCGCAACATCAGAAGAACTGCAGGTGCGTTGCCGGCCTTTTAAGAGGGAATACGCTCTTTTCTTGAAGGTTTGCAGGTCGTATAGGTCCGGAAATACTACTGGTGACAGTTCGTTCCTGAGTTAATTAAGTTAAGGTAATTAATAAAATTAAGGTATCATAAGAAGAAGCAGTAACCCTCGGGCCCTCGGGGAGGCCTCTTCTCAGCCGTAGGATAGTATAGGCTAACAAAAAAATATAATACATAATATTATATATAAGATGAATTAGTGTAGGGACAAAAATGTTGTGGGATTTGTGTACGATCACATATTGGTGTTAAGTACAAACAAGTGGTCCTGTGATTTACTTAGCGAATCTATTGTAAAAAAAACAATTCTACATCACAAGGTACGAATATTTTATTAGAAACTAGCTATAAGAGATAGACATATATATATGTACCATCGCGGAGTTTTCTGTAGACCTTTTCAATGTGTACAATACTTGGTACATTATTTTGATAAATCCGTAGGGTTCAGCCTGCGTTTGCAATGTAAGCGGAAAAAAATGTAATTATTTACGACATCACATTAGAAACCCCAACAATAACAGTATTTCTTCACTATTAATTTAATGGATGTTATTATACTTATAAACCTTCCTCTCGAATCACTATCTATTAAAGAAAACCGCATCAAAATCCGTTGCGTAGTTTTAAAGAGTAAAGGGAAGAAAGAGACATGAGGGAAAAATAAGCGATATGTAATGATTGTTACTTATTAGGCTTTGGACTTTTAACCAACGCGACTGGTTGGCAAAAAAGTTTCGAATGTCAGGTTATTTTCGTCTTCGATGTGATTTTTTCGTTTTAGGAGCTCAGGAATTTTATCCTGTGATATATTTTTAAGTCGCGAAAAAGAATCTAATCGCGTGTTAATGAAAGCCTTTTACAGTATACCTGTTAATCAATTCACTTTTTATTTCGTTTAATCTCTATCTGCTATAACTTATAAGTAATGAGGGTCAATCTTTAGAGGTTATATCTTTTATAAAATATCGAGAACATTAACCTAAGAGATAATACCGTAATAAAAATACAGACGTAACGTAGTGTAAAATAAAATAGACATGGCATATCAAAACAGAAATCGGCCTAATGAAAAACGTCGGCCAAGTGCTAGTGAGACGCGCAAGAAGGGTTCCATTCCATACCGTTGTAGAGCAAAAGGCATAACTTTTTCTTGTATGAACATTTTTTGTCTACGGGGTGCTATAGGTAAAAGCTGAGGTGGCAAATCTTTGGTAACAAAATTCTTCGTTGGCAGTAGATCCTAACATTGGTCATTTATAATGCTGATGATGTCATCGTTGCATACTTCTCAAACAATAACTCAACATCACAGTCGATACGAGCACGATTTCGTCGCGTCATGTTATCGATGCTACCAAATAATCACGAATTCACATAGGGTTACGACTATGTCCGGTTTCTGAAGGTCCGGTGAAAACTAAGACGAAAATTCTCAAGAAAACTGTGGGCTTACAAGATTAACTACCGCACTCAGTTTTAAGATTGTTTTTAACGTAATTTATCTTCGCGTTTATGTCATCGCAATCGGGACGTACGGAACGGAACGTCAGAATTCTACTGACAGCCCTATAGAGGTAATTCTATCTATAGTATGTATGAATATTCCAATTTTTTAATGAAATAAGGGGCAAACGAGCAAACGGGTCACCTGATGGAAAGCAACTTCCGTCGCCCATGGACACTCGCAGCATCAGAAGAGCTGCAGGTGCGTTGCCGGCCTTTTATGAGGGAATAGGGTAATAGGGGAGGGTACGAATGGAAAAGAAAGGGAATAGGGTAGGGGATTGGGCCTCCGGTAAACTCACTCACTCGTCGAAACACAGCGCAAGCGCTATTTCACGCCGGTTTTCTGTGAGGACGTGGTATTTCCCCAGTCGAGCCAGCCCATTCGTGCCGAAGCATGGCTCTCCCACGTCAAAATTTTAATTTTCCGAATTGCTAGATTTAGTCTTTCCAATAAAATGCATAAAAAAGAAATCAAACTCGAAACGTTATTTTTTACACTTTCGCCTTTAATCAAGGTAAAAAATTAAAAATAACCATATTTTGATCTTCAATAAAACTTAGATCAAACACAAACTCCAATTTGATTTCAGATCAATTTTAACTTTTCGTAAATCGAATGGTTGTAGGCTGTAGGCTGTAGCCACTCATTTAAAGTTTTTAAACTTCCTTGAGTCAAAACATTGGCTAATTGAGTAGATATTTAATTTAACCTTGACCATTTTTTAAATGATAGCAGATAGGCTGGCATTGTCGGATTCGACACAAGCCTAATAAATAAGAAAAAAAAATGATAGCAGAAGATGTGAAGTAGTATAAAATCGTGGCACCTAAGCCTATTAAACTCGGTTACTAACGTTATTTTACAAGGGGAAGAAATAAAATAGGCATGGTTGACAAAATCTGAAACAAGAGCTGAGAAATGCCCTTTTGTGTCTAGGGTTAAAAATACTGTTTATTAAAATATGTTTTGTAAATGTTTTGCAAAAAGTACCTATCATTCAACTAGATGACCTGATGAACTTGCTCTTTCATATATCACTTTGCTAATATAAACCTTCCCTTATACGGATATTTCAAGAGGTAAAAAGTTAGCAAAGTTAGCCAAATCGGATCAGCCGCTCTCGAGTTTAAATGAGACCAACATCATATTAATTTTATTTATATAGTCTATGGAAGTATAGTCATCTATACTTCCATACTAATATTTAATATTAAAAAATGCGAAAGTGTGTCTATCTATCTGTCTGTCTGTCACCTAGAAACTTTTTATGCCGGAAAAATGTACGGTTCCCGCGCGATGAATGAATTTTGGAGCAACGGAGTTGCGGGCATCACCTAGTTATTAATAAGGTTTTATATATATGTAGTAAATATTGAGTGACCAAGCGGATCTAGTTCCGTCAACGAACGACCTTGTCGGAGCACGGCGACTGAATTAGCATATATCTACTTCACCAAAATATACCCAAGTGCTAAAACAAGCTATTATATAAATATATAATAGCTTGTTTTAGCACTTACAGATTGCACATAATATGTAGTAATTTTATTATGGGTTTTCCCACTACCTTCCAACGCAATATGGACACATCTGTATAATATTACTGGATGATCCGATCAACTTCGGAATTCGGATCACTTCACCCTATAAATATATTTTCTTACCGTACGAACCTTTCCCAGACTCCCACGAATATTTCAAGACTAACATTAGCCAAATCTTCTGAGCCATTTTCAAGTTTTAGCGAGACTAACAATTTTTTTTATGTAGACAGATTATTACGTCTTGTCTTTTTAAAACCGCAACTTTTAATAGGTACAACCACAGAAATGTATCTTGATACATTTCTGTGGGTACAACCAATTAATTCCCTAAAGAAATGCAATGTTACTAAATAAAATTCTATAGACGAATACCGCAATGTATACCTGCAAATGGCAATCCCATGGGAATCGTGCAGTTTTTGAATACAAATTATGTCGTTACCCCTTTTTGAAGTGAAACCTTCTTTAGCGGCGTTGAGCACTTTTGTGGGATGGGTAAAAACTATGAAACTCGCGTCAGGTCACGTGTGCTGATCGAAAAACCGTAAGACGGTTGGAGAGTAGTGTTGTAACATCGAAATCGATTAATCGAACAATCGATTGTTTTTTTTTTCGATTGTCGATATTTTTAAATCGATTGTAAGGGTTTTGATTAATTAAAAAAAACTATTTTTTAAAAACCTATTTTCATAAAAAATGGGTTAAAAAAGTTTTCACTTCTGCCGGAACTCCCGGAGTGCAACCCGTCTTTTTTTAATTTTTATTTATGTCCAAATCGGTCAATCTCAGAGCCTATTTATTCTATGCAAGCAAAATCTTTCCTCACATAAAATAATATAATAGGTTAATTTACACACATTTATTTTCATACAGTATTGTATTTCTAAGCTTCTGCGAACCAAATTCGCCACAAGCGGCTTTTCATACATAAAACCACCATAATTGAAAACTGAGACGGCTATGCATAATGCATACAAGTCATTTCATTATATTATCTGTAAACACCACACGTTCCTACTCGTACATAGGTGCGTGGTTGTGAAACAAATCTGAATTATATTAATGTTAACTATCATATTAACTCCCCTTTTATTTCCTAGCTTTCCTGAAGCTTAATACGTAAAGTAGCTTCCTGGGAAAGTTTAATGATGTAAGTTTTATTAAAGGCTTTAATATAGTTAGACATCTTGCTTGTCACTCAGCTAGTAGATAAAAGTATGCTGATAAGTAATTAAATATTATAAGTACTTACATTGTTTTACGATAAAGTTATTTTTTAGGGTTCCGTACGCAAAGGGTAAAAACGGGACCCTATTACTATGACTTCGTTATCTGTCCGTCTGTCCGTCTGTCCGTCTGTCTGTCTGTCTCCAGGCTGTAACTCAAGAACGGTAATAGCTAGAGATTTGATATTTTCACAGATTATGTATATCTGTTGCCGCTACAGCAACAAATATTAAAAATAAAATAAAATGAATATTTAAGGGGGGCTCCCATACAACAAACGTGATTTTTTTGGCCTTTTTTGCTCTAAACTTGAATGAATTTTTCACAAAATCCTTAGTTATATGTGTACTTTAATATTTAATAATAATATTGAAATAAAATAAAAAAATAAGGGGGGCTCCCATACAAAAAAACACAATTTATGGCCTAATTTTGCTCTATAATGGTACGGAACCCTTCGTGCGCGATTCCGACTCGCACTTGGCCGATTATTCTAGGTTAAGGGCCTGTTTCACCACTTTCTGATAAAGTACCGGATAGGCTATTCACAACTTTTTTACAGATTCTCCATACTTCATCTGTCAAAGTAATTGGTGGATACCCTATTCGGCACTTATCAGCAAGTGGTGACACAGACCCTAAAATGAAATTTTAATTTTAGTAACAACGCTTTTCTCAGAACCTGATTTTGACCAAGGTTTGTTCATTGTTACATGGATTTTTTCCTTCTTAAATAACAAGAATAATCCGAGTTTATGTCTGTAAGGGCCGCAAAGGCTGTGAAAGAGTGACAGTTAAATTATATAAATAGGTCCAGTAACGGTACTTTATGATGGAGTATCTTCGTCACACAGGCATATTTCAGATATTCAAATTATTCTCATCTGAATGTTTTTTATAATTAACCAGGAAATGAGCAAATGGATCACCTGTTGGCAAGCGATCGCTGCTGCCCATGGACACTGGTTGCGATTGTCAACTACAAAACCAGAAGAGGTAACAGTAACTCTAAGGCCCTGTTTCACCATTTCCTGATAAGTTCCTAATAGGCTATCCACAACTTATCTGACCGATGAAGTATGACTATATATTGTCAGCTAAGTTGTGGATAGCTTATCTGACCCTTATAGGGAATTGGTGAAACATGCCCTAACTCTTGTAAGTATTGATGAGTTTCTAGTTCCCATCTCACTTATCCTGCCTCCGTGGTCCAGTGGTCCAGAGCGTCGCTCTTGACTCGGAGGTCGTGGGTTCGATTCCCGCGTTGGAAACATGTTATTTCCGAGTTTGGTTAGGTTAATGCAGGCTCATCACCTGATTGTTTGACAAGTAAGATGATGCATGCGTCGGATGGACATGTAAAAAGTCGGCCCTGCGCCTGATCTCTCGCCAGTCGTGTCGGTCTTCCGTCCTACTGGGTTATGACTTATGAGAGTAAAGGAATAGAGAGTGCTTTTTTGTACTGCACACACACCTGGGCACTATAAAATTACTCCTGCGTACCTGGCCTGGTTTCAATGAAACCGGCCACCATCACCGAAATCGGTGGGGGAGTATTATTATAATTAATACCCCTGTTTCACACACACGGCGATGTTATAGCCTAAGCCTCATTTCTCGCCAGTTTTCAGTGTAGACCGTGAAGACCGTGTATTCAGTATTGATACGGTTGATATAAAGACTTATGCCGAAGCCTATATCTCTTGCATTAATATAGATTAAGTTAAATTTTACCAATTCTAAAAACAACATCATAAGTATGGAAAAAAATTGCTTGAAAGATTTCTTTTTGTCATCGATTTTAAGCGATGTACTTAAAAAAAACTTTAACAAACAACAAACCTTATAAGACGTAACTTATTATTGTTATAAATTACAATTTATTTTTATAGTAAGTTAACCGTAAATCAGCAAGTATCTACAAAAATAAAAACTTAATTTTCTCAGTAGGCCGATAAAGGATGGTGATAGAATTTATGAGTGAAACAGTTATACAGTCATATGTGGCATAATATATTCCGATATGCTCATAACATTAGACAGGTAGAGTTAGATACAAACACATTTTAGACCCGTTACTTTGTAATATTATACATTTTTTATACATAGAAGAAACATAGTAAAAGTGCTGAAGAGGAAACATAGTAAATCACCTTACTAGCCTAAGAAAACATTGTAATAATAATATTATAATTATTATGTTTATTGCCTTTGTATTTTTTTTACCTTTACATGGATTTCATATTTTTAACTTGTAGTGACGACATAACATGTCTATATTATGTATGTATTAGTCATTTTAATATCGTTTTCGAAGTTTGTCATACAATATGGAAACAAATAACTATTTTACAGTATTAATCGCCAATCATATCTCATAAATTTTGATAAAATGACAAGACGTCATTGCTAAAACATAATAATCGAGACAAGCGAATGTCCTTTGTATTTTATGTCGTTTACTTATTATTTTATTATAAATTGACAAATTTATTTTATGAGTAATGCTTAGCCTACGCAATAAATTCAAAAATACTAAGTAAAAAAAATATTAAAAGTTTGGACAACTTTTAATATTTTTGTGATGTTTTGAAAAGTTAATAACCTTTTAAATATCCTAATTAATATTGATAGATTAATTAATTGAGTCCATTTTATTTTAATAAATTCTAACCTATAAAGTTATTTTACAGACAGACGTTAATAAGGAAGTGAAATCCAGTATTTGTTTTTTTCTTGTTTTTTTATTTTCTCTACTACTTATCTAACTTCTTAAGTAAAATTGAACTTTAATGAACAAAGTTTTTTCCTAAAATATTTAATAAATTAATTTATTCGTAACTCAGACGAGAAAGAGTAAATAAGATTTTCCTGTTGACCAGACAAGACATTGAGTCGGATTAAAATTTTGATAACGGCTTATAAAAGACCGAATCCTCACGTCTCACAAGATATTTGATATGAAATTCGTACATCTTAATTCTTCGCGATCGTGCGATGCAGTCGGGGAAAAGGTCGGTCGTATCTTAACGCCTACTAAGAACTCGCAGTTTAAGATGGCGGATTTTTGGACGAGATCGTATCTCGGGGTCGTGGTCACATGTTAAACGTCCAATGACTCGAGAGTCGAGACAATATACCTTAATATGGTACAATAGTATATCTCATTGTATTCAAATAAGGATGTTTTGTGTAATTTCCAGATTAGAAATTGTAACGCGATTTTGGGCTGACTTGAAAGCCCCGACAAATTTATGAGTGTTCTTATGTCTTGACATTTTCGGATTAATGATTCTCGAGATGTTGTGTACGGTCTGTTAAAATAGTAGTTTTTGTATAATTTGACTTTATAGAGTTTGTAAATTTTATGGGAACATAATATAATCTTACACAGTGTTCTTTAAATTACAATTTATATTTTAGAATTAATGTAAATATTTAAAATTAATGTAACAAATCTTTGTGAATGGACATCCATTCAAAGTAAAATAACTTCAAATTTAATCCAGAATCTGTACCTGAGATATTATAGGTCAATATTAAAATTTATTCGTTTGTTAAAAAACTTTATTATCTATGTACCAATTAATTTTAATGTAAACTTTTCATATAATTATTAAAATTTATACACCTCGAAGTCAGTCGAATCTGATGATATACTCGCTGATCGGTCTTCTATATGGATGATCTTCTCTACGTTTTCATTGAATGTCACAACAGATTTCCTTCTGTTATTTTTTACCTCTCCAAACTCATCACCATCAGAATCATCATTACATTCTTTGAGTTTATCGATAGATTGGATGACAATTGGCATATTTTGTTGTACTGGCTCTGGGGTGAGAGGGACAGGCATGTCAATAATCGATTCGTTTGCTGGCTCTGTCTCTTTCTTTTCCACAGGTTCCCTTATATCTTCGTTGAGCATATCTTGCAGACGCTTTTCACTTTTTCTGAGCTCGTCCATGTTGAGCCTCGGCCTTTCAAGACTTTCTACTTTTGGTAGGACTGGAACAGAATTATTTCTAGATCCTAAGCTGTTTACGTCACTGAATTGCTCATAGTTAGATTGTCCTTTTTTCCTGCAAAGAATGGTTACGATATTATTACTTAGGTTACGAGTAAATTATACATTATGTGCTTGGGTCAATGAGCTTTGGAGTGCTTAGTCACTATAGTTATAAAATGTCAAGTGTGAGTTACTTTTTATTGGAGGACTAAAACTACCAGGATATAATCATGTTTTAGGATACTAGATAAACACATTGTGCGAAAAGTTAAGAATCAGCGTGCCCTACAGCATAAAAACATAAAAAATATACCGCTAGTCCGCCAGATTATCAAAAACTCTGACCATCCTAGAAACATGCAAAAGTTCGTAAAAATGTGATGCTAATGATACGGCAACGACTTACCTTTTTAGGACCTCTCTAACGGTTACCATGGTAACAATTAGGAGGAGTAGGACCGCCAGAGATATGGTGGCGGCAAGGAGAGCCGTGTCACGAGAGAGAGGACATATCTGCAGCAGATGATCTTCCAGTGATAGTACTCGCGCTATGCTGACCGAGGTCAGATCGCTGTTACTTATGTCGCTGAAACAAACAATATCGTATGTCTAGTCTCGAAATTTTCTGTTATTGCTATGTTAAGTACACTTCTAGATAAGAAACTATTATTATAGTACTTATTTTTCATTTTGTTGTTGCGTAATAAAAGGCAATAATTTATATTTTATGAGGATTTTAGTTGTGTGAACAGTACATTTTGTCGCAGTTAAAAATATCATAATATGGCCTTTTCTGGGAATCAGTGTATCATTATAGAAAAATTTATCCAAATTAGTTCAGTAGTTTGTCCATGAACCGACTACCAATCGGACAGTCAGATACATTTACGCATTTATGATATTGGTACGGATTATGTTTACTTTGATGATGCTGATGAAGCTAAAACTTTGTTTAATGTAGATCAAGGTCTGATTAACTATAAAAATGCTTAACAGTTTCATTTTCAGTACTATTGACCATTTTACAACCCTATTCACATCATTAACTAGAACTAAGCTAGAGGTTAATAAGCAGTTAACATGCAAGTAATATAATTTTGTGAATGGCAGAATAAAATTAAATAATGAATATTTAACCAAAGGTTTTAAAAATTTAAAATTAACATTGATTTTATTAAGTTCGAAACAGAAATTATAAACTAACCTTCAAGCCTTCTTTAGGACTTTCATACCTAGACACTTAGTTATTTTGAATTCTATAACTTAGACAGTGATGTTATATTATCAGAAAGCTTCGGCCAAACCTACGCCACAGAATAAATAATAGTACTCCGTACCTACGCGAGCAAAGCGACTGCGAAGCGGGAGAGTTTGTAGAGCGGGACGTTCGCGTCGGCAGAGCGAGAATAATCTACGTTTTCGCACCGTAGTAGTCGAGCAGGTGTGCACACTAGCTTCGCGTTACAGACGCTCCCGTCCCGCGTCCCGCGTTACCACGTAGATTTGGCCGGAGCCTAAGGGTGAAGCCAAACGAACGTAATTTGTGAGTTGTGAGTCGCAGAATTTCGGCTGGCAAAAATTTTGCTGCGTTCAGTTTCATACAAAAGTCCTGTTTGATTCACAAGAGCGTAATTTTGTGAGTCATGATTTGTATGAAAAGATATTTACGCGACCGAAATTTTGCGACTCACAACTCACATAATATTACGCTCGTTGAAATATGCCGCCGCCTAAATGAATGGGTTTAACATTAAGTACACATCTATTAGTGAAAATATGGTGATTGCGATGCCTCAATATATTCCAAACATTTTTGATGTATTCGCTGTTGAAACTGTTGGCTAAGTGCATAGTCGATCTGCCAGTCGAAACGACTGATCACAAATGAGTTGACTTTAGATGCCGTTAAATTGTGTATGATATCAGTCCATACTAATATTATGAAAGCAAAACTGTGTCTGTTTTTCTGTTACCTCTTCACGTCCAAATCACTGAAACGATTTTGCTGAAATTTGGTTGGATACTTTTATCTCGGAAAAATGTACAGCTACCGCGAGATTTAAAACGAAATTTGGAGGAACGGAGTTGCGGATGTCATCCATACTAATATTGTAAATGCGAAAGTGTGTCTGTCTGTATATCTGGTCTGTCTGATACCCCTTCACGCCCAAACCGTTGAACCGATTTTGCTAAATTTTGGTAAGGAGATACTTCGAGTCCTGGAAAGGACATAGGATACATTTTATCTCGGAAAAATGTACGGTTCCCGCACGATAAACGAATTTTCGCGCAACGAGTTGCGGGTGTCATCTAGTAAGTATAATAATAATATTATGCTTCTTGATAATTACCTCGTCAGTTGATCAACTGGCACAGCATTATTCTCTTCAATTCCATACACGTAAAGCTGCAAAGAAGCTCCCGTATAGTCCGTTTCTCGTTTTTTCCTCGTTATATCACTCGTATCGGTCGATACTACTGCAGCTTTCAATATCTTTACATCATAACCGAGAGCTGTACTTATGTCGGTAATAATAGACTGGTCGTCGTCCAAAAACGCATCGTTTATCGTAACGACTGCTATGTGATTTTCGTCCAATAATTTAACCTGAAAATTGAATTGCATTACGGCTTTTGAGAAATAATTGTTTAAACAGTCGCAAATGGTGTTAAGCGAACACTTTCGGTAGTAAATAAACAGAAACGGTTAAGGTCGACCGCCTTAACAATTGGTTATGGACAATACTGGAATGAATTGTTTTCTTATTTCGTTTCTTTTTTGGGACAACCAACATCGCTTTTACATTAAATTTTACAGTATAAGTATAAAAACGTCTACACTCTAATCTATAATATAGAGTATAATATTATACTTCAGAGTCCACCGTTACTACTGCACTAAGGGGATGTTTCACCACTTCCTGATAAGTGCCGGAAAATCTATCCACAATTAACCTGACAGATACTCCATACTTTATCTGTCAAATGAAGTTGTGGATAGCCTATCCGGCACTCATCAGGAAGTCGTGAAACAGGCCCTAAGGCTTAGCACACATGACACATTGCTTGCTACGTTCTTTGTTGTATGTGTTTCCAGTTTCCCTAAATCTTTTTGTAGACAAAGTGCAATAAAATCGGATAGAATGTTACTAATTTAAATGTACGCAACTGCAAAATAAAGAAATACAATATTTGAAATAATTAAATTAATACAATAATTTTATTATCGGTTGAACTTTAATTTTTTGATTACATTTCTGAAAATGAAATGAAACGGTATAAATTTTGTATTCTGCTTTACATTTTACGTAATAGCTTAACTTATTAATTATTACAAGAGATCGCCCAATGGTCGAAATTCGACCTTAGGTTCAACGACATTAGGACTACTACCTATATTTTGTAAAAAAATATTGACTTTATCATATTTTTTTTCAACTCTTGCCTCTGGGACTCAGCTGATCTCAGACTAGCCGTGTAAGCATCGTCTTAGTATCTAAGGTTCAATAAAAAATCGACCAAGTGCGAGTCACGAAGGGTTCCGTACTGTTACAGAGAGAAATCAGAAAGTACGCAAAAACATATTGTATATTTTGTATGGGATTGATAAATATCTAAGGGGGGCTTAGATATTTATTTTATTTAAATTTTAGTATTAATAATTAAGTTACAAATATAATTAAGGATTTAGTGAAAATTTAAAGCGTCTAGCTGTTGCCATTATTGATAATTAGAGCAAAAAAAGACAAAAAAATCACGTTTGTTGTATAGGAGCCCCCCTTGAATATTAATTTGATTTTGATTTTAGTATTAATTGTTGTTATAGCGGCACCGGAAATACACAATCTGTGAAAATTTCAGAACTCTAGCTATAACGGATCTTGCGATACAGCCTGGAGACAGACAGACAGACGGACACAGTACAGACAGACATCGAAGTCTCATGAGTATGAATAATTATTTCAGGGCACCATTTTGGAGGAGGTTTCCACGAAACATTAAGAATTAAGTAGGAGTCCTAGGTTTAGGTTCCAAGTGTAACCCTAAAGACCTACGAAATGTAGAGAATATGTAATACGTAAGCTGTCCCTACGAATTTTATATTTACAAGGAATTTCGTTCATTATTTTGTTATATTTGATAATGAGTTTTCTCGCCAAATTTTTATTCTATCGCCTATCTTCAATATCGTGATATCTTAATTTGACTATCTATAATTGATTTAGATTGAGGAAAAACTTTTTTGTCACCATTTTCACAGAAGAAATAAGCCGTGGACGAAGCTTTTAAGCTTGTGTACTTAACTCTGTAACCCACATTTACAACCAAAAAGGAGCTTTTTGGGTTATGTTGTTCGCATACAAACATAAATGCATGTATGCCGGTTGCAGTTATTCTCAGTGTTACAAGACCATACAAAACATGGTTCTTGCGTGTCTTGTTCCAGAATTTAAAACAACTTTTGAAAAAATAAGTCATTGTAAAGTGTCGATTGCGTTAAGAATATTTTATTTATAAGCCCCCGCAGTTCAATCTGAAGGCAGGATCGTGAATGTCATGTCTGATCAGCCATGAAATGAAATCCTACTCATGAATAGTTCTTTTAGATTCGATTTGTTCCTACACTTTGAACTTGACTTGAAGACTTCTACAAGTTGAAAATGGCAACTTAAAGTTCTGATGATCTATAAATGCTTATTATTTTGCTGGGTCATACGGTTACTTTATATAGGTACCCACAATGGTCATGCTCAATCATCTGACCTTCAGTTTCTAAGTACATTTTAGGAAGTGAATGTCTCGATCTCATGTATTAGACACAAAAAGTCTATAAGTCATTAAGGGTGAATTGCACCAAGCGTAGTTAAAGTTAAGGTTAAGGTTATCGTCAAATATGGCGACTTTTACTAGGGATTTGACAGTTTATTTCACATTTTGTTATGGTTAAAGTTAAAGTAAGCCGGTGCAACTCACTCTAAAAGTCTGCGGCGCATAAATTTTGCTTGTCATAATAGTAAAACCAATGCGTTTTATAGCCAGAAATAGGATACAATAAAGAACATTTTGTATGAACTCTAAGCTCGCGCGGCCGGCTTAGAGCGGTCTACGTGAATACTGTCGAAGCCTTTGATTATTACTTACTAGCTGTTGCCCGCGACTTCGTCCGCGTTAGTATAGTAGATCACGTCCCAAGTATTATTTTTCAAAAATATTCAATGTACAGAATTGACTTTCCTACGATTTTATTATATGTATAGATGACTTAGTTTGTTCCTACAAAGGATAATTAAGACGCAATACAAACTCCACGATACCTTTTAATTATGAACAAAAGTTTCATGAGGAATAAGGGGGGGGGGGGGTTTGGGGCAAAAAACAAACGACACTGGAAAACCGTATGTGTAGTTTAGTTTTTAACTTTGTTCTTAAAAAAGATGTATAACGCCGCAACACCGCTTTGTTTGAAGCAAAATTTGGGGAGGTGGGGGGGGGGGAAAGTTTGGGCGGGCGAAGCCCCCCCCCCAAGATAAGACCGATGCCAAAGCTCCCAGCAAGTTAATCAAACGACACTCGAAATTTGTATAGAAAAGATAGACAAAAGCTCATAGCATGGCAAGGAGTGAAGATAGATACAAAGTGTGAAGGAGAAATTTGTAGGAAATTTTATGGGCTTTCATTACGTACCGGACCTTTTTTCTCTACAACGCACCGTTTTAGCGATATGAGCAAAAAACTAAAAATATTGAAACTTGAGCCCCTCCCCCCGCCCTAGGTGATATCGTCATAATATATAGCCTATGTGTTGACCCGACCTCTATATAATATTCGTGCAAAATTTGAAGTAAATCCATTCAGTACTTTCTGAGTTTATCCCGGACATACATACAGACAAACAGACAAACAGACAAACAGACACACAGACAAACAGACAAAAATTCTAAAAACTATATTTTTGGCTTCCATATCGATTGTAGATCACGTCCCAAGTATTATTTTTCAAAAATATTCAATGTACAGAATTGACTTTCCTACGATTTTATTATATGTATAGATTAGCTCTATATTATTATTAACTTACCTAAGGCCCACTTGCGCCAATCTGGGTTAAACTCTGAGTTAAACATCATGTCATATCTGTCACTCACCAAGTCAGTGATAGAGATGACATGATGTTTAACTCAGAGTTAACTTTAACCCAGATTGGCGCAAGTGGGCCTGAGGAGTAATAAAAATATTTATACAGCGTAAAACTATACGATCCATACTAATATTATAAATGTGAAATTGTGTCTGTCTGTCTGTTACATTTTCACGCTTCAACCGCTTAACCAATTTTGATGAAATTTTGTATCGGAATATTTTGAGTCCCGGGATACATATTATTATGATACTTTTTATCCCAAAAAATGTACGTTTCTCACGCAATAAATGAATTTCCGCATAACGGAGTTGCGGACGTCACTTAGTTGCTTGTCATTAGCTATGTCCACATTGTGCCCTTTCATCTTCAATTTTCATAATCTTTTGACATTTCGAATGTCAAAAGATTATGAAAAATGAAGATGAAAGGGCACAATGTGGACATAGCTTTTGTCCGACTCATTGGAATTGAAGTCGAATGACAGAATATAAAGACAGTACAGTACGACCTCGAAAAAATTATAACCCAAGTTGTTGTTATTGTTTATTGATATTATGAGGGTTGGTTTTGTTCTTTTTTTAATAAGTTAAAAGATTTTACAGTATTTACTTTACTAAAGTTGTTATTTTTATATGGAAATGATCGAAATCTCTGGGAAATCTCGGTTAGTTCTTTTCATATCCTAACCTAACGTAAGTAATAAATAATAATTTTAAACGACGTTCCTTGATTTCAAAATCCTTATTTCTCTTATTATTTGTATTACGATCGTTTCAAACAGTTTCAGAAACGTATGAGAATGACGTATAGAAATTGGATTTTAAAATTGCAAACTTGAGCTCTTTTAAAACGTTCAAACTTTCTGAACCTATTCAAGATGCTGAAACTTAGGCTATTGAAAAGTTTTGTTACTTTGTCTGATTTTGTACTAAAAATATTATTGTGTATTATTTTACATTTCAAAATGTATAATCAAGATTCGCTAGTCATACTTTTATCAGCGCTATTTAAATAGGTACACCTCAAACATAGTGCGTGTTAGGGCAAAGTAATTATGCTTGGACATGAAAAATAATTACATTCGTCACGATATTTTTATTGGCACCCTAAAGTTTGGTAACTGTAACGTAAAAGAAAGTTGTAGCCAAAACTTTGGTGGTGGCATAATATTTTGATTTATAAAAAATAAATTTTGCGAATTAGACCTTGAAGAAGCTACATAATGCTGGCTTCTCACAGCGCGTTATATCACGAGCCGTAGAGCCGCGCCTGCTCGAGCCAGCCCCCGCCACCTCGAGCCACCCCATTCACACGGCGCGTGGCTCGAGCTAGCGCGGCGCGACTCGTGATATTACACGCCGTGAAAAGCCAGCAATACAATATTATTTTCGTGACGAGCCCATTTTTTGGTTTCAGCAAGCATTTCGACAGACTACGCATGATTTACTGTATTTTTAACGCCAGTAGACTATTATACTTACAACAATATCGATAGAGCCGTTTAGTCCTCTGCCGTTTTGGTCCGTGGCATAAATCGTGAATCGGGAGTTATCCTCTAATAATGCGGATTGTCGCACATGCACAAAGCCTGTGGTAGGGGCGACAGCAAGATTCTCTTCAGCACTCCAATATAAAAGCTCAGAATTCTCGCCGATGTCTGCATCTGTCGCCTAGTAAAAATTAAAAAAAGCTTAGCGTAGAATTTTTTCGGTTTGAATTGTTGAGTTTTAGAGTTCGACATTTGTTTGAAATGTTCAGCTCCGTGTTCAAATATTTAAAACTTTTATGTTCCATTAAGTTAACATAACGTTCATTTTTAATATATTAATATTATTTAAGTCCTTTTTATACATTTTTAACTTCATTAAATAAGCAAGAATGTAGGCAAATTTTTCGTAACTGATTTAAAACACACTAAATGTATTTACTTATTTTTGTAGTTGGCAAAAGTTTATGTACGAAATTATGTCTGCGTATAAACCCCAGACAATCGGACAAACTATAAATCAACATTATGATCTACTTGGTGTACCAGGAAAAAGTTAAATAAACAAGGGTCACCGGAAAAGTGCGTAACATACGTTTAACTCCACCAGAGATCTCGGTAGGATAGTGTCTTCTAGCTCATTCGTGGGATATCCAACGTAAATCGGCTCGTTCTCTTTGCCGGCGAAGATCGGTGCGTTATCATTGATATCGATTACGATCAAATTGACTAAACTCCTTCGTGAATTGTATAGAATAGTATCAGTTAATATCCACGATTTGGATCCATACTCGTACGTATCTAGAGATCGTTTGTGCCTCGTGGAATCATTTTCACAATGTAACACAATTTCCACTTGAACTTGCGATACATGCATAAACGCTATGCTCTCGTGTTCCCTATCAATCACTCTAGCATGCAATCCTTCGGCGTCCACGTACAACCAATTCTGATCTCTCGGCCAGTGGTTCGTGAGCTCAAATTCGCAGCCTGGATATTGTTGTCGGTTTAGAATCACTAAATCACGATGCGGCTCCTCTTCCAACCGTTCGATGACTATCAGTGGGTGTAGCACGATATCTGTATCGCAAACTGTTACAGCTTCCACCCAAAGTAAGACCTGAGAACATGATAAATTAAATTAAATGAAAATATATATTTATTTCTGAATAAAATTCAGTCAAATGTTTTCAGAATTATCCTACTTGTTGATGAGCTAATAAGAGCGTCCGTGGCCTAATGGGTAGACCTTTGGCAAGGTTCGCACTCGCACACATAATACGGACGCTCGTACGGTGAAGGAAAACATCGTGAGGAAACCCGCACATGGTTGGTCCCAGACGTATTGACTAGTTCTTTCCTCTGGACTAGGCCGACTGTGTTGCGAGAATGTCGTATGCGCTTGGGCAACCATACGGTCATCTAAAAATCCTGTCCCAGGCACTACAGTATTTGAAGAGTGGTTACTTCGCTCTGAAAATACCGTATAAATCATCCACAATGGATGCAAAGGCCTAGTTTTTTTTTTTGATGAGCTACCACCGGCTCTGAAACTAACCCAGCGTAAAACCGGCGTAATAGAAACTCGCGAGTACATAACTATGTAGCATTATTTAATACGACTTTTACTTACTAACCTACGCTTAATGATGTTACCATAAGATAATTTCTCTGATCACTTACCTCAGCGACAGCGCTAACTCTATTCACAATAGCGGTGGCTTGAACTTGTAAGTTATATCCGCCACTGGCTGCAGGAGCAGACAGGCGTATCTCCCCATCGCTATTCACTGAGAGGCGCTCTCGAAGGTGATCTGTAAAAGTATGTAAGAATTAGTGTCTAACACACCATGCCGAAGTTCCGCGGCGGAAGTTCGGCATGATTACGTCAGCAATGCCAAACTCATACAATATAACGCGACGTAATTTCGGCATGGTGTGTCATCGGTAATTTAAAATACATTGCAGACGGAATCATGCCGAACTTCCGCCGCGGAACTTCGGCGTGGTGTGTTTAGACACTCAGGTGACATAAAAGAAAATAGCTACAGCTATACGACGCCCGAAGGGTTTTAAACAACAAAATCATTACTTACAAAAATACCTTGGTATCCGTACACTTTGTAAGTTTATTAATTAAAAAAAGGAAATTTTTTGTTTGATTGTTTAAGTTGAATAGGATCCAAAACCCTTTTTTATGCAAAGCTTCCAGTTTCGTTATGAGCTATGTGTAACATTCACGTCAAGTTTACAAAACAATTTTAATTACCAAAGTAATAATAATTTAGGATTACTTTTATAACCACATCCGAATCTACTTTCCGCAACCCCCTCGAAGCGAAGGCAAAAGTAAACTTACTTTACGTCGAAACAAACTTCATTCAAACAACTTCCTCGGTAAATAAGGAAACAAATGAAGGAACCGTAATGCTCCAGCTATTTAAACTTTGGATAGTCACCCCTAAATAATATATCCAGGGCTTACCGCTAAAGATGATGCCTTTTCGTTCATGAATATTGTAAGAATGTCTAACTTAAGAAATTTTGGTCCTACCCTACTATTTCTTTAAACGTACCTAAGCGTGAAAATGATAATATTTTTAACTTTACCAAATAGGTCAAGGTAAGAAAATAAAATGAAGTCAATTTTTCTGTCCCCTGTCATTTATCTGTTCCATTAAATCTTTTAATTTACCGTACTGAATGTGATGGATTTTTCATCAATTATAAGGGTTCAAGGTTCAAGATGGTAAGTCATACTATTGTGTATATCATTCATGCAGTTACAAATTATTGTCATCATTTTACTTCATAATATATTATTAAGCCGCGCCTACTTGAAAGATCACAGTACCTTTAAAGCATACATACCATTTTCCAATAGAAGTGTATAAGTGATTGGCTCCCCGTTGTCAGCGGTAGCGTGGACTGTCCCAATAACTCCAGTCTGGCTGACGTCAGTCCGTAGTGTGTATGACGGTGATGAGAAAGCCACCGTGGGCAGTACAGGTTGGTCTATAAGTAGATAATAGTTAGGTTACACTATTGGAATATTTTTAGAAATAAGTCCCCATAGGGATCTGTAGAAGGTTTATGTGGATATGGAGCACTAAAACCACTGCACTTCTATTTAATAGTTTATTTGAAGGAGAGGGACGGTTAAAGCACAGGCTAAGGCAGATAGTTTATGCGAGAACTAGTTAAGCATAGTACAAGCTCCTATTGAGAAAAGAAGACAATTTTGACTCTAAGAACGATATTAAATCGAGAGCGTAAGCTGGCGTACGCGCATCGAGCGACATGCATTCCGCGTCAAGACAATTTCTGACTGGCGGTCGATACGCGGCGGCCGGCCGGCCGGCCGGCCCCCGTCCCCCGTGTCCTGCGCTCGCGCGGACCGGTTCCGGCGCGTTCCAGGAGACGAGGCGGAGGGGGGCCGCTCGGCCAGCGGCCCGCAACTATATACAACAAAATGTGCTTGTCCGTCACACGCTTACAAAAATTTAAAAACGAAATGTTTTACTTAAATTATTATTTAGTTGTAAGTTTAGTATTTAAGAACAATGCAATCTTATAATATAATTTATTATTTAACAGTATCTAAGTAGTTTATGTAATTTATTTATTTATAATTTAAACAATGTAAATACATATTTTATCAAACTGTTGTATTTAATAATTATTTAGTTATACAACATTTTATATTATTTTAGATGCACACTTAGGTAGGTAAGTAGTTACACTACATCACCCCCCTCCAGAGACCGGGTTACGGGCGATAATAATCAGGGAATTTCACCCTACGACCTGATCGAGTAGTGAAAACAGGCTTCTCCGATCGAGGTAAGTTCTGGTTGTCTGTGTGTGTAGATTTTGGTGTTGTATGTGTGTGTGTTCGTGTTGTATGTGTGGGATGTATGAGTGTTGATTGTGTGTACGGTGAATGGGATGTTGAATCCGGGTCGGACAGTATGTAGGCCGGTTTAATTCGGTCTACTGATACCGTTACCCTTTTCCCGTTTACCATAATGGTGAAGACCTTATCTCCTCGCTGAACCACTTCATAAGGACCCGTGTAGGATGGTTTCAAAGAACCGCCGACGGTGCAGTCACGCAAAAATACGTGACTGCAGGTGGCTAGATCTTTGAAAATGAAGATGGCCCTTCTGCTGGTATGTTGGGAAGTGGGCGCAGGCTGCAAGTTGCGAACTATACTGCGCAGTCTTGACGAAAATTCAGTCAAGTCCGGAGTATAGTCGGTCGTGGCTTTTGCGTCCAAAAACTCCCCAGGTAGGCGAAGTGGTTCGCCATACACCAGCTCAGCGGCAGAGCATTGGAGATCCTCTTTGAAGGCACTCCGTATCCCGAGCAAGACCAGGGGAAGAGTCTCGACCCAGTTGGTGGTCTCGTGGCAGGTTATGGCAGCTTTTAACTGCCGGTGGAATCTTTCCACGAGCCCGTTGCATGCTGGATGGTATGCTGTGGTACGGCGATGTTGGAATCCAGCAATTTGCGACAGACATTTAAATAAAGCGGACTCAAATTGTCTCCCGCGGTCTGTCACAATGTCAGCTGGACATCCGAACCGCGAGATCCATCCACCCAGCAAAGCCTTTGCTACTGTCTCAGCAGTCATGTCCGGTATCGGTATCGCCTCTGGCCACCGTGTAAATCGGTCCACAGCTGTGAGGCAATACCGGTAACCTTGAGAGACTGGCAGCGGTCCAACGAGGTCGATGTGGACGAACCTGAACCTGGCTGCTGGAAGTTTGAAAGTGCCTAAGGGTGCACTGACGTGCCTGGTGGTCTTAGATCGCTGACATGACTGGCATGAGCGTACCCATTCTCTGCAATCTCGTCTCACTCCCGGCCATACAAATCTGGCAGAAACTAACTCTGCTGTAGCGTTGGCACCAGGGTGACTGAGGCAATGGAGACTGTCAAAGACCCTTTTTCGCAGACTTTTGGGAACAAAAGGTCTCAGACGGTTGTTGCTGTCATCGCAGAAGATATCATGCTGCGATCCGGCAAATGGTACCTTCCTGATGTGCAGTGAAGTTGTTCCCTTGATGAGTTGACTAAGCTCAGGATCAGACTGCTGGGCGACTGCCAGCTGGTCCAGATCGACGGGTTGAGCAATCTCGTCAACTCGGGAGAGGGTATCAGCTACCACGTTATCCTTACCAGAGATATGGCGGATGTCGGTGGTAAACTGCGAGATAAGGTCCAAGTGTCGGAATTGCCTGGGCGAGCAGTTTTCCTTCCTGTTATGGAAGGCAAAAGTTAGCGGCTTGTGATCTGTGAAGATCACGAAGTCGCGTGCCTCTATCATGTGCCGGAAGTACTTGACACTCTCATAAATTGCGAGCAGTTCTCTGTCATAAGGTGAGTACTTCCGCTGCGTGGGACTGAGTTTGTGGGAGTAAAACGCCAAAGGCTGCCACTCGCTCCCATCATGCTGCTGAAGCACTGCACCAATGGCAGAGTCCGATGCATCGGTGACGAGGGCGAGTTTGGCATCGCACTTGGGGTGAGCCAGTAAGGCAGCCTGACAAAGACCATCCTTACAAGCTTGAAATGCTTGCAATGCCGCGCCTGAAATGTCAACTGGATGCGATCCTTTGACAGATCCTGTCAGTAGTTCGTTAAGGGGTCCCTGGTGCTGAGCTGCGTTGGGAATAAAACGCCTATAAAAATTTACCATTCCCAGGAACCGCCGCAATTCCCTAACGGTTTTTGGGGTGGGAAAATTTGTGATGGCCTCGACTTTAGAAGGGAGCGGAGTAGTCCCTTTGGCCGAAATCTGGTATCCAAGGAAAGTGACCTGAGGGGCACCAAATACGCACTTGGCCGTGTTAATTACCATGCCGTACTCCTTCAGCCGGGTAAAAAGTTGATGCAGGTGCTCTTTGTGCGTCTGGTGGTCTTTGGAAAACACCAGGAAGTCATCAACATATGCGTAAGTGAAGTCCAGACCCCGTAACATCTCGTCGACGAACCGCTGAAATGACTGTCCGGCATTACGGAGCCCGAACGTCATGAACGGGAACTCATAAAGTCCGAACGGCGTTGTTATGGCGGTCTTCGCGACGTCGTCTGGATTAACGGGGATCTGGTTGTACGCTTTTACCAGGTCTATGGTCGAGAACACAGTGCAACCTGACAAGCTATGCGAAAAATCTTGGATGTGCCTGATTGGGTACCTGTCGGGGATTGTCCGGGCATTTAGCATTCGGTAGTCACCACAGGGTCGCCAGCCGTTGTCCTTTTTCTGGGCGAGGTGTAGTGGTGATGACCAGGCTGATTCCGACGGCCGGCAGGTACCAATCTGTAACATAGCTTCAAATTCCGCTTTTGCGATTTTCAGCTTTTCAGGCGCAAGCCTGCGTGGGCTGCACGATACCGGTGGTCCTGGTGTAGTGCGGATGAAATGAACGGTGTTGTGTGTGGGTGTGTGATGTAAGCCGGATGGGCGAGTAACCTCGGGATACTGTGCGAGTATGTCGTGGTAAACAGTACTACCAGAAATCACCTTTACCGAAGAAACGTCTTTTTTACAGGTAAGTGAACCCGGGGCCGCGAGCATAGTGCTACCATCAATAAGGCGTCGGTGACGGACGTCAACAATAAGATTATAGTGTGAAAGAAAATCCACACCTATAATCGCTTTCGTCACATCGGCTACAATAAATCGCCAGGCGAAGTCGCGGCGCAAACCTAGGTTAAGCACTATGTGCGCGTACCCGTACGTACTAATAACAGTACCGTTAGCTGCACACAATTCATAGTTAGTTTTTGTGCCGTGCACTTTTAGATAAGCTCTTGGAAACACACACAAATCACTGCCAGTGTCCACTAAAAATTGCATTTTTGTCCGCCGATCCGTCACAAACAGGCGACCAGGACTTGGACAGCCGTCGGCCGCGTTTACCGACTGCCCTTCGCTTTTCCCGCGTAGTCGCACGGCTGTACACACTTATGCGCCTTCGACCCGAACTTGTTGTGGTACCAGCAGTTGGGAAACTTCTTATAGCTGGACAGTGACCTGGTTGAAGCTGAGCGTCCCCGGCGTCGTGATGTGTCGCGTTGCCTAGGTCGTGACATTCGGTCCAGTTTGGCAGATAGTGCCTCAACTTGCCGTGTGAGCGCCGCTATCTGTGTGGACTCTGACGTACCTGGGTGTGGCGACGCTGCTGCCACTTGTGGAGTGGACGTTACCACGTCCATTATCTGGTCTGCCAGCTCAGCTAACTCCTTCAGCGTTGACTTCGCCGCTTGGGAGGCAACTATTGTCTGCACGTTTGATGGTAGTCGGCTGCTCCAGACGCTGCGTATAAATTCGTCTGGGACTCCTGGGCCTGCCAAGTTCTTCAGGTGACGAAGAAACTGGGACGGCTTCCTTTCACCCAGCTCCTCGTGGTTTAGAAGCTGCTGCACTTGCTTTTCGCGCGACGCAGTGAGTCGTTTCGTGAGCTCGGTCTTGAGTCGCTCGTACTTATCTGTGGCGGATGGGGCTTCAATAATGTCCTCCACTAGTTCAGCGATATGGGGTTCCAGATGAGATATCGCGTAGTGATATTTTGTCGCGTCTTGCGTGATATTCGCGATCGCGAACTGGCTCTCTAGGGTAGCGAACCATAGTGACGGTTTTGCTTGGTAAAATGGAGGTACCCTTACTCCGACTCTCTCGATACTACCTCCAGCTCCTGATTTGTGTCCGTCTTGCATTGTGTTCCGTGAGGGGTCACCAGTGTAGAAGGTTTATGTGGATATGGAGCACTAAAACCACTGCACTTCTATTTAATAGTTTATTTGAAGGAGAGGGACGGTTAAAGCACAGGCTAAGGCAGATAGTTTATGCGAGAACTAGTTAAGCATAGTACAAGCTCCTATTGAGAAAAGAAGACAATTTTGACTCTAAGAACGATATTAAAACGAGAGCGTAAGCTGGCGTACGCGCATCGAGCGACATAGTAGAAGGTTTATGTGGATATGGAGCACTAAAACCACTGCACTTCTATTTAATAGTTTATTTGAAGGAGAGGGACGGTTAAAGCACAGGCTAAGGCAGATAGTTTATGCGAGAACTAGTTAAGCATAGTACAAGCTCCTATTGAGAAAAGAAGACAATTTTGACTCTAAGAACGATATTAAATCGAGAGCGTAAGCTGGCGTACGCGCATCGAGCGACATGCATTCCGCGTCAAGACAATTTCTGACTGGCGGTCGATACGCGGCGGCCGGCCGGCCGGCCGGCCCCCGTCCCCCGTGTCCTGCGCTCGCGCGGACCGGTTCCGGCGCGTTCCAGGAGACGAGGCGGAGGGGGGCCGCTCGGCCAGCGGCCCGCAACTATATACAACAAAATGTGCTTGTCCGTCACACGCTTACAAAAATTTAAAAACGAAATGTTTTACTTAAATTATTATTTAGTTGTAAGTTTAGTATTTAAGAACAATGCAATCTTATAATATAATTTATTATTTAACAGTATCTAAGTAGTTTATGTAATTTATTTATTTATAATTTAAACAATGTAAATACATATTTTATCAAACTGTTGTATTTAATAATTATTTAGTTATACAACATTTTATATTATTTTAGATGCACACTTAGGTAGGTAAGTAGTTACACTACAGATCTAAGGTATTATAATATGCTCCGCCTCATAGATGTAGGCTCCGCCAAATACAAACTGACCCAAAAAAAAGAGGGCAGGGAAGGCCGCCGCCTAATCGATTTTTCTAATTGCATCAATTTGATGACGTACACCCGATTATAACCAACGATTGAAACAATAAAGTTATAATGTATCACGAAGTGTATGAAAGTGTCATTACTTCGATTAACAGCCTATGGTTGGAAGATAGGTAAAAAGTCGGTAATAAAAGTTTTTAATTGATCTGAAATTCTCTCTTTCTTTCTAACGCGCGGTTAAAGTATATGCCAACTCTGGCTCTTTGTCTTCACTATCTCCGGTAAGTACTCCCGGAGCGCAACCCTAAGGTTTTTTCGAATCCTCAATACTCTACTTGTGTGATATTATAAATGCGAAAGTGTTACCTCTTCACGGCCAAACCGCTAAACCGACTTGCTGAAATTTGATATGGACATACTTTGAGTCCCGGGATACTTTTTATCCCATACAATGTACGGTTACTTTTTATCCCATAAAATGTACGGTTCCCGCGCGATAAACGGATTAACAGAGTTGCGAGCGTCTTTTAATTCTAGTTAATCCATAATATCCATAATAGGTCGGTCTGTCTGTCTTCCTCTTCACGCTTAAACCGCTAAACCGATTTTGCTGAAATTAGGCACGGAGATACCTTGAGTCATGGAAAAGGACATAGGTTTTTATCCCGGAAAAATGTACGGTTTCGGCGCGATAAACAAATTTTGGCGCAACGGAGTTGCGGGTGTCCTCTAGTCATTTATAAATTTTATATATTGTTAGGTGAACTATATCGTCACCAAATAGGCGGAAGTAGAAAGAAACAAAGACATAGGGATTAATGACCACAGGTAAAACAACAGTTACTGCAAACGTCTATTGTCAAAGTGATTTGGCACATTCCTTTGTTTCGCTAAGTAATCACTAACCATTCTGTCATAAATATTTAGGGTTAGAGGGAAATGGGTCGTTATGATCCGGTAAAACGATATTCAAATATTTAAGGTAAATTACACTCGTTAGGATTAATGGCCTGATCAATTTAATGTTAAGGCCGGTCCCTTAAGATTGATAAACTAACTAGCCACTCAAACAATAATTATTGTTAATATTTAAAGACAGGCTTAGGTTTCATTTTGTGTAGATATTTCACATACAATTAACATCAAGTTTTCTGCTGGGTGTAACAATACTAAGTGGTAATATTTTAGTGTGTATGTGCCCATTTTAAAAAGATCACTGTTATATGTAGCAGCACTAAAAGATCTACTGAAATGCCCACACAATAATTATTATTAAAATATTAAGTATCTCTATCAGCCTGTTAGGTTTACAGTAAACTATACAGTGTGTTAGTGTAAAGACCGTTATCCTTGAAACCATCAAAATGAGCCCGTCAAAATGAACAACTTTTTCTATGAGAACAATGCTGGAAACTCAAAAAAAAAAATGTCGTCTTCATACCCCAGCATTATTCTCATAGAAAAAGTTGTTCATTTTGACGGGCCCATTTGATGGTTTCAAGGATAACGGTCTTTACACTAACATCTTGAGTGTGTCCCTTATATACATACAGTAAAGTATCATCACTTGGTTATGTTACATTCTGTATAGTAAAGGATTTTATTTCAAAATTACATATTAATTTACCTGAGTGTGTAACGCTCAAAATAAGCACCGCACTAGCTTCCCCAGCTCTTATTTCTAGAGGAATACTAGTGATTTCCTCTGGTATTGTCACTGAAGATACAGAAGTAACTGTCACCACTCCATTCGTGATTGAAGCTGCAAACAGCTGCTCGTATTCTGAAACGGAACTTTTATTTAAACCCCTTTGCAACATTTTTAGCAATGCGAAATTTGCCTTGTATGATTATAATAGCAATGAATCATAAGCAGTTTTATAATTTCGCAGGACATTTATCTTACCCCCAGAAAGTATTACTGGTGATCCATTATGGTGCAAAACAGTAATTGTTTCATGAGAAACAACATTTTCTTGTAACTGCCCAATGTACAGCACCTTATCAAAAGACGCTCTGTTTTCTGTTGGAACGTCTAAGAAATAAAAAAAAAATGCATTATTTCTCGATCTGTAATAAATTGTAAAGATTATTAAAATCAAAATAATATGATGGTTTGATTTAATTACCTGATGATGATAAACTCAAGGCTAGAACTGCATTAGCAGAACCAGCAGTCATTTCTAGAAGAATACTGGTGATGTCTGCTGGTATTATTGCTGTTGATACCCGTGTTATTGTCACTATGTTATTTGATACCACTGATTCAAACAATTGTGAGTAGTCTAAAACAATAGAAGAATGTTATATTAGGAAATATTTTAAAAGCTAGATACGATGTAATAAAAATCATATTATATACTACTTATGATATATCTCACCTCCAGAAAGTTGCACTGGTGAACCATCATAATTTATAATTGAAATTTCTTCATGTGTAACGGTATTTTCTTCTATTTGTCCCATGTACAGTACTTTATCAAATGCAGATCTGTTTTCAATAGGATCATCTGAAAATAGCTTGTTAATATTAAGTGGTCTTGTAATAAATGAATATCGGTTTGTGTCTTAAGTAATTACCTGATGTTATTATGTTTAATACGAGAACTGCAGTGGCTGAGCCAGCAGTCATTTCTAATGGTATATTGGTGATGCCATCAGGTACTGTCAATGATGATACAGCTGTTACTGTTACAACTCCATTTAAAATGGTTGCTCCAAACATCTGCCCATAATCTAAAATGTAACATTTAAATATTCTTAATTACTAACAACTGATATTAGTACCTACATACTTATATTAGGAATCGAAAAGTTTTGGATCTCACCTCCAGAAAGTAGTACCGGTGAACCATCATAATTTATAATAGAGATTACTTCATGTGTGACTGTATTTTCTTCTACTTGTCCCATGTAAAGTACTTTATCAAATGTAGTTCTGTTTTCTATGGGTCCTTCTGAAAATATGCTTATTTTTATTCAGTACATCCATTTACTATTTTTTATTATATACGTTCTTATTTAAAATTTGAAGTAGTTACCTGATGTTATTATGTTTAACACGAGAACTGCAGTGGCTGACCCAGCTGTCATTTCTAATGGTATATTGCTAATTCCATCAGGTATTGTCACTGATGATATTACGGAAACTGTTACTAATCCATTTAAAATAGTTGCATCAAAATACTGCGAGAAGCCTGAAATGCGTTTATGAAGCTTTTATTGATTATTACTATATTGTGGACCATATTATATGTATGTTTTTTGAATTGAGAGTATCTTATACTATTTTATAATAATTCAAAGTGTTATTAAAAATGAAGTAATGAATGGTAATGATAAGTAAACTAAAACGTATTTATTATGTACCTAAACTTTAACCTTATAAAGTACTATTCAAGACTTATGTAACAATAAGTGAAAATACTACTACCTGCTATAACTACTCACCTCCAGAAAGTAGCACTGGTGATCCATCATTATGTAAAACAGTAATTGTTTCATGAGTAACAACATTTTCTTGTAGCTGTCCGATGTACAATACTTTATCAAAAACTGTTATGTTTTCTACAGGATCACCTAAAACATTACTTTTATTTAAATCCATTTTTTTAATTCATTGATATCTCATAAGTTTCTAAAATTTTGTTAAAAAATTACTCACCTGATGGTAAATTTATAATAAGGACCGCGCTGGCAGCACCAGCTGTTATTTCCAGAGGAATGCTAGTGACTTCTGCTGGTATTGCTCCTGATGATATCCGAGAGACTGTCACTACTCCATTTGTGTTTACAGTCGCTTCAAACAATTGTGCATAACCTATAACATAACTTTTATTATCACCTCCTTAAACTCACACTGTATAAAGTACCAATTTTGTTACAATGAGTGACGATACAATATGCTACACACCTCCAGAAAGTAGCACCGGCGATCCATCATGATGTAAAACAGTAATAGTTTCATGAGTAACAACATTTTCTTGAAGTTGTCCGATGTACAACACTTTATCAAAAGTTGCTGTGTTTTCTACTGGACCATCTATAAATATAAGTAGATTAAGATTCCAAAACTCTATAGTATTTTTTAAATATAAGACGTGCAATATTTTTATCATATTATATTTTCATTGCCATTTAATTTTAGTATGGATATTTTTTAATTTAAATTGTGTTTTAGCTTAGTTACCTGGTGGTATATTTATAACAAGCACCGCGCTGGCAACACCAGCTTTCATTTCCAGAGGAATACTTGTGACGTCTGCAGGTATCGTCCCTGATGATATCCGAGACACTGACACTACTCCATTTGTATTTATACTTGCTTCAAACAATTGCGCGTAACCTATAACATAATTGTTATTATTACCTCCTTAAACTCGCTGTATAAATTACCATTGAAGACTTTAATTGTTACAATGAGTGACGATACATGTTACACACCTCCAGAAAGAAGCACCGGCGATCCATCATGATGTAAAACAGTAATGGTTTCATGTGTCACCACATTTTCTTGAAGTTGTCCGATGTACAACACTTTATCAAAGGCTGCTGTGTTTTCTATAGGACTATCTGTAAATATTTGAAATAGGTAAAGTTTCCAAAAAATCTATTTTTTTCAAGTATTTGGGTGAGATCTTTTAATTTTTATGTTAAAATGTTTAATAGCTTAGTTACCTGATGGTATATTAATAATAAGCACCGCGCTGGCAGCACCAGCTGACATTTCCAAAGGAATGTTACTGACATCTGCTGGTATCGTCCCTGATGATAGCCGAGATACTGACACTACTCCATTTGTGTTTATAGTCGCTTCAAACAATTGCGCGTATCCTGATACGGAAAAAGAATTAGGTAGGCATAATCTAAGTACCATCAAAGAAATTGCTTCGTATGCAGTTAAAGGGCCAACGTTATCTGGTCGGATTATGTCAATTCAATATAAGTTGTGACCTGTTGGCTGGGTTTGACATCACTCGACCAAACTATGTGGGTCCGCCATCTGCCTATGAATCAATAATTTCTCTAATAGTACAATTAATAAGGGTTTCCTTCGTTGAAGTCCTATAATTTTTACAATCAAACAATTAGAAGAAAGTGTACATCAGAATATCTTAATTTACATTAAGATATTCTGATGTACACTTTCTTCTGTGATTATTTTTTCAGCATATCAGATGTTTTATTCTAATAGCCCTGATATATCTACTTTTATAAAAATGGGTTGCTTTAGCTTGTTAGTTTTATTTCTCGTTGTCAAAAAGAAGAAGGATTTCGAACAAACTCTCCAAAGAAATAATACTTATACAGTAAGAATACTGAAGTTCTCTAAAATTCATTAGCATGCCATTTTGTTTTATCTTGTAGATTGATGCAAGGTGGATTTGTCTGCTGTCGCTTTAAGGAAATAAAACGTAAATTGAATTCGACGTTTTTTTGTTATTATTTTAAGTAAAAATATTTTATTTTTAAGTTTAGTGCTTGATAAACTCAATAATTGTTGTAAACTAAAAAAAATGCGCCTGCCCAAATTTAATAGCAAATAATATTAATAAAATACTAACCCCCTGAAAGTAGTACTGGCGATCCGTCATGATTTAAAACAGTAATTGCTTCATGAGTCACGAGGTTTTCTTCGAGTTGTCCGATGTACAGCACTTTATCAAAAGCCGCTCTGTCCTCAGACTGACCATCTGTAAATAGAATTGCTCAGTTTCTTCGTTTCTAAGAAATCCTTCGTAACCAATGATAAAATTAAAATATATTTCTGTTTAGGTTAAAGTATATAAGAAAAATCGGTTCGGATTCAGCGAAGAAAATGAATAACGAAAATTAAGTGAAGAACGAAAACCACATGGTACATTTTATACTACCTTACTCTACTTAATATCTTTAAAATATTTAAAATTTGCAAAATATTATATCTCGTAGCTTATTACGAGGATACACCAAGGGCTAGAGAAATCGAAAACAAGTTTTTAAAAATCTATTGCTGTCTCACTAATATAATCTCAACTGTCCTCCCGCAGAGCGCCGAGCGCGATAGAGACATCACCACAAAAGTTCTAATAAAAGAACAGAAAATCATCGATTTGTTGTCCTCCGATTTCTTCTCCAAAACTTAATCGATTTAAGTACTTTTTTCATCACCAATTAAAGCAAGGCTTGAGCTGTGTTCCTATGTTTTATTTTTATTTTTTGTATATTCTAGCCAGTTTTGTTTTCTGGTTGTTTGAATACAGAGGAAAATCTGGCCACTTTTTTGGGTTTTTGAACGTTCTTATCTTTTTTAATAATTAAATTATGAAAAAAAGAAAACATAGGGACATTCTAATAGTGGGCATTATACAGGGGACAACGTTTGTATGGAAAAACGGCTCTAGTGGTAGCTCTTAACACTTCCGTACTAAAGCTTGACCGCTGTAAAGTCGACCCTCGTAGCATACTCGTAGCATACTAAATGTATGCTACGAGTGTGCTATGAGGGTCGACTTTACAGCAGTCAAGCTATAGAACATGACAACATTTAGAATAAACGTAACTAAAACGATAACTGTATTAAATAACCATACCTGACTTAATTTCAATTATGATTGTTGCTCTAGTAATTACATTTTCTCCATTTGTTGCTCTGATTACAAAACTAAAGTAACTATTATTTTGAATGTCATCTGGTAGTGTATTGGTAAGTTTTAAAACCACTGGATTCGCTGATTCATCGACGGTGAACCATTCACTGTTTTCTACAACGACAAAGTAAAAAAATGAAAAATAAATGTACTTAGATTAAACACGTTTTGGTCATGGTTTAAATAAAAGCAGGTTACTATAGTATAATATTCTTGGAATTGAAAGTGTACACATTGTACGTAATACTTTAATGTTACATTCCGAGAGTAAAGTGCATTTTAAAGGGACCGCAGTTTACTGTAAACTTTAGTTTATTCAATATTTACCTCCCTCCAATGAGAAGCGCACAGTTTCGTCATATCCATCGCTCAAAACAATTTCTGAATTGTATATTAAGCCTTCTGATTCTATAAACAATACCACATAGAAAGCCTCGCTGAAATTCAGAATTTTCAAGGTCGTTTGGCCATCATTTATAATCTTCAAAACAATAATTGTATGGGCTCGACTGGTCAAAGTCCTCGCCTCCAACGTCAAAACCAGAAAATTCGATTCTAGATTTATTTGGGCGTCCTCTTTCTGACGAATTTTGATTATTTCATCGTCCACGTAAACCTGAAAGTAATTTGAATAATCTACAGAACTTTAATATTTTTCATCTATGACGAATAAATGAAATTCGAGGACAGGTTTAGAGTTACCTCCAATCAGTTCTAGAATTACATCGTCGAGATATGGCTCGAGAGTAATCGAATCCAGGGTAATAACGCCCTCCTCGTAGGAGCCGACGTAATAGTCCTGGGCGAACCTGATGCTGCTTTCGGTCCAACTATCTGAAAATATAATTAAATGTTGTCTGTAGAATGTAGAGAATTGTTTTTAGGGTTCCGTACCCAAAGGGTAAAAACGGGACCCTATTACTAAGACTTCGTTGTCTGTCCGTCTGTCTGGCCGTCTGTCTGTCCTTCTGTCTGTCCATCTGTCCATCTATCTCAAGAACCGCTATAGCTAGACTTCTGAAAAGTCGAAAAAAAACTCGCACTTGGCCGTTTATTTATGATAGCAAATCTCAAGATACGGCACAACATACCTGTACTACGACTTAATAATCTTCACACATTAGATGCTATGTAATCTTCGGCTAATAACCCATAACCCGCCGCCGGCCTTGCCCGGCGGGTTATGCCGCCGGACCGGCGGCTTTGGTGTGTAGACAGCTTAACGGCCGCACTCAGTGACATTTTAATTATGATTTTAAAACTTCAATTAAATGGAGAGTTTGACGAATAATGTATGGGACTTATGTTAAAATTTTACCTCCGAGAAGGGTCGGCATCCACCCCCAGGGCAAAAGCGCAAGTTGGCACTATAGTCACTCTTGTTTCTTAGGGTATTCTCCACCTACTCACCAATTTTCATGAAAATCAATGGAGGTTCATCGAAATCGGAGGTGAAAACCTTCAGTAACTCCACTATAATTCATATTTCAAATGACAAAATTACCTCTAAAAGGCCAAAATTAACCCAAAAATGACTGATTTGCTACATACCATGTCTAATAACATAGAATCTATCTGTTATATTATATCTGTATCTGTTATATGGAAAATCGCAAAACTTTCAAGCAAACTAAGGAAATTCTACGGTATACGTGTTTCCACTTATCTAGAATATTTTTCGGTAGTTTTTGCTCTGTTTTGAGTGTGATTTATTCTTTTATGGGACATATTATCGAGTTTGACGAACCAATTCATCTTCATCGTTATAATGCTCTTAGCGTTGAACAAGGCTGTTCAGTGTTTGTCGTTTGAGGTCACGTATATGATAGAAATATCATAAATTACACTATATGTATAATATAAGGGCTATAGCCAATATTCTGCTTGATATATACAATTTCTGTATATTACTTACCATATTACCCATTATCCATATTACTTCCATACTAATATTATGAATTATGTTTTCTCTACTTTACGAAGATATTTTGAAAGGATTCCTGTGAAAGGATTCCTGCGGGATACATTAATTTTGGCACAACGGAGTAACAGGCGTCATCTAGTCTGCTTTTAACTATGGAGGGTAGATGGAGAAGAACTATCTTATATGGGGGATTTTTGAAATTATCAGTTGAAAGTGGCGCTAGCTGCAGCAAAAGGTATGGAATGAATGTAGCCGTTGGTGACAAAATACTTAATAAATAAATAAAATAAATAATACCAATATATTTTGAAAAATATAACCTAAAATAGCTGAAATAAAAGCTGCTAAATGATTTAAAATTTACCCTGTTGGTACTGTAGCGCCACCCTAATTTAACGCATTTCAGCGGACACTTTTTACAAACAGAGATAGTTCTCCTCCATCTACACTCCATACTTTTAATAAGCATTTTGTATATTTTTGCAGACATGCAGTTTACAGTACAGTAGGTAATCTGTTTCTTTTAAATATAGGTACAAAATATGAATATTATGATTATTATTATTATAACAGTATAACGTTTTCGTTTGTTTGTAAGAATATACTAAATCGTTAATGTGATTTATTGCCTGTCCGGACTCCGGAGCATCTGGCTTATATTTTGATATTTTGTGAGAACATCTTATATTTCCAAGACGATTTCCACATCCGTTATTAAAATATACCGATGTTTCTTCTTTTGGTGTTCTTTGTGAAATGAAAATGTTTTACGATAACACGGTAATAATTACAAAAACATTTGAAATCTATCTGAAAAGTTTTACTTTTCATGGTAGGTACTTACAAAATGAAAACTCTTAACTCTTAAGAACGGGATTTAGGCCCTATTACTAAGGCCCGTATAAATAGTCAGTACTTAAGTGCGACCCGGTCTCAAGACGCGGTTCGGATCTGTGATTGGTCCAAATTTTGACAGCCAACCAATCACAGAGCCTGAACTGTGTCTTAAGGTGACGCCATGTTAAGGTAAAAAACCGTGTTGGATGTGTTTTAGATTGCTTGTTTTCTATGCGAAGCTGGCCCGGCCTCTCATAGAAAACAAGCAATGGAACAGCAAAAAATGGAAAGGGCGTAGCGACAAAATGGTTTTTGTCTCGTAATTTAAAAACCATAAATACATTTCATATAAGCTATGGACAAATTAAAGTGTATACTAGAACCAATTTATGTACAAATTTTGGAAACATAAATCACTCTCCTCTGTTGGCAAAATAGTAACCCCATTTTTTACAGAGGTCTTTTTGATTGATTATTCTGTGTTATAAAAGTTGACCAATCGTGTTATGCTATGGGCAATTCAAATTTTCATAATTATTAAAATAATGAATAATAAAATTAAAATAAAATTAATATTTAAGGGGGGCTCCCATACAAAAAACACAATTTGTTGTCCACTTTCGCTCTATACCGGTACGGAACCCTTCGTGCGCGAGTCCGACTCGCACTTGGCCGATTTTATTCTTTCATGTTAAAATAATAAGGGAAAGAAAAACCTCTGTCATGTTCGAATTAATTATAATTACGAGTCCCAGGTGTGTTTAAAATTAAGTCGGTCACGTGGACCTTTCTTTTAAAGTGCCTTTTTGTCCGGTAACTACGTAATTAAGGTGCGGTTTGCTTTTTTTAGAACTTCCACTTATTACTTTTTCATTGTAATTTGTAATTCTTACCCAAAGGTGATATAAATGTAATGTTTTACTAGCTCCATCAAAGTTTTAGAGAAGTCCAAGTATACCTAATGTAGGAATGAGAACGAACGAAAACGAGATAAAAGGACGACGACTTGCGTGACTTGGTAACGTAAATTATAAAATTAAAACGGTACAACATAGCATTTTATATTAACGTTGCAGGTCGCATCCCGTTTCCTCTTGTTTCAGAAATCGAGATATTATAGTACTATGTTGCTTCCCACTACTCACTAGTAATTATGGGTGTATGCACTATCTACCGCCCACTTTGAGAATAACTTATGTTTTACCGCCCCCATTATTCCAATTTAAAATGCATCCAGATGAAATAAATCAACCCCAAGCCTCTACACAACGAACCCATTTTGTTCCGGGTCCCACACTTTAGATCTTCAGCGCCCGCAAGAGGGCGTTATCGCCCACTTTGGGAAAGACTAGTCTATTAGTATATCAAAATTACGTTTGACAAGTTTATTTCCATCTCAGTATTCCAAATACTATAATGGTTTGACTGCTAGCTCATGGCTGGTTCGCTACAAGTGCGTAAATTAAATGCGTGTGCTGTTGTATCACTTCAGTCACTCATTTTTTAGTTGTTGAGAGTTGCTTCCAGTATTGGCTATTGGCTTTGTCCACATTGTGCCTTTTTCTGTTCGTCAAGGGCATGCGTTATAGCACAGTCAACAGCGAACGTGAGGCATGCCTGTGACGCGCGTTGAAATCGTAGCGCTCACTATGACACTTTTCTTTCAACGCGGGTGGATTTTGACACATTCAATTATTGAACATGTCAAACGAAAGTTGAATAAAAAGAAGATGACGAAAATTGAAAATGAAATTGCATAATGTGGACACCTTTATGCACAACCCTTAACATATTTCTTATTTCTAAAATCCGTGGCTGATACTAATCTCTCGCTGGTTGCCGTGAGCAATATATTTGCTAGCACAATAAATTTGCTGTCAAATAAAAGACTACATCTGGTGCGGACTGCGGTCGTTATATAAACATTGTTTAGATCCTCGGAGATTGTGAAGTAGCTCTCATATTCTGAAAATAATTTACATTAATTTATGAGTTACATGATACAGTAATAATTATGACTTTATTCAAAACGGAAGAACTGGGTGAAAATTTTACTTACATAAAGTGAGCGGTCATATCGATTACACTGTGTCTAAACACACTAGGCCGAAGTTCCACGGCGGAAATACCGCATGATTACGTCAGCAATGTCAAACGCATCACTACATAGTATAAAACAAAGTCGCTTTCTCTGTCCCTATGTCCCTTTGTATGCTTAAATCTTTGAAACTACGCAACGGATTTTGATGCTGTTTTTTTTAATAGATAGAGTGATTTAAGAGGAAGGTTTATATGTATAATAACACCCATTAAATAGTGAAGAAGTACTGTTATTTTTGAGGTTTCTAATGTGATGTCGTAAATAATTACATTTTTTCCGCTTACATTGCAAACGCAGGCTGAACCCTACGAGTTTTATCAAAATAATGTACTAAGTATTGTACACATTGAAAAGGTCTACAGAAAAGTCCGTGATGGTGTATGTCTATCTCTTATGGATAACCCACAATAACTTTTTTTTGTCATTTACTTTTTACGACTAATAATGGCTAATTTTCGAAGCGATTTTAACCAATACAGCATTTATCCTTAACCAATTAAATACCTTGAATACATTGTTCATCACTACATAGTATAAAACAAAGTCGCTTTCTCTGTCCCTATGTCCCTTTGTATGCTTAAATCTTTGAAACTACGCGACGGATTTTGATGCTGTTTTTTTTAATAGATAGAGTGATTCAAGAGAAAGGTTTATATGTATAATAACACCCATTAAATAGTGAAGAAGTACTGTTATTTTTGAGGTTTCTAATGTGATGTCGTAAATAATTACATTTTTTCCGCTTACATTGCAAACGCAGGCTGAACCCTACGAGTTTTATCAAAATAATGTACTAAGTATTGTACACATTGAAAAGGTCTACAGAAAAGTCCGTGATGGTGTATGTCTATCTCTTATGGATAACCCACAATAACTTTTTTTTGTCATTTACTTTTTACGACTAATAATGGCTAATTTTCGAAGCGATTTTAACCAATACAGCATTTATCCTTAACCAATTAAATACCTTGAATACATTGTTCATTTAACATAGATCTATATGGCCCTTTACACCGTATGATTTAAGTGAATATTTTCGAAGATATTACAGATTTAAAAATTGCGGGACGTAGCGTTTGCGGCGGTACCGGCCGGCCGCCCGGTGCGGCAAGAGCGTGCCTATAAATAGCGCGTCTGAGGCCGCGGTTTTCCATAAAGCACTTTGAATTTAGCAGCGATCGGACGCGTTTATTATAAAAACGTGCTTTTCAGCGCGACAACGTATCAGTAATTATAAGTAAGTTACGATAAATAATTGTATGATAGTAGTTTTAAAATATGAATTATATTCTATTCTAAGGTTAATTTTTAAATCGCACTTATAAGGTATTTATAAGTACCTACATAAGGTGAGATAAGATTAGATTAAATAAAACCATAATTTATGGATTGCAATTTATCAAAACTACTGAATCGATTTTAATCACGTAGGCTATATATTTTATACCCGTGCGAAACCGGAGCGGGCCGCTATGTTTTTATATACAACGTTCACAGTTTTTCTGTAGTGTATTTAGTATCAGCATTGCACCCATGCGAAGCCGGGGCGGGTCGCTAGTCTAATATAATATAAAATTCTCGAGTCACAATGTTAGTTAGCGTAGGTACTCCTCCGAAACGGCTTTACTGATTTTAACCAAATTTTATATGCATATTCAGTGGGTCTGAGAATCGGCTACTGGGTACTTTTTATATTGATAAGTGCATTTGTTGAATAAATAATAGTAAATTATTACAACTCGAGACTGACGGCGACCATTGTTTACATGCTACGAAATAGCGATGTATTGCCATGGTGCCATGGTGATATACCTACTTATTGTCACCACAATAAAATATTAAGGGCGAAATACTTTATATGGCAAAACAACGCTTGCCGGGACAGCTAGTACAATATAACTCGACGGATTTTCGGCATAGTGTGTCATAGATAATTTAAAATACATTGCAGGCGGAATCATGCGGAAATTCCGCTGCGGAACTTCGGCATAGTGTGTTAGACACTTAGTTACAGGAATATTATATCTGCGCTTGTTATCACTCAAGGACGTGGCGTTTATATGTGCACACTGTATGCTTGTAGCAGTGAAATCAAACTTTGCATTGCTATGTATGTTTACTAAGGCCTTTTCCTCTATACAAGTCTGTGACGAAACTTTTGTTTTTCTTTCCTTTTTATCGATACTATTACTTATATCGATAAAAGTATACTCATGAGTAAAGCCAAGGACTCTATTTACGATCGTACTATATCTGTTCTACGGTCTACCACAAAATCCGACTTCAGGTAAAATATTATGCGACATAAAGTTATCCAGGAGAACAAGCCACAGAATATTTCCAAGAGTTTTAAATCTGTTTCAATAATATTATTATGGATTTTACTTCACAGTATTGTTTTATGATATTGTAACAAAATTTTATGTGCTTTATATAAAAGAAAACTGACCAACCATATCATCATAATATTGTACTTTATTCAACATAATAAATTGTAAAGTCTCTTCTCTTCTTTTCTATCTTGCATTGAAAATAATCTTTTATCGTTATTGTCTTAACTAGAGATGAACCTTCACACAAAACAAATTCGGAGTCTGTTGTATACTTCTGTCGTCAAACATACTACTTTTATATTTATATACTTACTAAAGATAGAAATATAAATGTGACATGAAACTGTGATTTGCACCCAATCCCATAGCGTGGGAATTGGCTATCAGGACTCTACATGAGTTTGATGGTCGTATAACTTATCACATGGAATATCCCCATAATATTTCCAGAACCCAATCCCTTTCCCCGAAAAAATTACGCACATTTATGATATATAATATGTAATATGTATGGCTGCTTATTATAACACTCAATAAATATTTAATAGAGTTGGCATTTTTCCTTTTCTCGTAATAAAAATTTTTACTCGTAATGCTCTTTCGAAAATAAATAAATAAATAAATAAATAAAATAAATTTTATTAGACACTACACACAAAAAAAAATCAAGTGAAAATGGAACAAAACATTTTCTAAAACCCATAAGCACACCATACGCATAAGCACGTCATACGGAGAATACTCCCCTCGAATTTCAAGTCTCTACGATTAGTGGTTAGTCAGTCAGGCGATACGGTGATTCCATTTTCGTGTCATTAAGGATAAAATTAAACCTAAAATAATAAAGTAATTACTAATTATTATACTTACCTCCGTCCAATTTTAGCTTTACTACTGTATCGGCTTCAACGTTTATTATAACTTTAGGCGGTAAGTCTAATATCCGTCATATAAAATTCTCGTTTACGGGGTGCGTAATTTAGCTCTGAAACGACCCGACCGATTTTCGTGAATCTTAGCGAGCATATCGGCTAGGGTTGAAAATCGGACAAAATCTACTTTTTATATTGATACTTGTGCATTTGTTGAATAAATAATAGTAAATTATTACAACTCGAGACTGATGGCGACCATTGTTTGTGCGACGGGTTAGCGTTGGACGATGCTATAATGGTGCTGTACTTATTTAATTTGAGTCATTTCAATAAAATAATATGGGCGAAATACTTTATATGGCAAAACAACGTTTTCCGGGACAGCTTGTTTAAAAATAATAATCTATTGTGCAGAGCTAGAGCCTAGCACTTCGAATTATCCGTCATTTTAAAATACGAAGGTAATAGAACTGATTCAAAGTAAAATCCATGTAAGATGTTGTTATAACAACGTTATTTTTTATTATTAATCTTCATTATGAATTTAAAAGTTAATATGTATGAAATTTTATTTTTACTTCAATAGGTACAGTCCTGAATGGTATACAAGATTTACTGTTACAGCTTAAGTTATAAAAAAAACTGAAAAGGGTAGGTTATGTGGTTTTCGTTCTTAAACGTAATACAGATGAAAGTCAGTACAGCTTAGGGCCTGTTTCACTACTTCCTGATAAAGTGTCGGATAGGCTATCCACAACTTTTTTTGACAGATTCTCTATATTCTGTCTGTCAAGTTAAGTAATAATAATAATAATAATAATCTAGGTTCTGACCCGTTGATCCTTAGACCTTGAAACCACAGATGTAGTTATAGTGTCTCTTATTAAGCTTTTGGCCCAAGAGAGCGACATTCAAACTATCTTCATTTTATAAAAGCTGAAAGTTTTACCTGTCGGCTATCTGTGACCTTTAGGGCGTTTGTGCACTACACAGAATTTTACCGTCCGGCCTTCATAACTTTCACGTTTGCCATAATTATCAAAACTTAAGAAATCGAGATTCGAGACGCCGCGCTGCACCGGATGGTAAAATTCCGTGTAGTGCACAAGCGCCCTTACAGAGGTAAGAACGACCAACGACTGTTGCTTTCCACTGCTAAACACCGTCAAAGTCAAATACTTTAAGATAGTGTAAGGGTGTCAAAAATGCCCGGTACTGGAAGGCGAGTATAAGCTATGAAAAACCCCCTAAAATGAATGACCCGTATAGAGGTAGACCAGTAATTATGGTGTTTTTTTTTATTTGCAATTTGGGGACATCTATGGGCTATCCGCCCATATCCTTTTTTTTAACTATGGTGTTGTAGACGTTCAGAACTGGATACCTCGTAAAGTAATCACGACCGAAACTCCATAGTTACTGGCCGTTCTTTCCTGTATAAGGGTCATGAATTGGTAAACTTAGCTTTTATAAAATGATAAAAGTCCGGTTGTCGCTGGCTCTTACTCTATTTTGGGTATGTTTTGATTTAAATACGAGTAATGTTAAGTTGTTAAACGTGGCCGAAGTTTCATTAGGAGTCAAAACTTCTGTGATCTGAGATGGTCCGGCTTTAATTACTTCTAGAATCTAGGCTTTGATTAAATTACAAACTGAAAGTTCCTAGCAATTTCGTTCTTGATTCATTCACTAGTATGAATTAATTTAATAATTTACTAAGCAATTTAAGCAAGTTACAATTATAAAGCTATTCTCCATCCTTTTAGGTGTGATCTCTGAGATAGTCCAGCTGACCTTTTGATTATAGTGATAAGGTTAACAAGTGTTTGCAATGGAACTTAAGGTTTGAATGGTTGTTGCTTAAATTTTGAAAGGTATTGTAGTCGACTAGGCCAGTAAAATCTTTGTACAAGAAAAGTCAAATCGGACGCACGCACACATAAGCGTAATTTCATATATACCTTTAGGCCCTATAAAGTTAAGGGAACAGAGCAACTCTATATTACCAATAGTGCGAGCTTAACCTGACTTCAAAAAAGGCAGATTTCGCGGTTCAGGTTTGCTTCTGTATACATATATTTTTGTGTCACCAGCTTACTGCGCCCTTACCTTTCGGGAACTGCACTATGACCGTCGCCATGGCACCACTCGTGTACTCTCTCTCGGCTGACACGACCAGGTATATCTGACCGTCTTCGGGATATTCCTCGACCGGTATCGCGGTTATCACACGAAAAATGACTTCATTGTTAGAAGGAACCAATTGAAAATATTCTTTCAAATCTGAAAGTAAGTATAAAGAAATAAAAGTGTGGATAAATAAACGTAAAATCAAAATATCCATACTATTACTAATATTATAAATGCGAAAGTGTGTCTGTCCGTCTGTTTGTTACCTCTTCAAGCTCAAACGGCTGAACCGATTTTTCTGAAATTTGGTATGGAGATGCTTTGAGTCACGGGAAAGGACATAGAATACTTTTCATCCCAGAAAAATTTCCCACGCGATAAACGAATTTTGGCGCAACGCAGTTGCGGGGATCATTTCATAAAGTTAGTTGATGTATGAATTTTTAATAATCAAGATATAATAATGTAATTAGGCCTAAATCTTATTAAAATTATAATAATTTTATTATTATAATAATAATAATTGCTAACGAACCTATGTAGAAATTACATCGACGACACAATATAGCTTAAATAGACTATGCTTTTTCTTCGTATGAAATAAGATTATTAAATCATTTAATATTACAGTAACCGGGCACTTAAGTTTAATTAAAATGTCCATCTATTATATTCATTTTATTTCTAATGCCGTTTTTCGTGTTCCTTTTGTTTTTTTTTTTCATTTTCTTAAATCGAAAGCAGAAAAGTAGCAAATAAATGCCCATAATAATAGGCTGTACGTGATGACGCTCTACGAATTTTAAATTTTCTGTTACAATAAAGATTGTACATTTTAGTTTTCGATACAAAATATTTTCGGTCGAGAATATTGGCAACGAAAATGAGCGTGCCGTGAAAAATTATTTAGCTCTATTATTGAATTTAATGTTTCTCGAATACTAAATAAGAGTAGGTAATGTTATTTTACTGTACAAAACCATATTGTTACTGTAACAAAATTATTTTAATAGCTGTATAATGTACACTTATCTCTATTATACAAGTACGCTGGATCGATGATACCCATCTGCTTTTTGTGCCTATTTGAAGCGGAATTAGCGCCCCCACTGTGGGGGTAGAGAACTAAATTTGACGTAACCACAACCAATAACAACAGTTGTCATCACTAGTATTAGTTCCAAATACTCTCACTACTGCTATTAGCGCCAGTATGGCGGCTTTCAAACGTCATTTTTACGTCAGATTTAGTTCTCAGCCCCCTTAATGGGGGCGCTGATTCCGCTTCAAATAGGCACAAGAAATAGCTGTCATTTCAAAGGGTATCATCGGACAGGTCCAGCGTACTTGTATAATGGAGATCAGTGTTAATGTATGTATATTGTATAGTTGTTTTACTGCAATCTTGCTACTCTACTCGATAGGTGTAATCATGCTCTTACCTGCACCTTGTTTAGATTACAAAATTGGTTTGAGTATATAACATACGTTATACAAACTATCTAACTTATTGCCTATCCTTTTACTACAGTTTAATATAACCAAATAAATAACATACCTCCATCAAAGGAAAATGTGACATGGTCATCATAGCCCTGTCTTAGAGATATAGTTTCTTGTAGGTCCAACTGAGTGTCCGTATACGTAGCGAGGTAGTAAGGTTGTGAGAAGATGGGTTCATCTGGGAACTCGAACTCACTGTTCGCGTGAATCGTGATAGTACTGTCCACGCTTCGAGGATCGTTCCCCGTTAGGTCTACGTCCTAAAACATATTTTATTTTTAAAAAGTTGATTACTATTTTAGGAATATATTATGCAGTCATGGTGAAAGTTTCCCTAATTTTCTTGGACAACATAACAGCTAAAATAGTGATCATCTGACATAACAATGTAATCAGTGTTTACTGTATCGATACATCTTTTTTCTTCGTAAACCATAGGCATAAAATATGTTCTATTTATAAAATTCATATTGACTATAAAGGGCGGTAAGTGATGGATGGGTTGATTGATTGAACTTCTCGCAGGCATAATAATAATATTATGAATGTTGATCGAAGCCACGCCCCCGCGAAAGATTGAAGGGAAATCCTCAATTTTGAGGTTATATATTTTGGATTCCGATGCTATGTTAAAATTAGAATCGTTGGTTTTTAACCCCCGACAAAAAAGAGGGGTGTTATAAGTTTGACGTGTCTGTCTGTCTGTCTGTGGCATCGTATCATCAAAACGGGTGGACCGATTTTGATCTATTTTTTTTTGTTTGAAAGCTCATCACTCTCAGCCTGCTCACTGCTGGAAAATCGCGGTCCATCTATTTCGTGATGGGCCGATTAGCAACTTGCAGTCGTTTGGTGGGCTTTATATTTTGCATTCTAGTTCATGATATTTATGAATATATACACATTAATGGAAAGTTGACCTGGTGCTGCAGCATCACCTGGTAATCAATAGGATACCCAACTCCTCACCAACTTAGAGCAATGGTGTCGTGTTTGGGCTCATTTTAATTGCGACAACTAGTAAGACGTAGATAAACAGTAAATATTTGCATGCTGCTGCTGCAGCATCACCTGGATTCTGTAGGAGCCGAGCTCCGTATGAACCCAAAGTGGAGATTTCACAAACAAATTTAAAAAGGGTTAGGAGGGGAAGGGATAAGGACTAAAATATTACTTTACACAAGTTAGGAATTATTTAAACTTAAAGGCAGTAAATATTATTTCATTACTTTTTAAATTTGTTTGGCTGGGGTTTTTTTTTAATTTCTTAATTTAATTTTATATTACATAGATAAAGGGTCCTTATTATGATAATTTCTTATAGCGAGAACAGAAAAGTAGCAAATAAATGCCTATAATAGCAATATTTATTTCAAAATGACTTACGCAACGTAATATTTTGATGTTTCAATATGAAATACATACCGTAGCTCTGACTCTCAAAACAATCGGTTCTGGAAGTGTTCGGATGAATGTAGCGGTTCGTAATATGGCTTTGAAGTTCTTCGGTTCCGTAGAGGATTCGTCGAAAGCTATTTCGAACAGATCACTTCCTTGTAGCTCAAAGTCGATCCTGTATGTGGTTAGGTCCACATCTCTAGCTATGACGTCATTTATGCAATCAGTTACCAGAAACCCCGGCGGTAGAGGAGGGGCTATGGTGAACTCGTAGGTAGATGGGACGAATTCGGGAGAATGGTTGTTTGTGTCAGTAATACTTACTGTGATGACCTGAAAAATTAAGGTATGAATTTTAGGGAGATCGCAGACGGCACACTTTTTGTGTGATCGAGTCTGCAGCTTACATACAGTCGGCCGCGGCATGGCGCGCTGTATGTAAGCCGCAGACTCGATCGCGCAAAAAGTGTGACGTTTGCGGCGCGCCTTAGTATTTAGGTTTGAAAATTATGAATAGAGCCAGCAAGAACCACGAGATCAACTAAATAGAGAGTTACGAAAGTAATTTTTTGTTGGGCTTAAACTTATATGAAGCACGGTATTTTATTAAAGTTGTCCTATCTATGATGTTAATTATTATCTTTGTTTATGACTCATCATCACGTGAAAAGTTTTCCCCAACATTGACCATCGTGGCTGGCCCACGATGGTCAATGTTGGGGAAAACTCGTCTATGATTTCTTGGTTGTATAATGTGCATCGTACAATGTACATGCTATAGATAGTTTTGTTATCATAGCGAAATCATGATAGAATAATGGTCCCATGCTTAACACTCACCAACATACTAGTCGATCCGGATGTACACCTAAACTGTACTACAGAACCAATAGTGAGAGAGGTCTCATCATTTTCATAAGTATTGAAAGCTGGGTTTGTGGAAATCACAAAACTTGAGTCTTCCAGCGACATCGTCAAGTATGGACCTCTGTTGAGAGCCTCTCCTTGAGTTACGTCTATAATTGCTGAAAAGTATTTTTTCATTTTACAATTTTTTAAATAAAGATATAATAATATTATTATAAGTAACTTTGAACATAATATTTTAAATAAAATTGAAATTCGAGTAACTAATAAACACATCACAAAAATCATTTGCCTTTTAATGGCTCACCTCGCAGCTTATCTTAGCTATCTAAAACCTTTTTTCTAAAAGTAATCATTCGGCAACATTGTAAAATTTTATTTTTAAAACAAACAAGCAAAAATCATTGCATCATCAGCTATTTAAAAACAATAATTTAGGTTTAGCAAAAACTTGTTGTACTTATTATATTTTTCTACGTGGTACTTATCTTTTAGTCAGTTTTTATATTAATTTATTTTATTTAATAGTAACCAAACCTTAAATGACCGATGATAACACATCTACATATTATTATATATAAATAAAAATTACTATGTTAAAGCACAAATCAATAGGCGTGATAGTTTTTCCGTAAAGTGTATAAAGTGCTCACTACTCAGGTTGTGAGATATACTTAACTCACCCTGATTATGATACTAACCTTCTATATTTTCTGTGGTCCTTCTTAATATTTCGACTTCTCTGTCTGTGTCCATAATGTTCACAGTCACTGCTAGAAGCCAATTTTCTACGCCCTCCATCGAACATTCTACAAGTATGAAAATTTTGTTCACATGAATATTTTCAGTTAGAGAAAAATTCCTTTTATTTTAATTTAATTCTATGAAAAATCTTACTTTCGCTTGACAATAACACTTTCAAAAATTGAGTAACTAAGATATCCTACTAACTAATAATTACTTATTAGCTAGAGATCTAGGTATCTAGGTATGTTCAATACTAAGCCTACAGGTAAACTATGAAAAGCTGCTACAGAAATTACTAGAAAATTGGTAAACTTACGGTTTCCCTTTGTGAAGCATATTGCACACGACAATATGACTAATCCGCATAATAGCTTATGCATTTTATCAACACAACAACACAAAACAATAAGATCTAAACCATGAGATATTAATTTTCATAGCACACACAAACTTTTTATACTTAAACTTAGCTAATATAAACACTTTTTATAGTAACAATACACAATTTCACTATATTTTCAAGGAAAATCAACAGTACATTATCACATAGGCGGCTCTATTAGATTATGACGATAATATATTAATCGCCAATCTATACGTTATCTTCGCGAGGAAATGACGCATTACCGATATGTACACAAATAAAACAAAAATGTCCCTTTATCTACAAATACTGTTTAACATAATATTATAAAGATAATATGCCAATAATATTATGTTATTTTAGAACACAAAAATACTTTGCAAGGACGATAATAATTTTAAATCAAATCGACTTATAAAACATTATTGATTGTACTGCGGGTTCCTAGTGGGCTTATGATACTTATCACTTTTTCAAACTTCAGTGACCTATTCCCAATCCTCGCTAGAATCGTCGGAGTCATTTTGTTCAATGCTCTTCTCGTTCCTGTGTACGCTGACGTTTAGAGCGAGAAGGGTTTGCATGGGCAGCCGGGGGGCCAAATTAACCATGCTGGCCCACTGGCCCGTGCACAACTCTGGGAACTTCAGCTTCTTTAGGAAATGGCCCTCCAGGTACCACGGTGACACGCACATTGGAGAATAGTCCCATATCTTCATTTCGTTCAGACGAACCCATCTGAGAATAGATGTTATGTCGCTATTATTGTGCAAACTATAAAATGAGTACCAAAAATTACGTACTTATTATTACATTATTTAAAGTACCGTACCTACCTAATTTGATTGTAAAAATTTAATTACAAAAATGAATAATTTTTGTACTTTAAATAGATATTTTAGTCATATTTCTCACTATGATTAAGATATTAAATTATTACTGGATCTATAATTAAAAGTAACATTTCATGTAAATTGTAAACCTCCTCAAACAGTGATAAAAAGATTAACTGAAGTTAAGAAGTAAAAATAAATTTATTCAAATTAAATTTCTTTCTCATTCATTCTTGCAAGGACGAAACTTCGGCCTCCGCCTATTTATTCTGATGTTAAAAAGCGGATTTCTTGAAACAACGCTTCTGTAAATCCAACGAGTAAATATTATTTCCCTTAGACGGAGTTATAAAACTCTTTTTTTGACGTCCAGTCGGCACGTATCGGCACGTTGACAATTTATTCTCATAGAATTCATGTTCAATCATGCTTGTGTAAGTGTATTCGTACAAATATTTTACACACCGATGAAAACCAATTTCGGTTTCGTTTGACAGCTCGAGATTGTTGCTCTATTCCGCTAGGTATATTAACTTTATGATCACAACGTAATGAAATACATAATTTAATTTCAGAAATCTTAAAATTAAAATTAACGGATTTTTTAGATTTGTTTTTGTAATTTTCCATGATATTATGGCTATACAGTGTCAACAAGCTACTAAAATAGGCTTATAAAATGAAAGATAATCTTGATTAGTAATAATTATAAGGATTCCACGTCGACAGCTACGGATACTTGAAAGGCTACTTAGATAGAACTCTTTATTGCTCATGAATTGGTACTAACTGGTAAAGGATTAACAAAACCTGCAGAACTAGTTCTAATGCTAAGTACTCACATACGGTTTTGCTCGATAGTTTTACTCCAAATCGAGTAATAATTACTGTGTGGACCGCAAAACTCACAGCTCGAAGGCTCGCATCGAGCCGGCTCGATGGAATTAAATAATTATATTATCGAATCAGAGTAAAACTATCGAGCAATGCTGAATGTGTGGACTAAAGTCCAGATCCCGAGCCGCGGGTTTTGCTCGATCGAGCAAAACCGTATTTTTAACGTCTTACTTAGCATAAGAGATTTAAGCGACCTTCCTTCGAATACTGGGAACGTTATTAATTACTCGTACAAGTTATATTATAACATCAAATCAACAATCTGCCTATGAAACAATTTATTTTAATACAATGCTCGTTTTCCACGGCAATAATTTTTTCAACAGCTGCAATCATCAACTTACGCGGAGATGTACAGCGCGTGACAGTCGCAATGCCAGGGGTTGTTGGAGAGCTTGACGTTGGCCAGCTTCGGCATGTAGTCCAGGGTGCGAGACGGCAGAGACGGGAACATGTTGTTGTCCAGGTACCTGGTACACGATTTTGAGAGTTATAACATAGTTTAATAATTTAATTTAAAACATTTGACGATAACCTTAACCTTAACTTTAACTACTCTTATGGTGCAATTCACCCTAAGGGAAATACACTTTCCCTTAGGGTGAATTGCACCATAGTGTAGTCGGTTTCTGTGTAATTCTTTATCTACACGAGCAGAGCCGCGCGGAATTCTAGTTATCTGATAAATGAATCTCACGCACATTGTACAAATTTAGAAGAGCATTATAAAGGAGTAAAGGGAGTAAAGGGTTTTTTTTATAAAATTAGGGGACAAACGAGCAAACGGGTCACCTGATGAAATGCAACTACCATCGCCTATGGACACTCGCAACATCAGAAGAGTAATAGGTGCATTATCGATAGTGAAAAATAATTGAAATAGTGAAAAGAACGCACAAAAATAAACTTTACTTACAAAGTCGTTATATTCCTCAGCAGTATGAACGTCTTGAAATGCACTTCGTGTATTTGGTTATCCGACAGTATCAAAGTGGTCAAGTTCTCTAAACCATTAAAGGCAGTATAGTTTAAGAACCTCAACTTGTTTTTGGACAGATCCAACTTTTCCAGACTTGTGCAGTTCACGAAGACGTCGTCGGGCAGCTGGGTGATATAATTGTCCTTGATGTCCAAATGGCGCAGTTCCATTAGGCTTTGGAATTCCAGACCCGTTAGCTGAAACGTTCGCAGGTAATGAGATTCGTTATCGAATCGATACTTTCGGTGTTCTGGAGCGTTTCGGGCTAAGATAAGTTTTATTCGTAGTTGAAATTTAGGTATCGGTATAATTTAAAAATATATTTATGTATTTAATTATGAGTATTATGAGTGAAAGACACGATTTGAAAAAATCAAAAACTTCAGTTTTTATAACATTAATATTATGTCCTAATAATAAGTCTGTGTGTGCTAGAATCCCTAAATAAAATAAGATTAAAAAAATGACCTATAAGTTTAATAATGTTACTTACATTTAAACCGTCAATTAATCATTTATGAATATGGAAAAATCAGTAATATAATATGTATTCAAAGAAGTTTAAATTGTACAACAATACACCCCAGTCCCCAGAGATAAAGAGTGGATTCTCGTTAATTTCAGACAACTTTTGTACAAAGGAGTGCAAGTAGGCTTGTTGTAGTAAATAATATATGGAATAACCGGAGTAGGTAATCGCTTAAAAGGTAAATTGGTTTTGACAAGTAATTAACTTAATTCCACGTAAACTAATTAATTAAAATTCCTAGAATGAAATTAAAAGTTCGTTCAATTATAATGTGAATGTCAATTGTTTTCCCCAGGTGCAGTAATTTACTTGTCAGCTTATTAAAATAATAACTCATCATTTTACAGAAGCCGTTTTAATGAAACAAACTGATCAAATACGTTTTTCAGTTCATTAATTAAAATAACACAAAACCTACCTACAATATCTTGGGTATAATTATTAATTACCGAAATACTTAACTCTATTATTCCACCGAGGTAATTATTTACAACAGTAAAAAAATATAATAGATGACACCCGCAACTCCGTTGCGTAGTATAGTATGGTCTATGGATAAACTTACCGTGGTCAGGTGATTGCTCGATATATCCAAGTAAGTCAAACAGTACAAATTCTGGAACAGGCATGCAGGTATATTCTGCAGGCTATTTTTATCCAGCAACAATGTTTCTAGAGAAACTAAATTGTCGAAGGCGTTTTCTGTGATGTTGCTTATTTTGTTCTCGGAGAGTTTTAGAATCTGAAGTTTTTTCAGGACAAACGTTCCGTTTTCGATTTTTTGTATCTTATTCTTGGATAAGTCCAGTATTAGTAACGATCTCAATCCGACGAACGTGTCCGAGGGCATGTAAACGATTCTATTGTTTGATATATCAATGGTCTCCAAATAAGAATTGTTGACGAACAATCTTTCAGGGAGAGTGTACAGGTAATTGTTGGAGAGATCTACGTGGAACAATTTCTTGGTAAATCTGAAGGCTTCACCGTCTATCTCCTCCAAATAATTCCGCTGCAGACGTCTGGAAGAAAATCTCGCATTTGAAATCTGTAATCGTATAATCGTATCGTATGTGATAATATTATGTACTTGTTAGAATAAAATCCACTTTGAGTTGAAATAACGTTGCGGAGATAATCTAATTTTGTTTTACAAATTCATTAAAATTTTAAAAGACGTTACAATGTAGACTCACTAGACATAATATCGTTAAATGCGAAATTGTCTGTTTGCCTTTAACCTCTCTAAGCCTTTAAACCGCTAAACCGATTTGGATAAGTTAGTCCTCAGTTTGCTTTCCGAAAAAAACAGCTTGTAATAATAGTTCATTTTGCAATGGATCAAAACGATCGATAGCAAACAGTGATAAATAGATAAGTGAAACTAACTTACAAAATTTTCAAGTTGACCAGCGGATCGAATATGCCTGATGGCAGGAACTCCACGCGGTTATCGAACATGTCCAGCTCGGTCAGCGACTTCATACCCTTGAATGTGCTTTTGTGAAGGGTTCGCAGTTTGTTTGTGCCGAGATCACTGAAAAAGTATCAATTTTAATTTATACGAGCTTTTGCCCACGGCTTCGCTCGCGCTAAGAAGTATTATTACATACAAACTTCCATCCCCTATTTGAACCCCTTGGGGTGGGAATTTATCAAAATCGTTTCTTAGCGGATGCCTACGTCATAACATCTACCTGCATGCCAAATTTCAGCCCGATCCGTCCAGTGGTTTGGGCCGTGCGTTGATAGATCACCGTCAGTCCCTTGAGTTTTATATATTTTACATCACCTTACGAATGACAATAATTAAGTGTATTGTTATATTATTGCAAATGCCCTATTTTTTCAACTCTGTGCAGTATACTTTTTTAATGTTTCTGTCTTTGTCTGATAAGTTACAAACTTACTTAACAGATGCATACGGCAACATTTAATGTTGCCGTATTCATGTGCCGTTATGTTGTCCACTTTGTAAATATTATTTTTATGAGAATTGTAAGTTAAATGTTCGTAAAAATATAATATTATAATCAGTATCATTAAATCCAATCATATAGATGTTTTCTACGAATACCGTATTATTAGAATTTCTTAGGAAATTATCAGCTTACGGAAGTACAGCAATGTTTTATTAAAGCTGTCTAATTGACAACATTTCAAAATTTTAACATGGCTTTTTTATTATTTTATAAGAAAGTAGACTTAAAATAAGGCGACACGTGTTTCTTGCTTTTTCAAAATTATGTTTTTAAGATACCTAAAAAATAGATTTTAATCTTTCGTATTCTAAAGAGGCGTAAGCGTCAAGTGACGTCATACTTACGCCTGAACGGTTAATTCCATTACAGTTTACAAAAGAAAAAATATGTCAGTGTAAGTTTGTTACGTTTATTAGGACGTCAGTATCATTATAACCTCATTGGGTACTTTCGTATGTAGAAATGTCATTGTTGACAGTGACTGTTTTTTTTATGCTTCATGATGTTTTTTTTAAAACGCTTTTACATCAGGCAAAGAAAAAATGTCTGATATGCCGTAAGTATGACGTCACAGCGTATTTTTCAGTTTTTCTATATTTTCTCAGTAAATAAGCAATATAAAAATTTTTTGAATATTTTTTTGATATCAGGAAAAGAAACTAAAGAAACGGTATTTTTTATTTTAAAATTTTTGAAATGTTGTCAATTGTCTATTCAATATACAAATGGGAAAATAACTGCTTAATAATTGGTGCTGTATGATTTTTGCGTTAAAAATTAACCACCGCACTCAGAGTGGAACATTAATCACTTAAATATAATTAATTCAAAATGTTGATATAAGCCCCATGCATTCATGCCCCTTCATTAAATTGAAGGTTAATTATAATTAAATGTCTCTGAGTACGGCAGGTAGACTTATAAAATTTAGACATTTATAAATGTTTACTTCTCCCTAATAGCATGCTCACTGAAATATAAACATAATAATATTTTTCATCGCTATGCTTGTACCTATAGATTGACAAACATTTTTTTCATATTATTATATTTCCATATGAAAAACACCAGACTTTAAGAGTTAGGTAAGTATATACCGGTGTATACAAATGTATTTCTCTTTGATAAAAGTATTTTGTAGAAAATGTACATTTAATATATTTTGCTTCCGTGGAAAAAGATTTTGTATAATATTATTTTCTTTGGAAAAAATATTTGAAAGCTTGTCTCCTTAACGCGTTCACACGAAGAAAGGGTTAAGTTTTCTGAATAAGGGTCTGTCTCAAAAGATAAATAAAATCGAGTCAAGGTTTTTGTTTGTAAAGATCTTAATTTTATCTTGTATCTATACTCTAGTCTCTACTGAGAGAATATCTTTATATTATGTTCAGATCTTTTGTGGTAAGACCATAAAGTTAGTATAAGTATTAACTTTATGGGTAAAACCGTGAGGGTGTGTGGTGGAGGACCAACCATAAAGTAAGTTTCATGATTTTTTGACGCTCCTCCCCCTTTGTCACAGGTGGTCACATTAATTGTGAGACCCGTGAGTCCCTGTGTGACGTCACAAATTTACAATTTTACATCTTAAAATTAAAACCACCTGAATATTATAAATTTCGCTATTCAATTTATTAAAATGTGTTGTCACAAAACTTAGGACCCACCTGATGAGTGGTAACAGATACACAGACATTATAAGTTCTGATAATATATTGTAATGTAATTACTTAAAAATGCTATGGATATTGATCTGAGAATAAAATTATTTTTATTATTATTATAATCAGTAATCACACATTAATAATACTAGCTATTTGACCGACCTTTGCTCGGTATTCGATAAAACACGAATAAAATGACATTTCATAAAAATGATTCCTATTATAATATATTGATTATCGCCCCCGAAACCCCCTAATCCCTATAATATTATACTAATTTTCATCAAAATCGTTGGAGCCAATTTCGAGATTCCAATTATATATTATTATATAATATGTTACCGGAAATGTGTGAAATCCAGGAATTGTATACAAATCCTAGGAAATGTATACAATTCCGAAACTATTTAGGAAATGTATAAAATATTGTTTTAAAAACTATTTAATACATAAATGTCCTTTATACAAGAATTATTGCTCGTTTAAAGATTTAATATTAATTAGTAAAGACTCGTAGACTCAAAGTTGAGCTTTTATTACGAAACAGACAACTGATTGAAAGTAGGTGTATAAAGTAAATTGAGTATGTACACATTACGTAAGGCTAATAATTGTTCGCTAATGGACTGTCAGACGGAAGGCGACAGGTGTGTCCGGTCACCGTCACAGCTCGCTAATATTATAGTTTACATCTGAATATTATATGAAACTCAAAGGTGGCCTTTGCCCAGCAGTGGGATAGTATAGGCTAACAAAAAAAAAGGTGACTGACTGACATGGTGATCCATCAACGCACGGCCCAAACCACTGGACGGAGCGGGCTGAAATTTGACATGCAGGTAGATGTTATGACGTAGGCCAAGAAAAGATTTTGATCAATTCCACCCAAAGGGGGTTAAAATAGGGGAAGAAAGTTTGTATTTAATAATACTTCTTAACGCGAGCGAAGCCGCGGGAATAGCTCGTGAATTATATAACTTTATTAAAAATACTAGCTGTTGCCCGCGACTTCGTCCGCGTTAGTATAGTAGATCACGTCCCAAATATTATTTTTAAAAAATATTCAATGTACAGAATTGACTTTCTTACGATTTTATTACAATATGTATAGTTGACTTAGTTTGTTCCTACAAAGGATAATTAAGACGCAATACAAACTCCACGATACCTTTTAATTATGAACAAAAGTTTCATGAGGAATAAGGGGGGGGGGGGGGGTTTGGGGGGGCTGCGCCCCCCAAAACAAACGACACTGGAAAACCGTATGTGTAGTTTAGTTTTTAACTTTGTTCTTAAAAAAGATGTATAACGCCGCAGCACCGCTTTGTTTGAAGCAAAATTTGGGGAGGTGGGGGGGGGGGGTGGGGGGGGGCGAACCCCCCCCCCCCCAAGAAAAGACCGATGCCAAAGCTCCCAGCATGTTAATCAAACGACACTCGAAATTTGTATAGAAAAGATAGACAAAAGCTCATAGCATGGCAAGGAGTGAAGATAGATACAAAGTGTGAAGGAGAAATTTGTAGGAAATTTTATGGGCTTTCATTACGTACAGGACATTTTTTCTCTACAACGCACCGTTTTAGCGATATGAGCAAAAAACTAAAAATATTGAAACTTGAGCCCCTCCCCCCGCCCTAGGTGATATCGTCATAATATATAGCCTATGTGTTGACCCGACCTCTATATAATATTCGTGCAAAATTTGAAGTAAATCCATTCAGTACTTTCTGAGTTTATCCCGGACATACATACAGACAAACAGACAAACCGACAAACAGACAAACAGACAAACAGACAAAAATTCTAAAAACTATATTTTTGGCTTCCATATCGATTGTAGATCACGTCCCAAGTATTATTTTTCAAAAATATTCAATGTACAGAATTGACTTTCCTACGATTTTATTATATGTATAGATTATAAAGTTGGGTGGTCCACCCAACTTGGTTTATCTACACTACTATTATAAAGAGGAAAGATTTGTTTGTTTGTTTGTTTGTTTGTTTGAGTCGAATAGGCTCCGAAACTACTGGACCGATTTGAAAAATTCTTTTGCTATTGGAATCTTACATTATTTCTGCTGAACATAGGCTACATTTTATTTTGGAAAAAAGTAGGGTTCCGTAAGATATTTGAGTTTTTCGGACGCAAGGTGTAAAAAATCAGCTAGAAAAGTTACTTATTTTGCGTACGCTGCATAAACTATAAAAGATAGAACCATAAAATGTTCTAAGTAATTGTAGATCTTATAAATATCTACAAAAAAGTCCGCGACACACTATACCTATCTATGTCGAGTGAGGCACAATAACCATTTATTTATTTAAAAATCCTGAATTTTTTTTGGACTACATTTAAACGGATATATTTTACTCACGCTATTAATCCTTATCAAAATAAATTATTTTATCACTAAGTATAGTTTATGTAGATAATATTTGGTCTTTGAATGATTGAAATTGGACGTTTGGTTTTGAAATTATGGCGAAATTAAAATATTACGATAGTGGGCGTAACCAAAGCGCGTGCGGGAGGAAGACAATATTCTGTTGTAGAAATGAAAATTCTGTACATAAAAGGAAATGACACCCGAAATTACACCTTTGTCACTACATCGCTATAGAAGCCAAAAATGTGGTTAGTTTTTTGTCTGTCTGTCTGTCTGTCTGTCACTCTTTCTGTCTGTCTGTATGTTTGTTCCAGCATCACACGAAAAATACTGATCCGATTTGAATGTGGTTTTCGCAGATATATTTATCTTCTTCCAACTTAACATCTGGTGTATAAAAATCCTCCCCCCCCCCTCCCCTCTCAATCCTCTCTGGGGACCAAAGAGGGGTCAGATTTTGTATACAACTTTTTTCTTTAGTGGACTTACTTCATATTAGGTATTAACTGTGTTTTTCAACTTAACATCTGGTGTATGACCTTCCCCCCCCACACCCTCTTAGGGGACAAAAGAGGGGGTAAAACATGTATCAACTGATGATGTAGAAAATATACTTTAAATGGCAAAACAACGTTTGCCGGGACAGCTAGTATTGAATAAAATTTAATTATAAACATTTTAGAAGATAATATTAGATGTCATGATGACTATTTTTTTTGTTGATAATTGAAAGACCTTTCAAAAATAGAAACATCAGTGAAAGAATGCTGCCCGAAACGCTCCATACAAAATGCGACACGATTATGACGTCACCTTAGAGTTACTTGTAGGCATCGCGGGAGAACTTTGTAAACGCAATAATTAATATAGTGGTTTCATTACAAAAGTTGCTTTAAATTAGTAATCGAATGGTATATAAATATTAAGAAATTTAATTGAAAAAAAAATCGACTTGAATATCCAACATTGAAGGCGCATAACAAAATAAAATAAATTAATTAAAAATCAAAAAACCCGACTGCAAAAAATGTTAACTAAAAAGAACGAAACAAGACCTAATTCTGCCGGAGGCATCGAATCCAATATCCATGTTTTAATTGATACGACTCTTGCTTACGAGTTTCATGCCAGGATAAATAGAAGGTTACATAGAAAAATGTAGAAGAAGAAAGTGGATTATAAAATGCAGTCGGAGGCATGTCGCACCAAGTTTAACATTAATTAATCATAAATCATAAAATGTTATGCCTCCGACTGCATTTTATAATCCACTTTCTTCTTCTACATTTTTCTATGTAACCTTCTATTTATCCTGGCATGAAACTCGTAAGCAAGAGTCGTATCAATTAAAACATGGATATTGGATTCGATGCCTCCGGCAGAATTAGGTCTTGTTTCGTTCTTTTTAGTTAACATTTTTTGCAGTCGGGTTTTTTGATTTTTAATTAATTTATTTTATTTGCGACTTTTTAGTTGTAGTCATCTAACCATTTCGACAATCAATCTAATAAAAAATTGACTAACTACCGTGCTGATATTTCCGTGTCTATACCTAACTACAATACGTTATAATAGGTACTTAAATAGGTTTGGTACTGTTTCAATGTATGTTTCTAGTTTTAAGTAGGTACCTAATCATTGTTTTTTTAATACTTTGTCATTGAATTTTCGTCGTTTCAGTAATGTTAGTTAATTTTTAATTAATATTGTATTTATCCATGCAGGCGGTTTTTTGTTTTTTTATATTATTATTAAGTACTAGCGGTCGCCTGCGGCTTCGCCCGCGTGGATGTCGGTGACCGCTGCAAAAAGTATGTCCCAGGAAAGACTCTGTCAGCAAAATGATTCCCAGGTCATTTCGCAGACTCCGACACTAACATCGAAGACGCAGTTATTATACGCAGGCTGCGCCGCACGCGCACCCCCGCCTTGGTGACGTCCACTATCGTAATATTTTAATTTCGCCATAATTTCAAAACCAAACGTCCAATTTCAATCATTCAAAGACCAAATACTATTTACATAAACTGTACTTAGTGATGGAATAATTTATTTTGATGAGGATTAAAAGAATGAGTAAATTAAATGAGTTTACATGTAGTCAAAAAAAAATTCAAGATTTTTAAATAAAAAAATGGTTATTGTGCCTCACTCGACATAGATAGGTATAGTGTGTCGCGGACTTTTTTGTAGATATTTATAAGTTCTACAATTACTTAGAACATTTTATGGTTCTATCTTTTATAGTTTAGGCAGCGTACGTAAAATAAGTATATTTTCTGGTTGTTATTTACACCTTACGTCCGAAGAACCCAAATATCTTACGGAACCCTATTTTTTTTCCAAAATTAAATTCAGCCTATGTTCAGCAAAAATAATGTAGAATTCCAATGGTAAAAGAATTTTTCAAATCGGTCCAGTAGTTTCCGAGCCAAACAAACAAAAATCAAATCGTTCCTCTTTATACTATTAGTGTAGATTTATCGTTCGATTTAATATTAAAACTGCAAGTTATATACATATTTAGAATCAGTGTTTAAAATCCTTTATTTTGATACCCCACTCGATATGCTTGGTGAATTTTTATTTTTGTTTACCTCACAATATGGCGTCAAGCATCCGCCATTTTGGTTTTTTCTTAATGTCACCTATCTAAGAACACTTGGGCCATTAAGACAAATCTAACGATACCTCAAATATGAAAATCCGCTTAGCGGTTCTGAAGATACGAGGTAATAAAGAATATTACAAACATACAAGATACGCGCCAAACACATAACCCTCCTGGCAGTCGGGTAAAAAATACAAATGCTATCAAGCTGAAATTTTGGATAGACATTTTTTACGTTATTTCTTTATTTTATTAACAAAATTCGCTAATCTTTGACCTTGTCATCATCCCTATTTAGCCTTCAGTTGTAACTTGTAACCAATTTATCAATAAAATACTAATTATTTTTTCAATTTGCCAATAAGAGGACCGCTGAATAATGAACACTACATAAGAAAAATACATAATAGCACGGTTCAATAAATACGAAATGACTTTATTTTGCCTCTGACATAACCTTTATACCGACGATTCATGGCTAACAACGTGAAGATTTTATAACCTTCAGGTACATAAGAACTTCTAAGCCAACTTTAATCACACTTTAACTTTTAACAGCTACCTAAGGTACAGAGCTCCTCTCAATCTCAAAACACAACTTTATACACTGGACCTTAGGTACCATAAGGGAAATTAATTCGGCAGTAGGTGGACCAACGTCTAGTCGAGTCATGTTATGTCTTTCGTCGTGAATTTTTCTGATAGAGTCTTGCCGCACTATCTTAGTGCGCTTACAGACTAACGGCACTTCTCGATGGCACGAGTAGTCAAGTGCCAAAAAATCCAGCGATTTCCATTCGTCTGTAAGAAGCCTTACACTGTATAGAGGTCGGCGGGGACGACCAAGTCAGCGGAGAGTGACGTCAGGCCCGCCCTCCAGCATTTTAGCAGGCGGTGGTTGGCGTCGCATCGACACACGCTCTTTGAGCACTGGCGCCAGCGGGAGTGACCGTAGCTTATCGTCCATACTGGAAAGTATAATATTAAATTAAGAAATTTAAACAAAAAAACGATACATAATTCTTAGGGTCAATTCAGACCGCAACGCGACAGACTTGCGTGAAGCTTCACGCAATTAAAGTATATCAAACCCATAAAAATTTTGAAATTCATCTACGCATCGTGCTGCGGTCTGAATTGACCCTTTTACGTGTCAGGAATCTGAATGAAAAATATTGAATAATCAAATCACTGAAAGTTGCTTACCAACCTTTCATGCAACACATAAGTCAAAATTTTCGAGCACTAAGCAGAAGATGATGAATTATTGCTAAGAATACTCTCAATCACATATTATCAGAATTTAAAAAAAAATCGGTCCCTTTTGGGCACTACGATGCCATGGACATTGGACATTGGACAGGCCCAAAAAGACACGTCGAACTTATAACTCTCTCTCTCTGTTTTCGTCGCTGGTAGAGCACATGAAAACAAGTAAAAAATGTAGGACATGTCGGGGAATTATGGAATGCCTAAGATTCTATAGTACATCATAATAGCCTATCATTTTGTCAAATAGAGCTATAATTATCCGAGTGTAATTACACTTGCAGGTATTTGTTACATATTCGATTTAAATTATTTACTGGAACCTTTTTAGATTAGAAATATTTACTCGAAGGCTCTTTTCATTGTTATAATAGAATCAGAGACTCTAGCCAAGACATTTTCTTTATCGTTTCGATCAAAATGTATGGAATTGACATATTAAGACTAGTCAAACGTCAACTTCATATTATTATTAACGAACGCTTATGTCAATTCCATACATTTTGATCGGCGATTTTATAAATAAGCGATAAAGAAAACGACTTGGCTAAAAGCCCAAAAGCATAAGATTCAGTACCTAATGGCATGTTTGGTCATCCGTTCCTATTAGAAAAAGGCCACTCGAATGGGAAATAAAAATATTAAATTGAACTGTTTTCAGAGAAGTGCCTCAGTCAGTTTTTCCTCGTGATTACTTGTACACGAAGATAATAATTATTGAACATGTCATTATAATCATTTTGCCGGAGATAAAAATAAACATTTTTCTATTAAGGCCGTCACAGACTTAGCTATAATATATATTAATATACCGTACTAAACACACTGAGACCAGAAATATATATTATAGCTGAGTGTGTGGTCACGCGAAAATTGTATAGAAAATATATAGTAATATGCCTAGCTATAAACATATTAATATATATTATAGCTAAGTCTGCGACGGCCTTTAGGCCCTGCTACGAAATACATAATATGAAAAAGAAAATCTTTCAAAAGTAGTGTAACCGTAATAATCATGTTGGTACCTGTTTCATATATTAACTTATATACGTTACTCGTACATTTGTTTACTGTTGTTTTAGGAGTATTTACTGAGCATTTATAGCACTCCAATAAATAGGATATATTGTCCCGAAAAAGGTGGCAAATACATCGGTCTTGTTCCAACTTTTCCTTATGAAAAATGGGCAACGTGCGATTCGGGCTCTCGCACGAAGGGTTCCATACCATCATAAAGAAAAAAGTTTTTCCTCTATTTTGATATTCTGATTGAATAAAAGTTTCGTCATAAAGGGGGAGGGGAGATTCATTTAATAAATTAAAATGTAAAGAGAGGACACAATGGGGGGCACATTTTGCTACTTTGAAGGTTTCTCTCGTGCAAACAGCTATTAAGTTAAGAAAAAAATTATGTAAGAAACCTCAATATCTATTTTCAAGACCTATTCATAGCGTGTGTGTGTTTGATGAAAAAAAAATGTCTTTAAAAAATAATAAGACGTGGCTTATTATCAAGAATAAAAATGCAATATTAAATCGTTAAGTTTGCATTCTACGCCCTCTTAATAAAAATTGTTATAGCGGCGAAGATTGTTTTGGATTAGTTCTAAATATTTAATTAATTGCTCTTAAGTAATTATTTCTTGTTTCGAGATGGTCTTCAATTACAAAGCGGTTCTGGAATTTGAAAACACTTCTCCATTACTTAAACGTCAATAATTAATTTACTCTATAAAACAATAACTTTAACGTTCTCAGGTGGATGTTGCTATGTTAATATTATAGGAACATTTATTTATTGCAGCTTACGCACAGGAATATAATTCTAATTATGTTATAGACGGTGAACTGGAAAGTAATTTATAAATAAATAAGTGCATACTTATTGTATATACCTCTGAATACATAAATGTAGCTGTTAAGCTTTTAGTAGAAACAAAATCTCATAAAACTATCGCACACGAATCGCACATTCCACGAGATATATTTTGTTATTTTTGGCAGTGCGTATTTCAGTTACAATAATTATTATACATTTATGAAAAATAAATTCCCAAGAAATATTCTATTTAATTGTGCTCAAATACTTTTATCCTTCCTCTCATCTATCAAACGCCCAAAATGGGTGTCGTAATACGACCTAATATAAATAAATATAAGCCAGCTTATATTGTTTCTCTCCTTACTTAAGAATGCTCCAACCGGAGAATTAGCAGGTCGGATGTCTGTCAGTACGAATATCGACGTTAACAACATTAAAATAAGATTCATATTAGCGCGCCTTGTACAGTGGCGGTTACGACGCTCGCCGCGTTCTTGATTTATGGCGAAAATGTATGAAAAAATTTGAGAAATTTTCTTATTTTTCTTATAACTGGAAAATTTGTTTATTTTTATATAAAATTTTTAGCGGAATTTATAGAGGACTAAATAAGCAACAATTTTTTTGTATATTTATTTTCCTCAGTTCAGTGTATTTAGATATTAAGGTACCTAATCAGACCCCATTTTTTTCATATTTTGCGATTATTGTGATGGTTAAAGCGTATTTTATGTGAAAATTTTGTATGCGGCTATAGAATTTTTTTGGTACAGTCGTGGAGATGAATATATTATCTTTCATTTGAAACCCAAATATCCTCGCAGTTTGACTCCTAATTCTTTAATAGGGTACCGGAAAATCGCTGATATTTGTAATAGCGTCCTTAAAACGTAAACAATAAATAAGTGCCAGTGTGAGTGTCATGTTCTAAAATCTGATAGAAATTGATAAATATTCGATTCGAATATTCGATAAATATTCGTTTAACCGTCACGCCATTTTCAAAAATAGAAAAATTTTCGAAAATGGCGGTACAAATTAACACGTATGAATATTTCGTAGCAGCGTAGCCGTAGTAACGTAGCGTGCTACGAAATCTGCTACGCAAACAGCTTAATTTCGTAATAAACTTGGTTATAATGCAAATGCTTCTAATATTATAAAGGCGAAAGTTTGGATGTTTGTATGGATGTTTGTTACTCTTTCACGCAAAAACTACTGAACGGATTTTAATGAAACTTTACAATTATAATACAGCTTATATTATGTATCTTACTAATCCTACTAATATTATAAAGGCAAAAGTTTGGATGTTTGTTATTCTTTCACGCAAAAACTACTGAACGGATTTTAATGAAACTTTACAATAATATAGCTTATACATCAGAATAACACATAGGCTACATTTTAACCGACTTTCAAAATGGAGGAGGTGTTATGTTCGTTTTTTAACGATTACTCCGCCGTTGGTGAACCGACTTTCAAAATTTTTCTTTTGGTGTATAGTTTATCATCACAATTTGGTATCATATTCATAAAAGTGATGAACCTGATGAAGGGATCCATAAAAAATCAAGGAGAACTCCTCAAAATTTATATGGTAACATGTGGTGACTTCGGTTTCGTGAGCAGTATTCTAAACATAATATTATGCTACCAACAAGTAAGATTTTGCACCAAGGTATATACCATGGTTCGGAAAATCGGAAGGTGCTGAGAGAACTCCTGACTATTTATAGATACAAGTTTGGGAGTTTCGTCGTTGTTAAAAGAACGGAAAGCATAGTATGCTAATATGCAAATTACATTCATCATCATCATCATCACTACCATAAACCATTATAGAACCATGTATCGTCCCGTTTTAACCCTATTATTGGTACTTTTATAGTCATGTTTTATTATAATATTATATCACTTAAACCGCGGGTAACATAACGGGGCACAGCTAGTATACGATAATTTAATATTATTTTACGAATACGAGTGGTAACTCACATACGTATATTAACACAAACATAATTATTTTGTTTTTAAGGAATCATAATGTTATTAGATTCTACAGAGCTTTTTTAAAGCTGAACGATTTTAACTCAGTGTTTTCTAGAAAAAAAAAATGTTAAGGACAAATAACTTTTTTTACGTGACTGCATGGAAGGGTTATGTTTTTAGCGCGCATCTTGTATGTATGTATGTAATATTCCTTATTATCTTGTATCTCCAGAACCGCTTTGATGTATCGTTAGATTTGTCTTAATAGCCCAAGTGTTCTTAGATAGGTGACATTAAAAAAACAAAATGGCGGATGTTTGACGCTATATTGTGAGGTCTTTTTTGAAAATAATATTAAACAAAACATGCTTATGTTGCTATACTAGCTCGTGTTATATATTTAGCTCAACTTGTCCCTTAAGAGATGTCGAAAGATCTTTCAGACCTCAAACACACTTTTTCCATTAACAACGCTACTTTTACGTCGATGGTCACGACTCACGACTAAGTACAGACTTGCTCATGCGAACAAAAGTCACAAACAAATTTCATTGTAAAACTACGTTTAGAAGCCACGATTTATTTTACGATCCATCGTTGTTAAAATACGATGACCCTTTCCATGTTTAACCGAGTTAATATTACGAATAATCAAAATTGCTTTTCATAGGAAAACAACGCTTATATTTCTGATACTTACAATAATCTACATTACAACAAAATATAAAGCAAATTTTGAAAACATTCGGAAAATTAAAAAACCTTACCAAAGCTTATAAAAATAATTATTATTGTTTTTAGGAAAATAAATCGAAATAAGGATCGAAAATGTACAGATTTAGAATTTGTATATTTGTATATTAAGTTTATAGTAAAGGATATTACCTGGTTGCTCTATAGCCTGTAATCTTCTGTCGAGCTTCCTCCATTGTATATCGTTGGCACATCCTGAACTTGGCTTCTCTGTTTGCTGTTCCTTGTTTATGATGTCCAATACTTCGCATGCTGTTATAGTGCATTGATTCTTACTTGTTTGTATACCTGCCAAAATAAATTAAAAAAAACACTTGTTAATTTAAAAAATAATAACAGTGTACCGCGTACTTTTAAACTAAAAATTTATATGACACGTTCAGGGACGTGTAATAAATATTAAAATAATATATATGAATATATTATTTTAATATTTATTTAGACAAAAAAAAATTTGATTAAATATTTGATTAAATTACACAATGACATAGTTTGTTTTAATTTTTAACAACTAGTTGAAGAACTTCCTATCACTTCTCTCTAAATATAAAACGGAAATATAATATAAGAAGGAAACCTTCCCTGGACTTTTACGAATACGGAATATATCAAGACTATTAAAATCGTTCTCTTAACATAAATTATATACATCTGAAAAAGCTTAGTTATTAGACAACAGAAATGAATTTAATAGTGTATTATGACAAATCAAACAAGTTTTGATAACATGACGATCATTACTTACTCTATTATATTATGACAAAGTGATACAAATATTATCTATGTATAACACACTCAAATCATTAGTAAAATTTGCATGTTTATTACCTAATATCGAATAAATTGAAAGCAATTCAGCTGCCTAAATCCTCGTACGGTGAAACGCAATAATATACACTCATTTAAAATCGTGTTTGAACGTTTGGAATCTCTTGTATCATAATGTACTACATTTGAAGTAATTATTGAACATTAAGCTTGTTTCAAATTATAATAACGTACATGTAGTGTTTACATTCAAAGAGGGTATTTCTCTCGAAATGTTACCTACAGTCATATTTAACTAACGCTTAAAATAACTATTACATTCAGTTATACTTATTTATATAAAAAAATATATTTTATTACTATTGGGCCGCGGCATTTACATACTAAAATCTATTGACGCCACAATATAATATTATATTTTGTTAAAATTGTACTTGTAGTTTAGTCACGAGAGCCAGTTACCTTTTTTTTGGCTTGACCGCAGTCTCGTGTGAATAAATAAAACCATTCGCAAATTAGCAAACATTGAAATTCTCTAAACCATTTTCTAATTCAATATCCATAAACTTTGGTATACCTTTAGCAGTTAGTGCGAGCGCGGCGCCGAACAACACTGCGACATAAAACTCCATGGCGCTCTCTCGGTCCGCTGGTCACTCGAACATTATAGTAAATCTGCAGGACCTGGCTTTTGTTTAGCGAGAATACGCGGTATGAGATACGTAGCTATTCATTTTTATAACTGTAATAGTATCGATATAAAAAGTAGATAAAAACCTATTCTCAGGCATATAATATAATAATATACAACATGACTGGTGAGACATTACCGATACTTATGGAGAGTACTCTGTACTCGATTCTCATTATAATTATGTAATAAAATTAGGTCCTTAATTTTTTCCGAATTTCCCAAAAATAAAAGAATTATGGACACATTGAATCAAGTAGGCCCATACTATGCGGCCGGTGCAGAGGCGTGCGCTACGCTACCAAAGAAACACCACACAATTACCCCTCCCGCTCGCGGTGTCCATGCGTTGGGGAAACAATTATTTAACTTTATGCTACATTTACACAATGATCATTGATATTATTTTTTTATATTATATTTTTTCCAACTAATATAATAGTCAAATATCACGTCCTCGAGTATTGAACATGTCTCACCAGTCACGCAGTATAGAATGTACAATGTACTATCAGAGAAGTTGATTCCTAGGCAGATGGGGGACCTACGTGCCTTTGGTCGCGTTACGACAAATCTAGCCGACAGATCACAATTAACATTGAATTGACATTTAAAGCCAACCACACGACATAGGTCCGCCAACTGCCTAGGAAACAATTTCCTTGATGGTACATACAAAATTTCATTAAAATCGGTTGAGCCGTTTTGGAGGAGTTCGCGCACAAACACTGTGACATGAGAATTGTATATTATATTAGAAGTAAGATTGATGTACATACAAAATAATTGATCACCGTTTAATTTTTGAGTTTTGTATTTTATTTCACATACCACTATATTACTTAAATAATTAATAACTTAATATTTGAGATTATTGTAAATTAGGGAAAGCTTATCCCCTTAAGGAGCGAAGCTTAACTGTGGTAGTCAAAATTGAAGGTGAGATAGGTAATTAAAAATCTATATGTTTGTAGGGATTGAATTTACTGTACTTCTGTAAAAATATTTCAGACTAGATGACGCCCGCAACTCCGTTGCGCCAAAAATTATTTATCGCGCTTGATCACCAAATTTTTTCGAGACAAACAGTATGTAACAACTAATTCCTATGTCCTTTCTCTAATAAGTACTCAAAGTATCTCCATAACAAATGGTTTGGGCGTGAAGTGGTAACAGACAGACAAACAGACAGACACACTTTCACATTAAGACCATCCCCCGAGCAAACGACCTTAACCATAGTATATTTGACGCGTTGCCCAGATCGCGAAAAATCCTATTTTTTATTACATGTATTAGTTCAGAATTGATCTAAAAAAATACAAACGTGGAATATGACGTAGTGTCTATCTATTGTCGTGTGTTTCAAATACACGTAATTTGTAAATACTAGGGAGATGCTGAAAGTATGCTTCAATTTTATTAAATAGGTATTACTTTGGAAGCTAATATTATCATGAGTATAATAAACAAAAATAGGAAATTAAAAACGGGGAAAGGAATATTGATATATTATACTGAAGTTTATTGCTGTATTTTTATTATAATTTTGTAGCTTTCAAATTATGAGTTTATAAGGCTCTAAATGCGGTAAATTACGGCATTTTCGTAGGGGGAGCGCCTTATTAATAATATTAGTATGGATATAAGTAGCTGAAACTAGCAACATATTAAGAAACACAATCATAATATTATCTCTTTATTTATATTATGCCTTAGTCAAAAATTAAATCTGATATCGGTTGGTTGTTATCGGTTATGTAAATTTTAATAAAGCGATAAGACTCTATTGTACACATTTCACTCAACAAAGATGTAAAACTAAACAAACGAGATAGTAAAAGGGAAACTCGTCTTAAAATACCAGTTATAAACTGTTTTCACATCTTCATAATTGTTTAATTAAGAAGCGTATAATATTTTATTACTACAGATCTACATGCTTATATCCGAATACGCGAATAATTATGTTTACTTGATTATAAATCTTATTCTTATTGTTTTCAAGATACTCGTAGTTTGAATTTTTTAACTCTGTTCCCCTTTCTTTAAAGTATTTAAAGAATAGAAAAGAAACATAGGAAAGCTGTTGTTTGACAAACAATTACTAAATAATCAGGGGGGTGAGCCAAGATCTTTTTTTATCGCTTCTTTATAGAATCGCCGATCAAATCAAATGTATGGAATTGACGTAAAGGAGTCGAACGTCAACGTCATATTAACGAACGCTTATGTTAATTCCATACATTTTGGTTGACGAATAGCAATTTTATAACGAAGCGATAACGAAAAAGTTTTGGCTAAATGGCAAGGGGATTTCAGTTTTGTATGAAATGCCTGACTCTTAATTTTTATCAATAACTGTTTCTCTATGGTCGAATATTGTCCATCCTCAATTTTATTAGCAGAGATATAATTAATCAGTTATCTGAATTGATTGCGTCCGCCTGAGCATGGACCCCGCCGATTATATGTTGGTCATAATGTTAATGTACCTACTCCAAACTTTACTATACAACCCTGGTAAGGCAATTATTTTCGTGACTCAATTTGAAAAAAATGAATTGTAGAATTATTATTTTATGCCTTACAGTTGCTAAAATAATGTGTGACCACGAGCTCACAATCACATTTTTAACATTCTCCATGCTAACCCGAGGAGTGAAAAGCATAATAAAATAGGCGTCAAGTAGCATAACTTTTCAAAGTACGTAATTTAACATCTACAAATTTTCACCTTAACATATAAAAATTAAGGGTAAGCAGAAAAGTATAGTGGAAATGTACACAAGGTATATCGTTCTCGAGTTTCATGATGGTCCATAGTAGTCTGTAGCTCACAACCACCGCATAAACATTTGCTGTGATAAAAAATAACTATAATTAATTATTAGATAGCCTTTTACTCCTATTTTTATCTTTTCTTTTCGAACATAAACATTTTTTTTTTCATTGTATTGACAGCGCGTAGCGGGTACTTGATAAAAAACATCAAAGATTCCTGTACATACTACAAATCATCTATTGAATAACGCGCGATGCATCACTCGCCACACCACTTACTGTTGTTTTAAATATAAAATTTTATTGAAAATATTATAGTAAACACTCGCACTATACTTGTAGACAAGAATGATGTAATTTATGTTTTGAACAGTTGCACAGCTGTTCTGATTGAAATGAGAATGTTATTGATATTATCTTGTCAAAATATCAAGCTTTCTCTTTAATACACGCGAAGAACGAGATAGATAATTAAAATTACCTTTCTCTAAAATCATTTTAATTCACGATTGATTTTAATAAGTGGTGCAAATGGGCGTACCAAAGGGGGCTCGGGCCAAAGGCTTTAAACTAAATCGTTCATATTCATTAGATAGTTTCGGCATTATCAAATAGTTTATTAATTAAAAGTATATTCGGACTTTGGGTACTCAATAGAGTCATGTGAAAGTTAACCACTTAGTTATTTTGTCTTAAATAGTTAGGGTCCCTTTATCTGCAGGTATGTACTAATATTATAAAAATATAACGTTTGTTTGTTATTGCAGGGAAAACGTGGTTTAGAGCGTGGCTCTTGATGAGTTCGTGGATTATCGGACGGACGGACGGACGGACGGACGGACGGACGGACGGACGGACGGACGGACGGACAGACAGACAGACAGACGGACAGACAGACAGACAGACAGACAGACAGACAGACAAAAAACTAACCACATTTTTGGCTTCTATAGCGATCTAGTGACACCCCCCGCTTATTATTTTTTGAATATCTTTAATGTACAGAATTCACATTTCTACAGTTTTATTATATGTATAGATAACGATTTTTACACCGCCCAAAAGTAAACGAAGCGTATTATATGAAAAAGTCACTCAGTCAAGTGGCAAAGAAATATCGCTAGGGAAAGGTTCCATAATATTTCCTTCCTCATAAATACTGCAGGCTCCTGTTATGTTATGTAATCAACTTGATATTATACTACTTTGATTTGATCATCGTACATATATTATTATGATTTATGACTGTATGGTTATCATTTTAAGTGATCCTTTAAGTAAGCCTTAACACCTTGTGGGTAATGTAAGGAAATAAAGAACATGTTTATTTAAATTTTAAGATGTAATAAATAACAATAAGTTGTGTACCAAGACAGGACTATTAATAATTTATCGTATTATCGTATGTAATACAAGTACTGAATGGTAATAAAAATCCTCGCTTACAGCACAGAATAGATAATAGTACAAGTACCTTAATTGTTAATAATAATTACAGCTGAGCCGTAAGCGAGCTTATTATCGTAATTATTAGTTAGTTGCGAGATTATAATGAGAATGTAATCAACATTGTAGGTTTCGAGCAAAAAAGAACTAAGTATCAAAATCAGACATTTCAATATAAGCGCACGACCCTCAGATTTGACCGGGACCTAAAAATGTTTCTAAATACTAAAACTAAGGACCAGTGACCACAGAATATTTATCGGCGAGGCTAAATGACCCCCCGGAGGAGAAATAAAAGCTTACCGAAGGCTATTTCACCCAAGGCTCTCGAAAAGTCGAATTAACTATCGATATTATTTTATGGGCATAATAGAAACTGAATTTGATATGGTCATTGGTCAGTCTTATGATCACTCTTATCTCCCCGCGCAGTTTCTACATGTTTCCGGGTTGGTCCCATGAGCTTTTCCCGCGGCCCGCCCAGTGACTCGGAAGTTGAGCAGTTTTTGGCACGACTGACATCAGACATGATAGTTTTCAGGATGTATTCTTTTTCATCCAAAAAATAGTCCTGACGGTTTATATATAAGGAAAGTATGTTGTTAATAAAATACGAATAATAAATACGAATTTTGATGTTCCCATTTTCCCGTCAGAGGTAGCTGTAGTAAGAGTAACCATTTTGAAAACTCTTTCATAATAAATGCAGACGTCATGAAAACAGAATAGAAAGAGGAAAGACTTAGCCTGTGTGTGGATCTAAGGCGACGCCTTGATAATTTGGCTGTAGCGATATCTATTTTTCTCAGCAATGACTAAAGCTAAGAAATTAAAGTTCATTGTCAGTATTCATCAAGTCTTTGTCTTTGAATTACCCATACACGATTGGTCAACTTTTATAACACAGAATACCCCTTTTTTTACAGAGGTCTTCTTGATTAATTCAAGAAGACCTCTGTAAAAAAAGGGATTCTAATTTTACTAACAGAGGAGAGTGATTTAAGCTTCCAAAATTTGTACATAGATTGGTTCAAGCATTTGTCAATAGCTTAAATGAAATATTATATTTATGGTTTTTAAATTACGCGACAAAAACTGTTTTAGTTTGAGAGGCCGGGCCGGCCTCTCATAGAAACCAAGCAATCTAAAACATATCTAACACGGTTTTTTACTTTAACGCGGCGTCACCTTAACGAGTGGCATTCTTCCACCGTGCGTTTTTCGCGTAACTTTCTGCCGCGCACTGTAAGGGCGAAGCCAAACGAGCGTAATATTTTGTGAGTTGTGAGTCGCAGAATTTCGGTTTGGCAGAATTCTCCTGCATTCAGTTTCATACAAAAGTCCTGTTTGATTCACACGAGCATAATTTTGTAAGTCATGATTTGTATGAAAATATATTTACGCGGCAGAAATTCTGCGACTCACAACTTACACTCGTTTGGCTTCACCCTAAAACTCTGGAACGAACTGTCACCAGCAGTATTTTCAGACCTTATACGACTTGAAAACTCACCTGCAGCTCTTCTAACGTTGCGAGTGTCCATGAGCGACGGTATTAATTTGCTTTCCATCAGATGACCCGTCTGCCCGTATGCCCCCTTAATTAAAAAATAATAATAATATATTAACTGCTTTTAAAAGACAATATTATTATTGTATTTAAAATGATTCATACCAAGGAATGGGTTTTGAATGATTATAACACGGCATAGTTTTTTAACTAAGTAAACACGTCTGTGTTCATGTTTATCACATACGTAACGTATCTAATTCATTTAGCACGTGCTACGTCGACATACATAATATTCTTATCAATATGATTGTATGATAATTGAAACCAGCTATGAGATCAGTACCATCTGTGTTGAGGAGTTATTACTGCGGTTAAACATAGATAAACGAATTTGAATCTTTCAAGCAGCTATCAGAGTTTGAAATCGCATAACCTCTTTTGCAGATATTATTTATGTGTTAGGCATCTTGAATACCTGATCGAATCATCGATTTACAACATAGATGGCTGAAATTAGTACCTACGTAGTACGTAGTAATTAATTCATAATACTCTTATATATACGCAGCAGTATTAATATTTTATTAATTATATCTAACAATTTTATCCAAAAAGAGTTATAGCTAATAAAGATTACATAAATGCTTCACACTTTCTTTCAAAATAAATCATAGTAAATATTTAATAATTAGATACCCACTTCGTATACAACATGACTGGTGAGACATTACCGATACTTATGGAGAGTACTCTGTACTCGATTCTCATTATAATTATGTAATAAAATTAGGTTCTTAATTTTTTTCCGAATTTCCCAAAAATAAAAGAAGCATGGATACTAAATAAATTACGCGGCTAGGCAAGTAAGCATACTATGCGGCCGGTGCAGAGGCGTGCGCTACCAAGGAAACACCACACAACTACCCTCCCGTTCGCGGTGTCCATGCGTTGGGTAAATAATTATTTAACTTTAAGCTACATTTACTCAGTGATCAATTGATATTTTTTTATATATTTTTTTTCCAACTAATATAATAGCCAAATATCATGTCCTCGAGTATTGAACATGTCTCACCAGTCATGCAGTAGATACCTAATTATTTATTATTAAAATCGAGAAGAGGTAACAGATATACGGACAAACTTTCGCATTTATAATTTTAGTATAGACTAGTTGTCCCGGCAAATGTTGTTTTGCCATTTGAGGCCATCCCCCGAGCAAACGACCTTGACCATACATTTACCGCGTTGCCGAGATCGCACCAAAACCCTATTTTTTTTACTTACCTATCTTAGTTCAAAATTGACGTAAAAAAAATTAAAACGGGGAATATGTAGTTTATGATATTGTCGATCTATTGGCGTGTGTTTCAAATAAAAGTAATTTGTATACTAAGGAGATGCTGAATATATGCTTGAATTTTAATAAATTGGCTTTACTTTGGAAGATGATATCATGAGTATAATAAACAAAAATAGAAAATTTAAAACGTAGAAAGGAATGTTGAGATACTGAAGATTATTGCTGTATTTTTATTATAACTCTGTAGCTTTTAGTAAATTAGCTTAGTAAATTATGAGTTTATAAGGCTCTATATACGGTAAATTACGGATTCTCCGTCGAGAAGGCCCTTAAAGTACTTTCTAATTTTCTACTTCATCAGTAATTGATACATATCTTACCGGTCCCTTTTTGTCCCCTAAGAAGGGCGGTGGGAAAAATTTAATACACCCATATGTTAAGTTGGAAAACACAGTTAATAATATCTATATCTATATATAAAACTCAAAGGTGACATGGTGATCTATCAATGCACAGCCCAAACCACTGGACGGATCGGGCTGAAATTTGGCATGCAGGTAGATTTTATAACGAAGGCATCCGTTAAGAAAGGATTTTGATAAATTTCAACCCCAAGGGGTTAAAATAGAGGATGTAAGTTTGTATAAAATAATACCTCTTAACGCGAGCGAAGCCGCGGGCAAAAGCTCGTGTGGTATAAGTCCATTAAAGAAAAAAGTTGGATACAAAATCTGACCCTCTCTTTGTTTCCTTAGAGGGGTGGGGGTTTTTATACTTACACCAGATGTTAAGTTAGAAGAAAACAAATACCTACATAATGTTATATATCTGCGAAAACCGCATTCAAATCGGATCATTAGTTTTCGTGTGATGCTAGAACAAACATACAGACAGACAAACAAAAAACTTACTTAATAATATACAGAATTTTCATTTCTACAGTTTTAATATAATAATGTATAGATTGTCATTGAACATTTTTACATTACGGATCTGTATGTACCTAATAAGAACCGTAATCGTATTGGACTTTGAAAATACATACTTGAAATAATATACGTATTAAAAACACTCTGAACATTTTAATATAGAAAATGTATCCAAATGTCTAGCTAATGAATATTTATACCTAAGTCCCTAAGGTTACAAAACTTTGTACTTCAAACTTTAGAGAAACCATATTTAGTTATAATTGAAAATTTATTACATCTAACTTTAAATGAAAGATCGAGAGGGTCGTATTTCATGTGACTTTTACAAGATAGATGGGTGATTTCGTAGGGATGTGTCTTCCATCGCCAACAATCAGAAAAGTGCGTTAGCTAAACTTCACGAGAATTGTGGTTGAACTGTATAATTTAACGCCAAAGCCTACGTAAATTCTGAAATAAGTTTTATTCAAATATTTTTATTCGAGGACATCCCTAAAGAAAAACACATTATAAAGAGGAATCTATGCCGAACGCTGAATAAATTTTCCTTTATAACAGATTTTTTGTAACCTTGCACTAAGGTTGTTCTTTACTTGTTTACCAGGGAAATCAGCTGAGTTGTCAAATGTATTTTTAACATTTATTAAGGCGGTTTTTGTAGGTTTGCAGTCCTCATAACGTCCTTTTAGATCTTAAAATTAAATTAAGATACTAATAGATGGTGTACAATTTTGTTCGTAATATAAAATATTAAGAAAAGTATTTACTTATACATACCTACGACTAGCTGTCTCGGCAAACGTTGTTTTGCCATAAAAGTATTTCGCCCATATTATTTTATTGAAGAGACTTTAGAGAGAGCGCACATTTGAGACACGACTGTAGTTAGACAATCTTGTTTCACATAGACAAGTCAGTCTAACGACAGTCTTAAGAGAGTTGTGTCTATCACGTGGTGCACACCAAGTCAAGACTGTTTTGATTACGATGACGCAATGCATACAATTGTATATTAATAATCAGTAGAGAACGCTCGGACAGAGTAGACAGAATTATAGAGTATACCGACTTAGAAATTAGAATTGATGTTGAAATTTTTGACCTATTATGACGAAAATCGCTAGGGTTGTTAACTTTTCACTACGAACTTAAAACTATGACATAAATTACAGACATTAGGGTTTCCTATTACTGTATTTCTCTGGGATGTTAAACATGTTAAACACGTTAAGAACGGGATGTGAAACACGTTAATTTAAAAATAATTTATGTTTGCAACTTAGGTATTAAAAAAACAAGTTTATTAATAAAATTAAAACCGACTTCAAAACTACTGAACTAATTTTGATGAAACTTACCTAAACTAAATTCAACAATACCTAGCACAACAAAACAAAAAAAAAAGAATTACTTAAATCGGACTTGCAGCTCGGAAGATACGCGAACACAAACATAAAAACATACACTTTTAAAAGTTCGTACATTTGTTCAGATGCTAATGAAATACACTCATAATATACGAAAAATAGGTAGTTCTAGAAATATTATACTTACGTAATGGCTCAAATTGAAATCTTTTTTTTAAGTTGGTTAAAAAGCACAAAAAAGGTTGTATTACATTACTGAAAAATATATTTTGCGTCTATTGCGAGCAGTTCTGAAAGATTTTATAATAGTAATGACTATTTTTGGAAAGCTACATACAATAGATATTTAATTTTATTAATTATATTTATAACGCGCCCAAATGAACTGATTTAATTGATGCCATTACTAATGTAACAGACGATTTAAAAATATAATATATTATGTATGTTAAGCGTGTCCAATACGGATTTTACATGTTAATATTTTATCAATATTGCTATAATCCCAACGATCAATTATTGTAGATAGATATTTAAACCAATACAGGTTCGGCTGATTTATATGTCTGTATTTTGGTCACGTAGAGAAATTTGAATTTGAATATAACTGGCCTCCGCCCTGAAATATTGGGATAACGTTTAATAAAATTCATATAAATACTTCATCATATATTTTATTAGTCTACAATATCATGAATTTCGAAGTGTAGATTGCGATTAGTGTAGACTTGTAGAGTGTAGACAAGATCGTTTTTTGACGATAACGCTACACAATTTACAAGTTGTACGTATTTACAGGAAATTTTCTCCAATATGTCTCCAATAGAAAGATCTGCTCAAGCTGTCTTAGAAATTTTGCAAACCACATACCTACTCAGTTTATCTCTACTCTCTACGAATCTCCGCGTTAGTGTATTAGGCCTTTGTTTAAAATAAGCTCTACCTTCATACTTTTTATTCGGTCAGTTTACACATTTATATCTCGAGTATAATATAACGCTGAAAAGGGCCGATAACATAAACTCTTATTTTAACACATTTATTCTTGAAATCATCTATCATATTATCGTGAATCCGAAAGCTTTTAATGCGATGTTCTGTCACGTTCTCGATACTTTTAATGAGGTAATTTAAGCGAGTGTGGCGCTAAAAACCTTCCGCGATGGCAGTGGGCGTCGCGGCGCGTGCATTTGGCTTCCACCGGCCGGCGCGGCGCTACGTCTGAGCCGCCTGAAACTTTCGCCCGATTCCCGCGAAACCAAACTTTCCCTGAAAACTCTTTCAGGTTTTTTCGAGTGATGTGACAGTGAAGTGAAGTGTGAATGGAAAAATTTGTACTCGTATTGTGGTATATTTCCTAAATGCGCAATGTCGGCATTAGGGGACGATTGTGATAATCGCTTTGCAAACAATGTATATAGAGGTTGTCGTGCTGTGTGCCTTTTATATGCCGTTTTTATTAGCACAGTGAGGCGAGAAGGTCTCGCGTAGAGAACAAAGATTTGATCCGCTACTGGTTGCCACCGGGAACAAACAATTTTCATAATGGAGACGGGGTAAGTTGCTGCATACTAAATTGCGTCCCGGCGGACATTAGATTCAATTGTGTGATTTCATTATGAATCCCGAAGTTTCCTCAATGTACTAATGATAAAGTGAAACTTGAAAAGAATATTTATACTTAAACTAAATGACGCTCGTAACTCCGTTGCGCCTAAATTCGTTTATCGCGCGGGAACCGTACATTTTTCCGAGATGAAAACTATTCTATAGTCTTTTCTCGGGACTCAAAGTATCTCCATGCCCAGCAAAATCCGTTCAGTGGTTTGAGCGTGAATAGGTAACAGATAGACAGAAACACTTTCGCATTATGTGTGGATTGAAACTGTTATTAATAATGTTATAATTATTTAATGCAAATTTCGAATAAGTATTCTTAATATGTGATTTAGAATCGGACGTGGCTCGTGGGTGCGTTTGGTAAACAACTACAAAGCGAAGTTCCGTGAATTAATTCGGTTATTTTCATGTAATTAGCATTTTTTTATAATTCGTGACATAAAATATCAAGAAAACCTATAAGTTGACCATAGAATTAACCACAGTCCACAACACAGCAAATTATTTTAGATCTCTGTTGTGTGTTAAAATGTCTAAATTCTCTTGTTTTATTTTAGAATATGGACGGACTACCGACACAACAGCTATCATGTTGGTAGATGTTTTTTTTTTTTATTAAATAAGGGGGCAAACGGGTCACCTGATGGTAAGCAACTACCGTCGCCCATGGACACTTGCAACATCAGAAGAGCTGCAGGTGCGTTGCCGGCCTTTTAAGAGGGAATACGCACTTTTCTTGAAGGTTTGCAGGTCTTATAGGTCCGGAAATACTGCTGGTGACAGTTCGTTCCAGAGTTTTACAGTGCGGTTTTATGCGTAGTCTCTATCTGAAGATTAGGCATACTAATTTTGAATGACCTGAAAGACATCTTTTTGCGATCGAATGTCTCATGAAAACCAAACTAGAAAAAAAAATCCCACCCTCATCTCTTTTTATTACTCTAACCCACTTTTCAATAAATTTTAGGACTGCTGTGTTAATCTGGTATGTGACGTTTTCATATTATAATATGCTTGACAGTGAAAAACCGAGCTCGTATACATAATATTGTAATATTTTTATCGGTATACCACAAAGAAATCACCTTGCTCGTAAATGAGCAACCAAGGAGGCGTTGATCATTGCTTCTTTATTGTTCATATTTAGCTTTATTCTAATAAGCTAGTAATTAGTACTCAATTTGTATAACATATTATAATGTGTGGCCCTCGGGGGCTGCCGCGGTTTTGTTGTATTTTTTTTATACGCTTTTTATAAGCTTCACCTGTATAATATTTGTTTGTAATGTTTGTAACCGACTTCTTTGGGCGCGATTTTGACCCACTTTAAACGGCCAGATTTCGTTCAAACTTTGTAGATTTATCGAGGACCGATGACAATACACTAATTTGATATAATTATTCCATTTTTCAATTTGTATGTTTGTATGTTTGTTTGTAACCGACTTTTTCGGGCGCGATTTTGACCCACTTTAAACGGCCAGTTTAGTTTGGTTGTATATAAAAAAGCGTGTTTTTAGTTTTTTTAACTATTAGTATTATTACATTTTCAATTTTAATTCACATACGTCTAGTCAGACGCCGCGCCGCACACAGACACCGTGCCGAAGTCTTGCAACGCTGCACCTTTGTGGCGGTCGGCGCGGGGGTGGGGGTGTTAAGTTTTTTCGTTATGGAATTTTTCGATTCGGTCGCCGCGCTATATCAAGCGATAAAAGCTATGCAATAGCTTAAAATACAAAATATAGTATTTCTAATTTATTCCATCCACGCCATAATAGTCGCGACGAACAGTAGAAATAAATTGTCCGGACCTACAGCACTCGGAGACATAAAACATGAATTCTGTCTGAAAAAATTTAATTGTATAAAAAGAAAACTTACAAAATATTTTTCTTTGTTTGGTTATTTTAGGAACTGTGTTCTGACTGTTAAACACCCACCCATTTTTTATTACCTATCCATATCTAGATAAAGATGTTCGTAAATTATATAAAAATAAATTGAATCCATCGTTCCGTTGATCACGAGTTACGACATAAATCATGAATGATTGGACAGATTTTTATGAAATTAGGTGCAAATTTGATAAAATTAAATCAGAGAAGAGGGTATAGAGTTACCGGAAAGGACATTATAAGCTAGGTACTTTTTATAGCACCAAAATGCACGAATACTTTTTTGCGCGTACAAAATCTCTGGCAACTGCCAGTTATAGCTTGTATCTATTAAAGATCAAGACTTAAAATTCCATACCACATTTGGTATTTACTTGCCCAATACTATTATCACTCGTACGCGGCCGAACTAAGTGACAATAAACGATTCTCATAATTGAATTCACATCGACTAAATAATATTCACGATAAGTAAGCCCCAGTGGGATGAAACGTAATGAAATATCGCCGTCCAAACAACAAACTGTCGATTCTGTTATAATTAATTAACTTATAATTCGTATTTATTCTCGCCGACATTTCGATATTTTGGTACTGCAAATTATTGCTTCTTAACAGCATTATTGCATCCACTAACGTTACCTCTCTCTCTTTCTAGCTTACTCTAAGGAGAGAGTCATTTAACTCTCTCCTTAAAGAGAAAACTAGGAAGTCAATGTCAATGGCAACGACAAAATCTTATATCTTTAAACGAGCAATTCTTGTATACAACATGACTGGTGAGACATTACCTATACTTATGGAGAGTACTCTGTACTCGAGTCTCATTATAATTATCTAATAAAATTAGGTACTTATTTTTTCCGAATTTCCCAAAAATAAATGAATCTAAGTAAATTACGCGGCTAGGCAATTATGCATACTATGCGGCCGGTGCAGAGGCGTGCGCTACCAAAGAAACACCACATAAATTAACTACCCTTCCCGCGCGCGGTGTCCATGCGTTGGGTAAATAATTATATTTTAACTTTAAGTTACATTTACTCAGTGATCAATTGATATTATTTTTTATATTTTTTTTCAACTAATATAATAGCCAAATATCACGTCCTCAAGTATTGAACATGACGTCTCACCAGTCACGCAGTATATATAAATATATAATTGGAATCTCAGAATCGGCTCCAACGATTTTCATGAAATTTAGTATATAGGGGGTTTCGAAGGCGATAAATCGATCTAGCTAGGAATCATTTTTGGAAAATGTCATTTTATTCGTGTTTTATTGAATACCGAGCAAAGCTCGGTCAAATAGCTAGTATAATATTAAATGTGTTTTTGTTAGTAAACATTTCAAAAAATTGTGGATAGCTCATGGCCATACACTGATATAATTTATTTTATCTTCATAATATTTTCTTATTAAGAAGTAATGCTAATAGATAATTTATCATAACTCCGGCGCCAGACACAGACAAATGTTTGAACAAAGACTGTGAAGACTTTGCTCACACATTTGAACACTTGTATGTTTTATCTGCCAGACATATTGTTTCACATACATTTTCACTTCACAGTTGTTGCAAGGAAGACAAACAAGATGGACGACGGATTTGTGGACGAGATATAATACCTATATTTTTATTTAAGTGCTTTTAATCATATAATATTATATTATATAATATTAATTAAATTATATAATACAAGCAACTACAGGCTACTCCTATATGTATATATTATTGTATTATCCATGGACTACACAAAAGAACCAACGAGCAACTGAACCAACTGAACTTTGCGCGTGTGTAGCAGGCAAGCACACATTTGAACATTGATCTTTGAGCTCTTTGATGTGCGCCAGAAAACCGACATCGAATGGCAAAGTGCAAAATATGTTTTTACAAAGCTTTGAACAAATACTCAAATACCCGTGCTACACATGTATACCAACAAGTGTTCAAATAAGTGTGCAAATATTTGTGGTGTGTCTGGCGCCGGCTTAAATGTATCACTAGAGTGCCCGCATCTCGCCTACAATAATAATTATTATGTACGCGCCTAGCGGGCAGATAGGCGTTGTGTATACTTAGCTTTAAATGCTGAAATTAAGTTACAGAAATAGACGCTGCTAACACTAGTTACTATTTTTACTTTACTAAAATATTGATTACTACCTGTCCCGGTGAACTTCGTGTCACTTTAAAACTCTCTCTGGACCTCTACGAATATTGTAAGACTAAAATCAGCCCAATTCATTCATCTGTTTTCGAGTTTTAGCGCGACTAACACAAAGAACAATGGCCAAATCGTACCAGGTGGGCGGTGGCGTCCTGATATGCCATTGGTAGCAAAAATTCTCTAATATTTTAAGGCATCGAAAAACATTAGAAATGTGTCTATAAATAGCCACAAAAAAAAGATCAGTTTCGTTGTTGTCTTTCATATGTTCTGACAGCCGGCGATCATTCGCATTCGTTCTATTTTTTGGGTAATAATCTAGGAAAAATTGAAATAATTAGAAACGAGATCGCCGAATATACACTTGCAGGCTACACCGTCGGAAAAAAGGCAGTTCTTAAGTCTAACCTCAAAATAATTGTAAACGTTAATAATTATTATAAAAAATCGTGGCTATTTAGACATAATTCTCAAACGGAATTATGTTTAGAGCATAAGAACAACCAAATCTAACTATAGTTTATTTTGGGACATCCTACTAATATTATAAAGGCGAAAGTTTGGATGTATGGATGTATGGATGTTTGTTACTCTTTCACGCAAAAACTACTGAACGGATTTTAATGAAACTTTACAATAATATAGCTTATACATCAGAATAACACATCCTACTAATATTATAAAGGCGAAAGTTTGGATGTATGGATGTATGGATGTTTGTTACTCTTTCACGCAAAAACTACTAAACGGATTTTAATGAAACTTTACAATAATATAGCTTATACATCAGAATAACACATAGGCTATAATTTTAACCGACTTTCAAACTAGAGGAGGTGTTATGTTCGTTTTTTTATGATCAACGATTACTCCGCCGTTTATGAACCGATTTTCAAAATTTTTCTTTTGGTGTATAGGGCATTATCCCAATTTGGTATCATATTCACAAAAATGGTGACCTGATGAAGGAATCCATGGGTAATCGAGGGAACTCCTCAAAATTTATATGGAAACATGTGGTGACTTCGGTTTCATGAGAAGTATTCCGAGCATATGCTAACAACAAGTAAGATTTTGGACCCAGCGACACCCACCCATGGTTCGGAAGCTACTGGGAGAACTCCTGACGCTTTATAGATACACGCTTGAGAGTTTCGGCGTTGATTTAAGATCGGAAAGCAGATGCTACTATGCAAATTACATCAGTTATCATCATCATCATCATCACTACCATATTACACCATCAACCGTGCATCGTCCCATGATACGTTTCATAGTCTTTTAGATAGAGACTCGAGTTTGTCAAGCAATTAAAAAAATTATCAGAGGAAAATATGGTAAAACCGGGAAAATTATTAGAAAGGGTTTATCTCTCGAAGTACTGGAGCATTTTTTATATTATTTGTCACAGATATAGAGCATCACAGATATTTTTTGCGGGAAAATGTACGGTTTTCGTAAAATTCCTAATTTACGCGGGCGAAGCCGCACGGGACATCTAGTATTTTATATAGTATACATGTGGTAAATGATGTTGATATCACAATTAAGTTGTATGTATAGTTAACACTGTCTGTTAATGTATTATTGTGATATTGTTTTTTTACCCCAATAAACATAAAAAAAAAATCACACTAATAGGTATTAAAAAGGTGCTTTGTTTGTGTGTTCGTTACTTCTTTACGCAAAAACTACTGGAAAGACTTGACCGGAATTTCGTAAGATTTCTTATTTGTGGAAATCGCCGTTATGTACTTTATTCCTTACACTATTAGTCACGCGATTTACAATGTGAAATCAATTACAATGATCAATTTTGTAGTTACATCAAATTCTATTTTTCCACAAAAGACTTTGTGGGCTTAAGTGGTCACTAAGTGGAAGTTAATCAAACGTTTTTCGCAAGGACGTCTTGACTCAAGTCTCACATAACAATGTTTTTGCCATTAAAGTATCTGATTGGCGAGCTATCTCTACTTTGCCAAAAAATTGGAAGCGATAAAAGTCAAAGTCGAAAAAACCGTCAAGCAGCTTACAATCTAACAGGAAAATCTTGGTGGCTGAAAGAATTGCTGTAATTAGTTACAATTAAAGTTGGGTTAGGTTATATTGGTGTATAAGTAAAAAAATATGTAGGAAACAATACAAGAATATTTTGGCGCGTGGCTGAAATCAGAACCCACCATCCATAATTGTGGCTGACGACCTCTGTGGCTCAGTGGATAGCACGTTGGTAGCTAAAGCCGGAGGTCGCGGGTTCGAATCCCGCCGACGGAACAAAAAGTTTTCAATGTTCCTGGGTCATGGATGTGTATTAAATATATTTATCATATAATAAAAATCTTAAATATATGTATAGTATAAAAGTATTAAATATATTTCCGTTGTCTGGTACCTGTAACACAAGTCCATCAGGTACTTACCATGGGGCCAGACTGACGTGGTGTGAAGCGTCCATAGATAAATATATTATTATAATTATTATTAATAATAATTATATTAAGGGCCGTTTCACCACTTACTGATAAAGTGCCGAATAGGCTATCCACAACTTTTTTGACAGATTTTCCATAGTCGATCTGTCAAGTTAATTGGTGGATAGCCTATTCAGCACTTATCAGGAAGTGGTGGAACGGGCCCTTAGTATACTAGATAATAATATTGTATACCGCCAATCGCTATCATGTTATGACATTTGAAGGACAGATGCTTAATATCCCTTCTGTGATCTGCCAATACTAATATTGTAGTGATACTCCAGTTATAAGTTAACGTACTTAATTCATATTATTTTATATTTTCCTATGAATAATAATATAATATTCGATACTCGTTTTGTGAGACATAGAACAGATATAAGGATAAGCTAGTGAGTAGAAATGCGGATATTTTCACATTGTAGGAGGAAAGCTCCTACAATGTAAAAATATTATTCGCATTTCATGATTCGTTTTCCGGTATAGATAACGAAAACCATCCGAACACAAAAGCTTTTCGGTGAAATTTAAAGTCTTTTATTCTTACTTTTCCCCATTGTCAGCTGATTCCTAATTAAAATTCATAATTAGCTTTTACTTGCGGCAACTAGACAGACGGACAACCTTTTACATTGATCTCTTAGATTAGTGCTTTTGGATCAATTTGACGACCTCTGTGGCTCAGTGGACGAATGCGTTGGTCGCGGATTCGAATCCATCTGACCGATCAAAAAATATTTTAAAGTTCCTGGACCATGGATGCGTATTAAGTATACAGTGTAATGTGTATGATTTAATTTATAAATTAAGAGGTATAGCTGTAATATTGACTAGGTTACACTGATAACATAATATTGGCTTAGTCTATGGAACTTTGGTACGGACTATACTCGCAGATGACTAGGCAAGAATATTGTATTACCCACACGAAACGATGGCTATCTAGTTCAATGTTTACAACATTAATTTAATAAAACTGCTCCATTTTCTACAACGATGAAAGCTACACTATGATAACGGTTATAAATTACACGGATAAGTCTATGCCGACAATTTGTAGAGTCAACCCCGCCCGTTGAATGAGGTAGGTTTGAAATTATTTCCATTCTAATAGATAGTTTCGCATACTTTACAGACTTACAAAGCTGGTCGTATCCAAAATTATTAAAAGTGACGCCTCCATATTATTATTGTTAAACGGCAATTGGTAAAAGAATTTTTAACAACAATTTTCAATAATTTTGCATATTGTGTGATGAGAATTATGAATTATCGCTCGTGTCATTTTGAGCGACAACTGTTTCGCGTCTACGCCCCTCGACAATTTCGTCCACGCGCCAAAACAGCCTGCACATTATTCACATGATACATCGATCTGAACAAAAATAGTTGACTGTCATGGCCAGTTTGAAGTATTCGAATGTTACAAAATTATTATGTTTATGTTGAGTGGGAAAACTTCTGAAAACTATAAATTTTTCATAAACTCACCGAGGAATGTCTTATGGCGCTGACGTTATAAGCGAGGCCACGTTGCACTTTGCTACGTTGCGTCGCCGCAGCGTTGATACTCCGACGTTTTATGTAGTATAATGCTTAAAGGGAACGGTAACACGATGCTTTAACGAAAGTGCGAGAGCGAATGACGCTCTAATATGCATCGTATTGGATTGCGTTATCCAGCGTCAACGGAACATAGATATTATTATGGCATGCGTTGCGGTGCGTTGTTGCAATGCTTTAAAATTGCGACAAACGCAACGCAATGAGACAATATGGCCTGTTATTTGTCTTGGCCTGTTCGACATAAACTGTGAAACCATAATGCGAAGTGTTCTTTCCACTGTTATTACTTTTGCGAGTTGACGTAAATCTAGATTATGAACTTGCACCTACAAAGGCGCTCTGTTTCACTTCTGATTTCTCGCCGTTCTGTAGAGCGTAAATTGAATGAAAACTAACCTTAATCAGCTTAAGGTCATCCCCCAAGCAAACGAACTTGACCATACATTTGACGCGTTGCCGAGATTGCACAAAAATTCTATTTTTAGGGTTCCGTAGCCAAAATGGCAAAAAACGGAACCCTTATAGATTCGTCATGTCTGTCTGTCTGTCTGTCCGTCCGTCCGTATGTCACAGCCACTTTTCTCCGAAACTATTGTAGCTATACTATTGAAACTTGGTAAGTAGATGACTACATCCAGACTACTGTGAACCGCATTAAAATTATGATGCAAAAATGGAAAAATTATTAAAAATTTTAGGGGTCCCCATAGGTACAACTGAAACAAAAAAGCAGAATTTTTTTTCATACAAATGACAACTCACAAAATTACGAGTGAATCAGACGAATGGAGCAGAATTCTTCCCGGCAGAAATTCTGCAACTGACAACTCACAAATTACGCTCGTTTGGCTTCGCCCTAAGAAAGTATCAAGTATGTTTCACTATACGATTTTACCGCACCCAATAGCGCTATAAGTCGTAACCTATAAAACGCCGAGCCTTTCCTTTTAGCTAATAAATTATTATTATTTTGTGACTAGCAGCTTCATGAATGGGACTATATTAATAATAAGCTTTCTCGAAGTTGTAACCTTGACAATAAAACTATCAGGAACTCAATTATTCTTAGCATCGTTAAAAAAACATATTTTATCTTTTTTAGTCTAGAAATTTTTTTGATTGATTAGTGATTACACAGGCCGATAGATAAACACATAAAACTTATAAGTTAAATAGCACGTCCTGTTTTTGTTAAAAGATAAAAATGATAAATCGATGATGGCCAGTGGCCACTATACAATAATATTAGGAAATAGGAAGTCGTAGTAAATGTTAATAAAGTCGGAAGCGATATATTTTATCAAAGCCATTTCTCGATCTCTTTTCGAATTGCTCAATGTCAGCTCAATGTCAGCTTAATTTACTTTTAATACTTATAGTCCAGTAATTTTAGGCCAAATTAGGTGCAAATCTCGGAAAATCGACATACCCAGTATATTACCACGTAAAAACTTGTATTTTGACATCCTACATTTTTGTGATTTAAGATTTTTGTGACTATTGACCTCTGATATTTGAAACTTGCGACCATCCAATCAAATGTGAATTTTGAGAACTGATTAATAAAAATCAGAGCCTGACACGCGTTTAGATAACAGAGTAACAGAGGAACGTCAGTCACTTTACGATATCAGTCAGCTTATAAAACTAAAAATATTTGCATGCATTATTTTAGTTTTCGATGAAAATGTTTTACGTAGGTACACTATGTAGGATGAAAATGTTTACCACACTAATGGCCTGAATCACCACTTCCTGATAAGTGCCGGATAGGCTATACACAACTTTTGTGACAGATTCTCCATACATCATCTGTCAAGTTTACTGGTGCATAGCCTATTCGGCACTTATCAGGAAGTGGTGAAACAGGCCCTTAATCTTAAGTTTTGATTTTGTGTGTTTATCAAATAAATAAGAATTAAGAACGTCTGTGGCCTGCCTGTCTAATATAATAAAATAAAAATATATTTTTATTCGAAATAGGTATCATAAATACTCTTTTTGAACGTCGTGGAAATAACGATGAAACTAAGATGCCTACCATGACTGGTGTCTATATAGTAGTATAATCAGGATAGGTTTCTTCTCAGGGTAAGTACAGATAGTTCAAGTTAACGCTAAATTAAACCACAGTTACGGTACGGTACTACAGTTTACGGTTGCAGTGCAGTATGGCGTATATGCCCGTAGCGCCAGACAAAAAAAACACTGACTTTAGTGATAAGTTGAATTATCCGGACTTACCATGTATCCGAACTTGCCCTGATTAACTATATATACATAAATAAATAAAATACAGCATTAAAGCAGTGAATGAGATGCAATAGGGAGTTTACATGTAAAGGCGATATTGAAATCCTGCCTCTTTGACGCGTACTACCGAATATCCGCTGGCCGCCTTTCGTAAAACAACCTATCCATTAGAACATAAACTGTTTTGCAGGTAATGTTCTGCTTGCATTACATTTTCAAGAGGGATTCAATTATTCATTTTGTTTTAATTAAGTTATTTTTTTTCTTGGGGCCCATACCCCCAAATATTTTTTTATTGGTATTACAATTTTCTAGCCTTTTAGGTAATCCTAGTTATTACGGTCCCACTTATTTAAGTATATTATAATATATCGATACCAGAAGTATCAATTAACGTAAGGGACATTTTGGCGAAAATGAGTTATATATATCATTGGATTCAGAATTTTCTGCTCTATCGAATGATATTATTTAAAAAATTCTATCGTTTAAAAAAAATCCCTTACAGTAAAAATTTTTGGCCTGAGTAAAACGATTTGTGACAGAAAAATTGATGTAACAGACAATTACATTTTTTTTTCTCTGAAAAATAAAGTAAGTAGTAGTGTTTAATAATTTACACCCTTACCTTAAACCACAAATCAGTTGATTTAAATAACATGTCCCTTACTTTAATTCATGATTATAGTTTTTTTTAAATTATTCTCTTACATTATTATCTCACAAAACTATCTTTAATTTCAGCTCCTTACTACAATATGCCGATTATGTAATAACTTGAAATCAAATTCGTATTTGCTTTACTTTATTTATTTGTGAGATTGTTGCGTTATAAACAATGTAAGTCTATAGTTGTTATGTCCCTTACGTTAAAGTGTTGACGGATTTCTACTCGAGTTGACCCATACAATAAGTCTACCTTAAGGGCCCGGGTTACCCTCGAAATTTTCATACATTCTTAATACCAAAATCATTTTCTGATACGAAAATATTTAACATGTTTGAGTTATTTTTCAGCTTAAGATAGTAATTACCTAGGGTCCTGAACAAGTTTTTTTTACAAAATATTTAAGTACTAAAAAAAATTTTTGTGTTTAAATATTTTTTAGTAAATTTACTACTAGTTAAATATTTAAACACCAAAAAATAGACTAAAGCACTAAAAATATATAAATAAATAGTAAATTTACTATTTATTTATATATTTTTTAGTGTTGTTTGTGAATTCTAACGCAAGAAGAAAGGGTAAAGGGGTTAGGAAAAGAAGTGCTGCTAGCGGTAAAATTACAAAAAATATAGACAGCAATAATGAATCTGCAACTGAAAGTACTAGCAATGACATAATTATTAAGTCAATGGAACACAGACAATTTACCATCTCTATATAAAGAGAGGCTTCCAATTTCCATTCCGAAATACAATGATCTCAAAAAATTATGTGAAACCGGTATAATACCAAAAAGATTTCACGTTGAATATTTAAACCTGCCGAATAAATCGCCAGTTAAAGATACCCTCATTGAAACTGACGACGATGAAGATGTGATGACAGCTGATGATGATAACTAGATAAAATACCAAATAGAAGAAGTTATTTCAACGCTTTCAATTTTACCATTAAAATAGTTTAATTTACTTACTAATCGTTATATCATCATAATCTGTCAATTCCTAATTATAATTCATATTTTTTCATTTTTCTTTTGTTTCCAGTACATTCATTCCATTACTTATTAAATAAGACTGTTGATTAAGTCTCAGAAACATTTTTTCTTTATCCGTCGTTAAAAATAAATAAAAAATATTAACAATAAATCGTTTTATTTTTGTATCCCTAAATTTCATTTAAATCTGTGATAGCTGAAACTAACATTAATCATGCAATGAACCTATTTTGATGGTATCAAAATACTATAATTTTAGTAGAAAATCTATAGTTACATTGAACTGCAATACTATAAGAGTTCTTTACAATAGAATTTCGTATAATTTTCTATTTATTTTGCCGCTTACGGTATGCTTCACCCTTTACACATAAAATATTAGTAACTTAAGGGACAACTAAACATATTTTTTTAATGTAAGGGACATGCTATATTTTAAGCCGTTTAGTATTCCAAAATATTTACTTTATAGCATGAAAGAAGAGAAAATTCTAAGAAACTTTGTTCTAGACACAATTGAAATTGGAAGCAACAGTAAAAAGTTATAGAGAGATTTAAAAAAATAAAATCGTTTTTTGGCTCTCCTGAAAAACAGTGTTTTGTCCCTTACATTAATTGATACTTCTGGTATCGATATTACAGATTAGTATCTGCAGTAATATTGCAGAGACTAATCCATACTTAATAATCATATTAATTAATTGTCAAGATTAATGTTTTAAAGTAAGTACCCGACTAAACAGCCAAAAGACTTTGTTTTGGTTTAAATAATTTCACCGCTATCCCTTTAATTATAGCATACGATTTCTCCTTGAGAGATATAGTGAAAAACAAATTGGTGTTTAACGCTGGCCGTATTATCAATGTAAATATTATCGTAGTAAAGCAAACATTGGCGCTCAGAGAAAAATGTCTAATCGTCATATTTTATGAAGTCAAGAAGATATTGTTGTTTGTTTTCAAGAGATGCGATTAATTCGTAGACGTTTTATATCTCTACTAGACCTTCGCGGCTTCGCCCGCATAAATTAAGAATTTTCGGAAACCGTATATTTACCGCAGAAAATAGCCTACGTCCGTTCACAGGTCTACTCTACGAATGTGTGATATAACTTAAAAATTCATCTAGTAGTTCGCGTTCCCATTTTTTTTTTCACATTTTACTCTGTTTCTTCGCTCTTATTGGTCTTGGAGTGATAATTTATAGCCTGGCCTTCCTCCATGAATGGACTGAAAGAATTTTTAAAATCGGACCAGTAGTTCCTGAGATTAGCGCGTTCAAACAAACAAACCGCTTTATTATATTAGTATAAATTTATTTGTAATCTTTATTTATAGTACCTTTAGACAGTTGTTTCGTTATATTATGTTTGACTTTTTACTCTTGTGACGATTTTTCGTAAGTCAGCTGAAACTATAGGTAAGTACATAATCGTTAAATAATACTATGCGGTATTTTTAAAGATTACAAAACATTACATTTTTATAATTTAGGTGATTAATTGCTAGATATTTTAACGTTCAATTAAAAATATTTATAATATAAACATAGTTCTATCTAAAATATAAACATGAAAATTGACGATCCGTTCTTTCTGGAATTTCATTACAACGAATCTTGTGAAATCTCTTTGTGAAAATCTTATTCAGCCGACGATTGCGATTGCACAATCTCTTTTTGTGGAAGCTTCTCATGAAAAGGTGAATCGTTTTAATTCGTCTTCTTTTAAGATTGCTAAAAATACCTCAGAAAAATATAATTTTATTTTTTTTACGTAGTGTTTGCACACTGCATAGTGACTACGATTTAGAAAACGTGAACTTTGTTGACAATAATATTTTTATTCGTCATTTTCTTTTTGGTAAAAAATAAAAAATTGTTTCTCTTGTTTTTGATCAACAAAAAAAGGAACCGCCGTTTTATTTTATTTTCCTGGATCAATTCATAACAAAATATAATAAATATCCAAAAGTAGGTTTTTAGCCCTTTTCTTATTTATGCTTGTTTGTCGTTCATCGCCCACTCTCTTCGCTTTGATTTCATCGATTCAATTCATGAAAGCCCACATATTTTGACTGTTACATAAACTCCTATCTCTGACATTATTTGACAATAATATTGCTCCAGGCTTGCTTTAGGCGTGAGCGATTAAAATTTCAACATTTCTGTTCGGATTATCACGAATGTTTGCGTTAAATCCTGGAAAGAAATAGATAATATTTATACTAAGCTACTTCAAAAACAATTTAATTTAAAACAAAGAAAACTTAAAAAATTAAATACACTAATAATAATAGTATATTTAATTTTTTAAGTATAGATAGTACTACAAGAGTATTTCCACGACATTAAAATGTTATTTTATTTCAATCAGATGCAATATGTTGCTAAAGGGTACGTGAAGAAATGTAACAAAGACGCATATAAAATATATATTTTATGGCACTTAGCAGCTGTGCAAATCTTTGTGCAAAACTGTTTACCAAGAAAAGGTTTCACATTTCTCTCGGAAGGCTTCGTAAGAAAATTGGGACAGATAAATTAATATACTGGTACACTCCTAAAAATACATAAAGTAGGTATTGAGGAAATCTTTCTAGATAATATTTCAGATTACAGTTTGTATGTAATTAATAGCAGTAATTTATTTAATTACTACTATTTGACCGAGCTCCGCTCGGTACTCGATAAAACACGAATAAAATGACATTTTCTAAAAATGATTCCTAGCTAGATCGATCTATCGCCCCCGAAACCCCAATTATATACAAAATTTCATGAAAATCGTTGGAGCCGATTCCGATTTCCAATTATACAGCATGACTGGTGAGACAATACCGATACTTAAGGGCCCGGGTTACCCTCGAAATTTTCATACATTCTTAATACCAAAATCATTTTCTCATGGGAAAATATTTAACATGTTTGAGTTATTTTTCAGCTTAAGATAGTAATTACCTAGGGTCCTGAACAAATTTTTTTTACAAAATATTTAAATACTAAAAAAAAATTTTTTGTGTTTAAATATTTTTTTGTAAATTTACTACTAAATATTTAAACACCAAAAAATAGACAAAATTACTAAAAAATATGTAAATAAATAGTAAATTTACTACAAAATATTTAAACTTTAAAAAATATTTTTTATAATTAGGTATTTACTAGGTATTTACTATCTTAAGCTGAAAAATAACTCAAACATGTTAAATATTTTCATATGAGAAAATGATTTTGGTATTAAGAATGTATGAAAATTTCGAGGGTAACCCGGGCCCTTAAGGAGAGTATTCAGTACTCGATTCTCATTATAATAATTCAAGACGTGAGTGGAAGAATAAGGTAAGTAACATGAAAAAACTTCCCGTTTTTTTGTTTAAATGGAGGCTTTAGGGCCGGAAAAGTTATTTGAAATAGAAAAACTATGGATTGTATGTGTAGCCAGATATATTAGCTAGGTTATGAAGTAGATAAGTTACAAGTTTTATTAAAATAATTAGGGAAAAAATGAGTTATTGTCCGTATGTTACGAAATGTTACTTATTCGATTCTTCCACTCACGTCTTCAATTATGTAATAAAATTAGGTACTTCATTTTTGACCAAATTTCCCATTAAATAAATGAATCATGGACACTTAATAAATTATTTTGCGGCCGGCGCGGGGGCATACGCCCTGTGCCCCGCGCTACCTCTCCCGCGGTCGGTGTCCATGCATTAGGTAAATAATTATTTAACTTTAAGCTACATTTACTCAGTGATCAATTGATATTTTTTTTTTTCAACTAATATAATAGCCAAATATCACGTCCTCGAATAATGAACATGGCTCACCAGTCATGCTGTATAATACACACACTGGCAAAATTAGCGGAACTTAGTTAAGATGAAGTGGTAGGGCCAGAAGCGTATAATATCGCGATCTAGGGTATCTTTGAACCTGTTTTTAGATATCAACCGCTAAAATTAATACAATGTTATTCATACCGGCGTAAGGGTGAAGATATGCCTAATAACGTTATATTCTTCGAAACACGATTATAGTAATTTGCCTCGATAGAAAAAAATCGTGAAAATCATCATAAATTGCCATTTTATTGCAATTTTTCGATTTTACGGCGAATTTAGATACAATTCTAGTAAAAAATTTATGTTTTCATAAACCTTTCATCAAATCCCATAAGGTAGTATTTATGGTTTTCACTAAAATGATAGTTAAATAAAATAATACCTATAATGCTCGCACTGTATGAGGGCGGCGGGGATGCGGGGTGGCGATTCAGTCGGCCGCGGAGCCTCGTCGCAAGCAGACACGTACTACTCGTCGGCCCGCTCTTTACGAGAATTTGATGTGAAAATGGGAAATAAAAACTGCAGAGGAAAAAAATATCCCTTTTGCGGAAAAGAAGAATAATTAAAAAAAAAAGAAGAGTTAAGGGAAAAAAAAGAAATAAGGGTCACCGTACACTTGACTGAGTATCGGTATTATCTTTTTTTTGACGTTATTTTTTTCCTCAGTAGGCATTAGAATAAGGGTCACCGCATATTTGACCGGGTACCGATATGGATATTGGGTATCTTGTTTTGACTATTCTTTTCCTCTGTAGGCATGAATTAGTAGAAATAAGAATAAGCGTCACCGCACACTTGATCTGGTATCGGTATCGGTATTATCTTGTTTTAAATTTTTTTTTCTTCAGTAGGTATGAATGAGTAGAAATAAGGGTCACCGTACACGTGACTGGGTCTCGATACTTATAATATTTTTTTGACACAATTGTTTCCTTAGTAGGTATGAATGAGTAGAAATGAGAGTAAGGGTATTGTCCAGTATCAATAACAATATTGAACAGTTACTAGAACTACACATTTAGGGACTCCTAACAAATAGGATGGTAATGTGTATTTTGATTTGTCTTTTGCTTTTGAAGACCGAAGAGATAGAATGAAGAAGAATGTTATTATGTTTCTTACATATATCGAGCTATGGTTGTGCAACCAAATATAAAAAAAATGTTCAGATAATTCTGTTCAAGTTTTAGAAGGGTGAGACTTACACATAATTTATTATGCATTAATATAGGTGTCGACGGCGAATAAATATTCGTAGTATTCAAATAAAAATAGTGTATAAATAAATAATAATTATTATTAATTTTTTTTATTACAAATAGAATATAATTACAGCTAATTAGTTACATATAAAACAAAGGGGATAATAATAATAATAATAATAAAAATAATAAAGAAACACTATATATAAAAAACTAAATCTAAGTCGGAGGCTGCGGGCAATGTACCCAAGAGGCTGGCAGCATTACCTCGCTGTATCGCAAGGCTGATACGTTGGCCGAGGTAAGCGCCAGCTCTGGGATCGTTAGTTTTCTGAACCAGTCTTTGGGACAATTCTCTGAAAAGTAGCTTGGCACCAGGGCCCCACGGACCCAGGGTTTCGACACCGAAGGGTAAAAAAAAGTAGTCGTTCCCCAGTGCCTCATATTTCTTTTTTTTTGTTTGTCTCTGCTTGTGCCGCCGCAGCTCCCGTCTCTCTCGTTGTGGCCGTCACGTGCGACGCCGCTAGCGTATCCACGCAGGTGGCGTCCCAGACAAGAGGCCTCCCGCGGCTCCACGGAACGAGCGTCATTCCGTCAGGCCTTTTGCCGTCGTCACATGCGATACCGTTCGGCTCTAGAGTAGCCGGCACGTTGACGGAGACAAGGGCCCTGCGGATAACGTCATTCAAGGAAGCATGGCGGGACTGGCGGCCGGCGCTGCGTCGACAAGATAGACCGTGGTGACCCTGGCGGTCTACTGCGGCGCCGCAGGGGCAGCGGTGGGGTTCGGTGATATTGGCTCCTAGTCGCAAACTGAGTGAAAGATTGAATGTGTGGTTATCTAAAAGTGTTCCGGTATTGGATGATGGGTTAGCCTGGAGCCAGTAGCCTGATTCCGGCTCGGCGGACGCTAGAAGACGCGCCCGATCTGTGGTGGACGAGGAATTTAGAATTTCTGATTGTGCCAAATTGATTAGTGGTTCATCCCAATTCTTTTGGATATTGGGGTTAACTGAAACGTCACTAGGACAAACACGTTTCCAAGCGTTGATCGCCTCAGCTAGTGACTCAATGCCTACGTTTCCAGAAGAATTGGTGATGATTGTGATGAAAAGAGGATGAATGCTGTGAGCTGAAGAAAGGAAGGCAGGAAGGGACACACTGGACACGCTTCTAAGACCCAAGCCACCGAAACGAATGGGGAGAGTAGCTTGGGCCCAAGAGGTGTCAGAGATTTGGCAGTTGAAAATATTCATTATTGTGTCTTTTAAAATAGTGTCTAAATGGGAAAGAAGGTTGGGGTACTCCCATAGAGGGCAGCACCTCAGGACATATGTGAATTGGGGCACAAACAAACAAAAACGAATTATTTGGTAAGCCATATGGGATTTTATTGCGACGAGTTTGCCAGAAGATACTACGAATTTTTCGGAATCGGTAACTAATGAGGTAAGTATCGGTATTCTCTTGTACAATCAACCGATAAGTGTGTACATCAAGTGTACGGTAAACCTTATTCTCATTTTTACTCATTCATACCTACTGAGGTTAAAAAGTGTTTCAAACAAGATAATACCGATACCGATACCCGGTCAAGTGTACGGTGACCCTTATTTCTATTCATACAATACCAATTAAGAAAAAATTTTTCAAAAACAATATAATACTGTTACGTGCTAAGGTTCGATGATTCGGAGGAAAAGACCTGGTGACTCTCTTGAAGACTTTTATTTGCACTACACTTAACACTTACACTACACTTACACACACTAGATCACTATGTCTAAACACTAAGCACTAGGTTCAAACACTATGCACTAAGTTCAAACACTAAGCACTATCACTGGTTCACTCACTAAGTCACTTGTTTCTCACTTCCGAAGTCGCTTTGATTATCGCTCACTCGAAAACATTCGAAGACTGACTCCCGGCGTGTTTACCTGCCCTATTTATACGGGTCGGGTAAGTAAAAGAAAGTTCGGGAATTTTCCGAGAACAATACTGGTTCGCGTAATACGTAAACAACCGTGGGAAAATTTCTAGATTGTACGCGTAAGTAAACAAAGACATACAAGTAGCGGCATCTGGTATTGAATAGGGGATTTACGCTGTCTGTGAATTCACGATAGTAAATAGTTTTGCGTAGTTGCCGCTAGATGACACTACGGGTCCGCATTCGTAACACTACTCCCCTCTTAGAGATGCTCGTCCCGAGCATCATTGTTACTGCCATGGTAACGCGCCAGACGGTCTATGTGTACCACTTTGAATGTCCCTCTTGGTTGCTTTTGAATCCTGTAAGTCACATCATTCAATCGGGTAACCACTTTGTATGGGCCGTCCCACTTGGTCTGCAACTTTGGAGATTTCCCTTTTCGACGAGTTGGGTTATGCAACCACACCAGTGTCCCTTCTTCGAAGCCGCTCGTGTTCGATTTCCGGTCGTATCTGGTCTTCATGTTCTCACTTGAATGTAACCCATTCTCCCGAACCATGGCGTGTATATAGCGCATCTTTTCCCTCAAATCGCTGACATAGTCTTGTACGGTCTTTGGTTCCTCCGGTGACCCTCCTGTCAAGAGGTCTACTGGTACTCGTAGTTCTCTACCGTAATTGACATATGCCGGGGTAGCTTTTATGCTCTCATGCTCGGCGGTACGGTACGACAGAAGGAAGAGCGGTATGTACTTGTCCCAATCCTTTTGTTTGTCATCTACCAATTTCGCCAAATGCCTCTCAAGGGTCTGGTTAAATCTCTCAACCATTCCATCAGACTGTGGATGGTACGCGGTGGTCCTCGTTTTATGCATTCCCAAGATTCTACACACTTCCTGGAAGACCTGCGATTCGAAATTCCTGCCCTGATCAGAATGGATTTCCAGAGGCACACCAAAGCGAGATATCACTTCTTCCACTAGCTTAAAAGCAACTGTTGTAGCTTCTTGGTTTGGTATGGCGAACACTTCAGGCCATTTGGTAAAGTAGTCCATGACGACCATGAAATACTTGTTTCCCGACTCCGTTACAGGAAATGGCCCAGCTACATCAACTGCAATTCGTTCCCACGGTGCGCCAACGTTATACAACCGCAGGTTCCCACGGCTCCTGGTCTGTGGTCCCTTCACTGCAGCGCAAGTAGTACATTTGCGGCACCAATCCTGCACGTCATCTCGACAATGCAACCAGTAGAATCGTTCCCGCACTTTTGTCAACGTCCTCTTGACACCTAGATGACCTCCTGATACGCCATCGTGCATTTCACGGAGAATATCTGGTACTCTCGCTCTTGGGACGACTATCTGAAGATGGAACTCTCTGCCGTTAGTCTTCTCCCATTTCCGGTAGAGTATTCCGTTTTGAAGTACCAGACTCTCCCATTGCGCCCAGTACGCCTTAGTAACAGCGCCAGTGGGTGCAACCTCACTCCAGATTGGTTTTACGTCACCCCGTTTCTTCCATGTGATGATGTGCCGAAGGTCGTCATCTTTTTCTTGAGCCTCCCTCATGGCATCATTCTCCCATGGACCCAAAGGACTTGTTCTCGTTAACTTTATTGTCACTTCATTAGATTCCTGCTTAACACAATGTTTGCAGTCTTCTGAACACGGCCTTCGTGAGAGTGCGTCGGCGTTCCCATGCGACTTTCCGCCGCGGTGTTCGGTCTTGAAGTCGTACTCCTGGAGCTGCTCAATCCATCGTGCTACTTGACCTTCTGGGTTCTTGAATTGCAGTAGCCACTTCAAGGCTGCGTGATCAGTTCGCAGTAAAAACTGTCTGCCGATGAGGTATTTGCTAAAATGTTGTAGCGTCTTTACAACAGCCAAGAGTTCTCTTCTTGTCACACAGTAGTTTCTCTCTGGCTTGGATAAAGATTTGCTGAAATATGCAATTACAACTTCTCTTTCACCCTGTTTTTGAGATAACACACCTCCAATGGCTGTGTTGCTTGCGTCCGTGTCGACTATAAACTGACCTTCAGGTTGTGGATACCCCAGGATTGGTGTTTCACACAGATGTTTCTTCAGTTTCTGAAAAGAATCTTCAGTAGTCTCGTCCCAAATAAACTGTCGTTTATCTTCTGTCAGCCGATGTAATGGCTTGGCTATCTCCGAGAATCCCTTAACAAAACGCCTGTAGTAGGAGCATAGGCCGAGAAATGCTCGCACTTCGGTTTTGTTCTTAGGGGTTGGCCAATTTTGAACTGCTTCCAGTTTTTCCGGGTCCGTCTGGATTCCATCACTTGAGATAACATGGCCGAGATAATTGACCTTACTCCTGAATAAGCGACACTTTTTCGGATTCAACTTTAACTTGGCCCCCTCTATTTTGGCGAAAACTCGTTCTAAGTTTCGCAAATGGTCCTCAAAGTCGCGGCCAACAATGATGACGTCGTCCAAGTAGACTAAGCAAGCCTCTCCAACTAAGCCTGCCAGTACACACTCCATGAGTCGCTCAAATGTGGCAGGTGCGTTGCACAATCCAAAGGGCATGACGTTAAACTGCCATAAACCTTTACCGGTGGAAAAAGCTGTCTTCTCCTTGTCTTTTGGATGAATTTCCACCTGCCAGTATCCAGATTTCAGGTCCAGGGTCGAAAACCATTTCATGCCACTCAAGGTATCCAGAGTGTCGTCGATCCGAGGTAATGGGTAGCTGTCCTTCTTAGTGACATCATTGAGACGCCTGTAGTCCACACAAAATCTTGTGCTACCATCTTTCTTCTTCACTAATACCACAGGTGAGCACCACGGACTTGCAGACGGTTCAATAATTTTATGCCTTCTCATGTCCTCCAAAAGGCCTTCCACTTCCTTCTCCTTTGCAATTGGTATCCGTCTTGCTCGTTGACGAATCGGGTTCTCGTTTCCGGTATCTATCCTGTGCTGAACCATCGACGTTCTTCCAAGGTCACCTTCCTGACTGGAGAAGATATTCGCGTGGCGCTGTAAAAACTTCTTAGCTTTCATCCTCTGCGAATAAGTCAGATTACTCTTGCAGTCATCGAGTAGCTCAGTCACTAATCCATTGTTGCTGCTGTTTGCTGGGTCTGCGTCTGTCGTCGAACTGCACTTTCTCATCCAGACAACTTCCTCGCACTTTCCAATGACGTCACCTTTGTTCAAGCAGATCTCACGTTCACCAAGATTCAAAACCCGGACCACAGCGTGACTGCTTCCACTAACAAGGGTTCTTGCCGTCATCAGTTTTCGTGCTGATGTCTTGGTGGGTGTGTCTTCGATCAACACGCATCTGTTAGACTTGTTCTTTCCAGCTGGCGGTAGTTTCACCAGCACCCGGGCTTCCGCTCGTCCAGGTATAATGATTTCCTTTACACATGCGACTTTCCCGCAGGCGCCCCCAAGGATGAAAATTTCTTCTTCGCCACACTGGAAAACTCCGTCAGCGACATTAATCCTGCAGTTGTGCTTCTTCATGAAATCCAAGCCCAAGATGCAATCATCCATTATTTCAGCCACGATAACGTCATGAGGGTATGAGGACCCCCCTACATTAATCGTAACTGACATTTCTCCCAGGACGGGTATTGGCTGACCGGAGGCAGTAAGGAGCCGACAGTTAATTCTCCTCTTGTGTCGTCTTGCGGCTTTTACCAGATTTGGGTTCACTATCGTTCTAGAGGCTCCTGTGTCTAGAGTCATTTTGCAATCCATCCTGTTAATAGTCCCCTGAATCACAAGACTATTCCCGCTGCATGCTTGGGAGATAACGGTTATCGGGGCTCCCTCCGCATCAGCCAGTACTCGCCCCTCAGTCCTGGCTTTTATTCGTTTCCCTGCTCCCGGGCAGGGGACGAAGCCCTTTGCTTCTTCAGCTCCTCCATCTGTTCCTCAAGCCTTTTCATTCTTGCCATCTGGGTATCCTTCTGCGGGCAGTTGAGCTGAAGATGGCCCCTTTCGCCGCACTTGTAGCACATGGCTCCAAAACTTCTCTTCGTAGGAGCCTTGACCTCCTTCACTTCCTCCGAGACCTCGCGGATTTTATAGGTCTGCCGTATGTCACGCCGGACAGCCTCGACCTCTAGAGCATGCGCCAACGCTTCCTTTAGCGAGGTGTGGTGACGTAGCCTTACTGCAGCTCGGACTTCCAGATCCCTGATTCCGTCGACAAAGGCTTGAATAGTGTTTGAGTCAACCATCTTGGAGTCTGCTCCTGGATGTGCCTTCTTGACCAGTTTTTCAATTTCCAACGCCCATTGTTGTAGTCCCTCTCCTGAGCGTTGGACTCTGTCACGAAGTTGGGCACGGAACACGTGCTCCAGGTGTCGCTCCCCGTATCTGGATTCAAGCGCCTCCATCAGATCTTGGAACCCATTTCCTGTGTGTGCTTCCAGGACCGACAAAGCTTGCCCTCTGAGCGCAACAGTGAGAGCGGTCAGGCATTGGTCTTCAGTCCATCCGTTGGCAGTAGCAACCGTCTGGAATTGCTGACGATAAGCGTTCCAAGAAGTAGTACCGTCGTATGGTGGCACTTTAACTTTTGGTCCTTGTACCACTACTCCGGTAGTTCCACTCGTCGTCGCGACTCCTGTGGTTTCCAGGCGCACTTTCCACTTCTGTAGTTCTGTGAGGCCACTTTTCACATTTTCCATATCCACTCCTAGCCCGGTGATGCGTTCTTCCATTATGTCGACATCTTTCCGAAGCTTGGTCACCGTGTCACCAACATCCTTTATTGCCAATAGCGCTTTTTCTTGGAGGTCCCTTTGTTGCTCTTGAGACTCCATCATTGCCCGAATGTCAGCCCTTTGAGAATCTTGCAGAGCGCCGAGCTTGCGATCTTGTGATTCCATCATTGCCCTTTGAGAATCTTGCAAAGCCCGACTTTCAGCTCTTTGGGACTCCTGCAAAGCCTGGATTAACCCAATTATGCTTTCCAATTGAGGAGCCATTTGGGGAGCCGTAGAAACTACGGGCGAGGCATGGTGGCTGGAGCCAGTTGACGGGGCTTGAGCAGACGGGGCCTGGTGGGCGGGGCCAGTGGGCGTGGCCTGAGTGGGCGTGGCCTGGTGGGCGGAGTCAGTGGGCGTGGCCACACCCAAAGTGGGCGGGGCCTGAGGGGCGTGGCCAGTGGGCGGGTCCCGGTGGGCGGGGCCAGTGGGTGAGGCCTGCCCCGCAGTGGGCGGAGCTTGGTCCCCAGTGGGTATGGCCTCCGCAGCCTGTTGCGTCCTAGTCCTGACACTTCCCTCGAAGTCTTCTCCCGGAGTCACTGGCACTGCGCCGTTGTCCTCACGCTCCCCTTGAACTCCTCTCTCGGAGTCGATGGCAGCAGCTCGCTGTGCCCTTGTCCTGACACTCCCCTTGAAGTCCTCTCTCGGAGTCAATGGCATCTCCAAATCCCACTTCTGACACCAGTTGTTACGTGCTAAGGTTCGATGATTCGGAGGAAAAGACCTGGTGACTCTCTTGAAGACTTTTATTTGCACTACACTTAACACTTACACTACACTTACACACACTAGATCACTATGTCTAAACACTAAGCACTAGGTTCAAACACTATGCACTAAGTTCAAACACTAAGCACTATCACTGGTTCACTCACTAAGTCACTTGTTTCTCACTTCCGAAGTCGCTTTGATTATCGCTCACTCGAAAACATTCGAAGACTGACTCCCGGCGTGTTTACCTGCCCTATTTATACGGGTCGGGTAAGTAAAAGAAAGTTCGGGAATTTTCCGAGAACAATACTGGTTCGCGTAATACGTAAACAACCGTGGGAAAATTTCTAGATTGTACGCGTAAGTAAACAAAGACATACAAGTAGCGGCATCTGGTATTGAATAGGGGATTTACGCTGTCTGTGAATTCACGATAGTAAATAGTTTTGCGTAGTTGCCGCTAGATGACACTACGGGTCCGCATTCGTAACAATACCAATTATAACTATACCCGGTCAAGTGTGCGGCGACCCTTATTCTCATTTATGCCTACTAAGGAAAAAATTTGTCTAAAAGAAGATAATAAGAGGGTAAAATATTGAACTCGCATGCCCGGTCGCCGCTGCCTCTACGCCATAGTAAAAGGATACTATGTCTACGCTACGCACCTACTACCAGGCGTGCGCATAGAAAGCGCGGGGCGGAAGATGGTTGCCCCGCGCATGCTCCCGTTTTTCAATGTTCCCGGGTCTGGATGTGTATTAAATATGTGTATGATATAATAAAAATCTTAAATATAATATGTATAGTATAAAAGTATTAAATATATTTCCGTTGTCTGGTACCTGTAACACAAGTCCTTTAGGCACTTAGCACGGGGCCAGACTGACGTGGTGTGAAGCGTCCATAGATATTATTATTATTATTATTATTTTATATTTTTGTTTTCTCGGCTTTCACCGGCAAACTGATGTGTACGGGCCGAAGCCAAGTACACACCAGGTAAGTAATTTGTGTTTTAGCTGTTAGCATGTGTGGAAGAAGTGTCAAAACAATGAGGGTTGGTATGATCGGTTTCTAACATATTGTATGATGTGTGAGTGTGTGGGTTTGATTGAGATGTATGTATAGTAGCTTCATCATCAGTCTGTAAAAATTTTCTTACAATGCGGCAAGTATTTAGGATTACTGCTTTTTGCAATAAATAAACTAAGTTAGGGGGTAGTTGGAGGATGTTTAGAGAGTTACGTAGTTGTTTCGGGATGACACCTGTGGTTGATAGGACTATGGGAACTATGGTTACTTTTTGCAGGTTCCAGAGGCGGGCTATTTCATCCTTGAGTTCTATATATTTAGTAAGTTTCTCGGCTATTGTACTTTGTAAATTGTGTGTGTTCGGTACGGCTATATCAATCAGGTATGCGGCTTTATTAATTTTATCCACTAAGGTTATGTCAGGTCGATTGTAGTGTGTAGTTCTGTCAGTCAGTATGGTTCGGTCAAAATATAGTTTGGTAGAGGCGTTATCCAGGACATTTTCAGGTTTGTATTTGTAATAAGGTTCTATGTCAGTTATGAAGTGTCTTTGCTTAGCAAGTCTCTGATGAATTATACCAGCAACTTGGTCATGTCGGTGTTTGTAGTCAGTCTGTACTATTGTTTTGCATGCTCCAGTAATATGTTGTATGGTTTCCGGGCAGCTTTGGCACTTTCTGCATCTGTCAGTTGTTCGAGTTTTAGTGATGTGTCTCTGGTAGTTTCTGGTCTCTATTGTTTGATCCTGTATGGCTATCATGAACCCTTCGGTCTCTGGGAAGAGATCTCCACGACTCAGCCAGGCGTTCGATACTTCCTTATCGACATTTGTCTGGCATAAGTCGTGCAGGTGTCTTCCATGGAGAGACTTTTTGGCCCATTCTGCGAGTTTGGTTTTGTCATCTACTACTGTATGTCGGTCATTTTGAGAGTCTTTTAAATTAAGAGGGGTAAATTTATTGTCAGTTTTAACTATGGCTTTATGGAGTGTAGAGAGTTCAGCCTTACAGAAAAAATATTGTCTTAGATTTAATATTTGTCTGTTATAAAGATTAGTCACATCGATAAGGCCTCTTCCACCGTCTTTTCGGGGTAATGTCAATCTCTGTACACATGATCTCGGATGGTGCTTGCGGTACTTAGTCATCGTCGTGTTGATTTTTCTTTGTATATTTATTAGCTCTGATTTATTCCACTTTATAATGCCGAAAGAGTAAGTAAGTATTGGGATTGCGAAGGTATTTATTGCTTTAATGGTATTTCGGGCGTATAAGTTTGATTTTAGGATTGCGTTGAGACGATGTTGAAATTTTTGTCGTAGATTATGTTTCGTATTCTTGTGTTCTATTTGGTGAGATTGATTGAATCCTAGATATTTATACGTTTCTCCCTCATCAAGGGGCTCTATATATTCACCGGATTGAAGTTTGTAAATATGTTGAAACGAACGTCCTGCTTTTATAGAATTTATTTTAGTCTTGTCAATCCCAAAATTCATCTTAATATCATTTGTAAATTGTTCAGTTAGTTCAGTCAATCTGTATAGGTCAAACTCATTGTCAGAATAAATTTTTATGTCATCCATGTACATTAAATGATTTATAGTTTCAGTTTTTCTATGTCTGTCGTTATAGTGCAAGCGATATCCTGCGTCTGTAGAATTTAAGATGTTAGACAGTGGATTTAGGGATAAACAAAACCAAAGTGGGCTGAGTGCGTCGCCTTGAAAGATGCCTCTTAGAATTTGTATAGGGTCAGTCTCTACGAATTTCCTAGGTGTTTTTAATTTTAATTTTGTTTTCCACGATGTCATTATGGTTTTTAACAAATAAATAATTTTTGGATGTATTTTGTATATTTCTAGAACTTGCAGTAGCCAGGTGTGGGGGACAGAATCAAATGCTTTCTTATAATCAATATACATTGAATACAAATCAGATTTAGTTTTAGTGACATTTTTGAGAATTACAGAATCTATTACTAATTGCTCTTTGCAGCCTTGGCTAAATTTTCGACACCCTTTTTGTTGTTCAGCTAGTATATTGTTTTTGTCAACATGTTCGTATATTATTTCAGATATGCAGGAAGTTAATATTTTATAAATAGTTTGCAAACAGGTGATTGGTCTATATTTAGCTGGATTTACAGGTTCGCTGTGGTCTTTAGGTATCATAAATGTGACTCCAAATGTTATGTAGGGTGGGATTTTACTAGGGTCTTCGATAAAATGGTTTAAAAAGTTGTAAAGAATGTTATGAATACTAGTAAACTTCTTATACCAGTAATTGTGAATAAAATCTGAACCTGGTGATTTCCAATTATGAAGCTTACGGATAACTTGTTGAAATATGGAGATCGGAATTACTTCAAATGACATGTCATTTACAACTGTATTACTTTTAGATTTTTCAGCTTTAATCCACTCTGCTTCAAAATTATGATTAGTTGGTTGTTCCCATATTTCTGCCCAGAATCTTTGCAAGTCGCTGGGGTCTGGTAGCTCTATCTGCGTGCCGCTATCACTTTGTAATGTGTTAGCGGTAGCCGTCCTGATGTTTCTGTAGAACTCTTTTTCATTATTACAAAACTGGTTATTTTGTTGTTTTCTAAGTGTGCATGTATTGTATCTTCTTAAGCGTCCTGTTAGTATAGAAAGTTTTTGTTTTAGTGTATCTAGTATTTCTGTTATTTCTGTATTTGGTTCCTCATGTATAGCGTGTATTTTATATTGCTCAATAATTTTATTTACATGTTCTATTAGTTTCCTGCTTCTATTTCCTTTTAAAAATTGTGTTGTTCTACCTATTTTAACTCGTAAATCTTCTATTCTTTTCTCTAGACGTATTTGCCACCGAGGTTTCTTATTCTTATTATTATTATTATTATCTGAGGGATGTAAGTTATTTGTAGTACTAAGTGACAATCTGGTTCCATTTACTTTAGCGGCAGTCCATGCTGCACAGTATATAACAGTTTGAAAATCATTAAAGTCTGTGTCGTTGTTAACGTGGTTTGGGAGCGTAATTTTATTAAGATAGTTAACGGTGCTAGCTAAAGTTCTAGAAGATTTTTGCTTTGGTATATATACTCTGCAAGTTGGATCAGTATTTTTAAAATGTTGTAGTGCCAGTTTAAACGTTTCGTCAATGTAAGTATTCCTGTCAGGTAAATGTGCGTCAGTAGTAGTCTCTAGTTCGAGGTCAGGTCTTATGTCTTGTCGTTGTATATTTTCAATATTGTAAATATTGGTTTGTGCTACTGAACTTTCCGTGCTATCTATTATCAGTTCATGGGCTACTTCCTGTTTTAATGTATTTATTCTTTCGTCTGTTAAATATTTATTGTTCATAATTGCTCTCAATTGGTCACTAATTCTCTGTTCTGTAAGATGTGCCAGGGCAGGAAATTTATTTATAAATGCTTCGTGTAATGGTTTTCGGTATGATGTCCTATTTGTCTCTAGCTGTGTAATTCTATAATAGCTTATAAGTATATATTCATTCAAATCATCTGTCCAAGTTAATCGCGATTGAGTAAGTGTTACATGTGGATCTGTATGAGTTTCAAGCAGTGTGTTAGATTGTGGATTATATAAAATATTTTTCACTTCTTCTTGGATATGTGATATTTCTTGTTTAGAGAGTAAATTACAGTTTATAATAGCCCTTCTTTGGTCACCTACGCGTTGCTTGCTTGCTTGCATTTCAGGGTATTTATTTGTAAATATGGAGTGAAGTTGAGAGAGGTAAGCTTTTTTCTTTGATTCTAGTTCGGTTATGATGAAATAATGACGCATGATAAAAGTATTCATATCCTTAGTCCACGTTTTACGTGTGCGTCGTGTACCAAGAGCGGGTGCAGTATTCTCGGCTGTAGAAGCCTCCTGCACAACATCTCCGGTACGGGGTGGTGATAATGAAGAATTAGATGAAGTAGATGACCTTGTGCGGTAGACAGCGAGGTAAGATGGAGGTGACGATGGTGGCGATGCAAATAATGATGATGGTGCTGATGAAATTGGTGAAGTATGATACGTCCGTTCTGCAGCAGTTCGATACTGGGCAGCTTGGTGCGACTCGTTGCCCCCCCAGAATACGAAGGGCAGCCCGAGCCCGAGGGCCCGGGGCGGGATTCTCCATTGCATATAGCTCCGGTACCCGCCTGGGGTATAACTCTATTTCGTAGGCGCATCATGTAGCTTATGAACAAACAAACAAATGAAGAGAGAACAAAAAAGGAAAGATAGTAAGAGAGAAACAAAGGTGGTGAATGATAGATTAAACAAAACAAAAATAATGCAGCAACAAGACTTGAATTATAAAAAGAATGTGAAAGGATAGTAAACAAAAAGAAAGAGCCGACGATCAGCCACGTGAGTACCTCACCCCGGAGAAAGTGGGGTGGCGCACCCAAGTGTTGCCCGGGGACACCAACTAGGAGGGACCGGCTTCACCCCCTTATTATTATTATTATTATTATTTTCAAAAAAAATGTAAATTTTGTTATGTTCCTCTAATTTTACCGGTGCGTTTATATATGTTACTGTTAATGTGCGTAAGCTAGTCAGAATACAGATTATAAAGGTATTCTGCAGATTACCTGGGTGAGTCAGTTAAAGTGCAATTTTTTTTTTCTATTCTCATTAAATTGCATAAAACAGATACTTGTTTGAATTTAACATAAAATATAGTTGTAGAGAATCATTTATTATATTTTTTGGACATAAACAAATGAATAAATTATTTAATTTTTAAGTAAAATGTTACTCCACTAATAAAACATAACAAATCGTATTAACTAGAAAAAACAATGAAAACAACAACCGACTTAGGTCGACAGCTTAGGTCAAAGTTTCTAGAACTTTTAGGAAGAAAGAGAATGCAAACTAACTAGGTAAAGTACAAATAAAGGCTTTTCTTATTTAAAAATTTCACACTTTAACGGATGGTATCAATGAATCTGCAGATTACCTGGGTAATGTGCACATTAACGTATTCTACATTCTAACGGTAACATATTATACATATATCACATTATAAAAAATTTTGTTACCGTTAATGTGCGTAAACCAGTTAGACTGCAGATTAACAAGGTATTCTGCAGATTACCTGGGTGAGTCAGTTAATGTGCAAAAAATTTGTTCTATTCTCATTAAATTACATAAAACAGGTGTTTGATTGAATTTAACATATTATTTGGTTATAGAGAATCATTTATTATATTTTTTTTAACATAAACGAATAAATAAATTATTGAATTTTTAAGTAAAATATTACTCCACTAATAAAACATAACAAATCGTATTAACTAGAAGAAAACAATTAAAATAACAACAGACTTAAGTCGACACCTTAGGTCAAAGTTTTTAGGACTTTAACGAAGGAAGAGAATGCAAACTAACAAGATAAAGTACAAATAAAAGCTTTTTTTATTTAAAAATCTCACACTCCAACGGATGGTATCAAGGAATCTGCAGATTACCTAGGTAATGTGCACATTAACGTATTCTGCATTCTAATGGTAACATATACAAGAATTGCTCATTTAAAGATATTATAAGATAAGTCAAAAAAAGGAAATTTTGTCCAAAAAACATAGCTGTAATTAGCACTACCATAATTATTTATAAATTATAACAATACAAAATGAACTGAATTTTTGTTAGTCTCTAAACAATACAAATAATCTAAACCGATTCGGCTATTTTTTGTCTTAAAATATTTATAGAAGTCCAGGGAAAGTCTGAACGATGAAAAAGTATGAAAAAAATGCTAGTAAAACACGCGCCAAACGCACTGATGCTAATAAAGTAACACCGCAGGGCAAAGCTAGTAAATAGAAGCCGGCTGTACACATTGTTTCAATTTGTAGAGGTACAGTTACTCATGCTTGTTTGAAGCATGCAGCATGCTTAAACCGTCTATAGCTATGTCCACATTGTGCCCTTTCATCTTCAATTTTCATAATCTTTTGACATTTCGAATGTCAAAAGATTATCAAAATTGAAGATGAAAGGGTATAATGTGGACATAGCTAATGCATTTCTCAAAAATCGAGCGTTATACTATAACAAGCATGCTTTAGAAGCAAAATGTGTATCGAGTTCAAACAGCATGCTTGTTTTAAGCATGCTAATAAGCATGCTATTTTTGAGCATGTGTAACTATAGCTTTACAGTCTAAACGTTGGCCCAATGCGTTGGCCCAATGTGTAACACTGTACAGCTGTGAACCTATGAAAAACTTTGCATCTGTTATTCATAGATTATATTTTATACATTATACATATTGTGCTTACAGTTAATAATAATAATTAACTGTAATCTCATGTGTATTTTACTTGCATTAACACATATATCATAATTAATAGATAAGAAAGAATCTCCTAGAGTTCTAGAGCTCTAGAACTATCAGCAGGGATTAAAGCCCCAGCAGATTGTGCTTCACATTAATTAAGTTTGCTCCAAAGCAAGCTCTTTCAAGAAGACTTTATCAAACATTATTAAGCTTTATGTTGTTTCACAAAAGATAATAGTATTAAAGAAAATTAATATTTTTATAAGGTATTTTATTTTGACAATGTTTCAATTTCTTTGATCAAAAGTTAACAAAACACGTCATTATGTTTTGATAACTTTCTTCTAACTAGGTACATAACAGTACAGCAGCGGCAATAAGCTTGGAATTTTTAATCACAACATAATATTTAAAAATTGGCCAAGTGCGAGTCGGACTCGCGCACGAAGGGTTCCGTACCGGTATAGAGCGAAAGTAGACAAAAAATATTTAAGGGGAGCCCCCCTTAAATATTTACTTTATTTTAATAATTTTATTATTAATTATTAAAGTACAAATACAATTAAGGATTTTGTGAAAATTTCAAGTGCGTAGCTGTTACCATTATTGATTACGAGCAAAAAAGGCCAAAAAATCTAGTTTAATTATTTTTAGTATTTTTGTTATAGCAGCAACAGATATACACAATCTGTGAAAATTTCAGAAGTCTAGCTATAGCGGTACAGCCTGGAGACATACAGACGGACCAGACGGACGGACGGATAGACGGACAGACATCGAAGTCTTAGTAATAGGATTCCGTTTTTACCCTTTGGGTACGGAACCCTAAAAAAGGAATCTGAAGACAATATTATAATTAAACTAATGGGTGGGTACGGTACCACCTTTTCGATGGTACACAATCTATACTTAATTAATATTACAATTCTGAAGAGTTTGTTTGCTTGTTTGTTTGTTTGTTTGTTTGAACGCGCTAATCTCAGGAACTACTGGTACGATTTAAAAAATTCTTTCAGTGATAGATAGCCCATTTATAGAGGGAGGCTATTATAACATCACGCTGTGACTTTCAGGAGCGAAGAAACACATGGTAAATGTGAAAAAAAGCGGGGGAAATTATTCATCTTTGAGAGCTTCCGTTGCGTGCGCTGCAAAAACGGTCCAAGATACCCAAATAATATGTATGGAAGAATAATTAATATTCCTCTTTACATGATCTAAAAAAATGTCCGTGATAGTACATATCTATCTTTTGAAATTAACTCACAAGAATCGTTTTTATCTATCTTATAAAATAACATGTCCTGACTGTGCCTGTAGACAAGTGGCAAAACGCTTACGCTAACACTAACGTTACAAAATGTATGCAATTTGACATAAGTCATCGCTTCGCTAGCGAATACTAATGTCAAATCCATACATTTTGTAGCGCTAGCGTTAGCGTTTTGCCACTTGTCTACGGGGGCTGACTGATTCATCATCACTGAGCAAAAACTGTTAAGGTTACAGCCACGAAATTTGGTGAATAGGGTTGTTTTAGTAAGTAGACGCCCACTTAGGAAGGAATAACTTCGAAAATATTCATTTAAGTCATATTATACTGCAAAGGCCATATAGGTCTTTTATAATTAAATCAACAATAATGTATTTAAAGTGTTCAATTGAATAAGGATTAACGCCGTATTGGTTAAAATCGCTCCGAAAATTTGCCATTATTTGTAGTTAAAAGTAAATAATAAAAAAATGTTATTGTGGGATATCCATAAGAGATAGACATTAATATACCATCACGAAGTTTTTTTGTGTGCAATACTTAGTACATTAATTTGGTAAATTTCATAGGGTTCAGCCTGCGTTTGCAATGTAAGCGGAAAAGAATGTATGTAATGTAATAATAATTACGACATCACAAAAAAACTGATTTTTAAGCTTCCAGTCTTAAGAAATTATGTGGAATTCTCTTACACCAAAATTGATGTAGACTCAAAAAGGATCAAAGTAACAAAATAACCAAACAGAATATTATAAAGAAATGGCATAGTATATGTAAAAAACCTCGAATATCACCATAAAAATTCACTTCAAACTCGAACATCTCGTAATTTTCATTGACAATGATATGATTTTTTTACAAAAAGGATATCTTTTTTATAGTTCTAACAGAATAACCGAGTAGTTTTTACCCGACTACATGATTCGGTCATTAAAAAAATAAAAGAAAATGACGTATAGTTTTCTCCTATTTCGCCCTATCAAGAACGCGGCGAGCGTCCTAACCGCCACTGTACTGTGTACAAGCCACAAGGTGCGCTGATATGAATGTTATTTTAATGTCCTTAAACGTCGATATTCGTACTGACATCGAAGTGCTAATTTTTAGGAAGCCTTGCCTCCAAAATAAATTTAAGAAGTGACTCGAAATATGCAAATTTAAATATTACTTAATTTATTACACCAAAAGTTTCGGTTGGAAAATTGGTTGGACATTGATTTATAGTTATAATTTGCTTTGTCAGCAAGCGAAAGTTCTGCTCGCGATATTTTGATTGTTCCAGAATATTGAGTACTTGATTTTGTTGTTTCAGTCTTTTGAAATGTCGAAGTAAAACTTCTTTAGGCGTGTTGAGTGTGAAAAAGGTCACGTCATGAAAAATATTAATATTGCGTTACGTCACAAACACGTGTAGTTATTACAGTATTGCCCGCGACTTCACCCGCATCAAAGTAAAATATATCCTCCTCCTTTTTGGAATTCGGTTAAAAAGTAGCCTAAGTAAGGTACTCCTTACTACATGAGCTATCTACTAAAAAAAGTCCCGTCAAAATGGCTCCGGCCGTTTTAGATATTAGCCGGAACAAACAGACAGACAGACAAACATACAGACAAAAATTGTAAAAAAAAGTAGTTTTGGTTAAAAAGGTTACAAACAGATATACCTACTCCAGTTTTATTAATTATAATATGTATAGATAACACTATACAATCAAAAAGAACGTCTATGTCATTGATTTTCAAACTAGGGGGCGCGCCCCACTAGGGGGGCGCGAAGACATGATGAGGGGGGCGCGGGCGCCAGTGGTGGTTTTACTCCAGAGTCCAGACGCCCGCGCATTCCCGCGACGTACGCGAATTGGAAATCTTGTCAAAAACATGCAAGCTCATCCGTCACATTGATTCTTCCCCAAAAAATCAAACATTGTCCTTCTCAATAACTCGATAAATATACAACATTTTAAAAATCCGCTAGGTCGGTTTCTCAATGATAGAATTTTTACTATGTGTTAAAATATTAACTGAGTTTAATGCACGGTTATGGCAATGTATGAAAAATTCGTGAAAATTGATGCATCTTTGCGAATTGCGATTTTTTCTATCGAAAAAATTTTATGAAATCGTTTTTTTGCTCAGATCGGATTCTTGGAAATATAATGTAGTATTTAGTTTTAGAAAATGAAACAATTCGGAGCTTGATTTCAAGTATAACAAAGAATTATAAAATCGTCAATTTTGGGTTAGAAGTAAGTATGTAAAAACATATTTTTATAATGAAACATCTGAAAATGTATTTTTGGTCTTTATTATTTTATTTTAAAATAGCTTGGCGAGCCCACTTGCTACTACTTGCTGGGCCCTGAGCCGAAGGGAGGCGTAAGCACTAAGCATGTTCATTAGGGAGGCGTGATACATATAAGTTTGGGAACCTCTGGTCTATGTACTCTAGGTTCATAATATTATATTCTTTTAACCGATTCAGTGCGGTGTCATTCTTTGCATATTTTGCGCCTGGCGGCGAACAAATATTTCGTGGCTCTTCTGAGGCGCCAAGCGCCAGGAACTTTAATGGCTCCTCTCGAGCGCCACCCGCCGTAAATTGTAATTTATCGCTGTTTCGTCTGTTTGCAACATAAAGTTAATATATCATAAGTATATTAAAACTTTATGGTTTCCAATTGTTTTTCTTTTAGTAGAGACCCAATATCAAAATATGTAAACGGATTAATAGTTCGTTTCAAGTGATTATTTACGTGTACAAACAGAAATGGAAGTTAAGTGACTTATTTTTATCAGGTGTTGTAAACCTTTGGCTATATTGATTTTATTTTCGTTTTATTGTAGAACCGGATATTACATTCTAGTCATGTATAACGCCAAAAATGTATCTACTTTTTATAGCATTTTATAAACAAATATACAATAAATTGTAGTTTTTGAATGACTTATATGAATTCAACAAATCAAAAAGGAATACAAATAATAATAACTAAAGAAGAGTAACTGTGTCAAAAAATTTGTTCCAAAGCTACAAAAAGGGACCCGAATACATGCATACTTTAGGCGTATAACGCAAAAAAAGTAATGAGTTCAAATAAATGTTTCATTTCACAAAAAATATACTTACATAGCTAACTTAAACAATAAAACAGATTTCATCCACAAGCTTTTGTTGATTTCTATAATATTCAATATTATATTACAGTATACTTTTATTTTATTTATAGTGTAGCTGCCTATGCTACGCTACTCGATATTATACGAATTTTCTGTTTTAATAACGCTATGCAATAACAAGAAAGAGTATGTATGGAGTGTTTGTGTGTGTATGTATGTGAGTAAAAAAGCTTTAGAAATGTATGTTTCATACCCATGAGAAGCAGTGGCGGGCTGCTTGTTAATTATAAGAATAAATAAATGTTGATGAGAGATTTTGCTGGTGTTGGCATCTTTCTATATATATATAAAACTCAAAAATGACTGACTGACATGGTGATCTATCAACGCACAGCCCAAACCACTGGACGGATCGGGCTGAAATTTGGCATGCAAGTAGCTGTTATGACGTAGGCATCCGCTAAGAAAGGATTTTGATAAATTCCACCCCCAAGGGGTTAAAATAGGGGATGAAAGTTTGTATATAATAATACTTCTTAGCGCGAGCAAAGCCGCGGGCAAAAGCTCGTATATTAATAAAATAATTCGGTGGCCATATTAATCACCAATTGAAAATGTTAGACTCCTGAAGTGTAAGCAATATCCTAAAACTAACACTGTACACGTAAAATACGTGACAAATAAAGCCACTTTTATTGAGGGGTACCTAACCTCTGAAAAATGTAATTTTATCATAGTTTTACAGGTAAACATTTTGACTCCTCACGGGCGCCACACGCCATTACAGAAAAGATACCCATGGTGCTTCTGCGGCGCCATCCGCACGGAATCGGTAGCATAGTCTTATATTTTGTAACAAGATATTTTTGACACTGAAATCAATAACAATTATTTTGTTGATTTCAATATTTATAAAGTACTTCTGAGTAGGAAAAGGGGCATCAACTTTTGACTTCCACTACATTCAGGTTGTTACACCTTTAAAATATTAAGTCTTCACTTCTAGTCCAGAAAAAGTTTTGGAGACTTCTTCGTTCCTCCATAAGCTGGAATCCTTTTCTGGATGATGACGTTCATGATTTTGTTTCAGCACAACAAGTACCACAGATGACGACGCGGACTGGGCAAAGAACTCCACAATAGATGACTACCTGGGACACACAGTCGTAAATGAAACCCTTGGTACGTATACCTACTGAAATAATTTTTATTTTGAAATTACTATAGCGTGGTCGCGAAACTCATAGAATGTTGATGCATGGCTTTAAGAAATAACCTATCAACCCCCGAACGGCCCAAGTGGACCGCGATAACAAAAAATTAACAATAGAGTTCCTAGAATCCGCGATCGACAGAATGATGAATGATGATGTAACGTGATGTAACTATCGTCTATCGAATTTACACAGTACGTGGTAGGACCTCGATAGCAATACGTATATTCGTATTCAAATAAAATAGACATGCTATACGAGACGAATAAAATCGCTTTTATAAACATACTAGCGACCCGCCCCGGCTTCGCACGGGTATAAATATATCGCCCATGTCACTCACTGAAAAAATGATTAAAATCGATTCAGTAGGTAGTTTTAATTTATATTCATTAGGGGGCGTCCACAAATTACGTGAGGTGTTTATTAGGGGGGGAGGGGTCGAGTCAAATCTCATCTAATCTCACGTTGGGGAGAGGGAGGTCTCGGCAAATCTCACGTAATTTTTTCTCAACAAAATAATGCTATTTTGGTCCATTTCTTCCAAATTTTACGTATGCTCAAGATTTTATCGTAAGTGAAATAATTTTTAAATACGATTAAGATCATTTTACGAATTCGTTCGAAAGAAAATCTACTGACTGCCAACCACCATATTTGTTTTATCCACCCGTACAAGTATACAATACACCTTAATGCTATTTAAATAATACTCATTATTAAACTAGACTATAATATTATAAGCCCTTAATTTCTCATACTAATATTGAATTAATTTAACAATTCCAACGCGTTTACGTAAGAAACCCACATTTTTAAAAATCTCACGTGAGATTTTGGGGGGGGAGGGGGGTTGAATAAAATCTCACGAAATCTCACCAAGGGGGGAGGGGGGGTCAAAAAATTCAAAAAAACAAAAAAACACCTCACGTAATTTGTGGACGCCTTACTATATAATATACCCGTGGCCGGCATTGGTTGGTACCGCCGCAAAAGCTACGTCCCGCAATTTTTATTAAAATATGTAATATCTTCGAAAATATTCATTTAAATCATAATATGCTGTAAAGGGCCATATAGATCTATATGAAATAAATAATGTATTTAAAGTATTTAATTAGATAAGGATTAATGCCGTATTGGTTAAAATCGCTTCGAAAAATAGCCATTATTTGTAGTTAAAAGTAAATGACAAAAAATGTTATTGTGATGGATATCCTTAAGAGATATTAACCATCGCAAAGTTTTCTGTAGAATTTTGATTGTATACAATATTTAGTGCATTATTTTGATAAATCTCGTAGGGGCCTGCGTTTGCAATGTAAGCGGAAAAAAACGTAATTTAAGACATCACATTAGAATCCCCAAATATAAAAGTATTTCTCCACTATTTAATGAATGTTTTTATACTTACAAACCTTCCTCTTTAATCACTCTATCTATTAAAGAAAACCGCATCAAAATCCGTTGCGTAGTTTTAAAGATTATAGGGAAGAAAAGAACATGAGGGAAAAAAGCGACTTTGTTTTATAATATTATGTAGTGAAGAACATATTTTTGCTTTCGAAAAATAGACCCAATTTCTCTCAAACATTATAATGTTTGAGAGAAATTGGGTCTATTTATTATTTATATATTATTATTTGTTATGTTTGAGAGCGTGGGTGACATTTGCAAGGGCTTATTATAATTTATAAATTGCTGCGAAAAGCTATCGCTTTCGTCACGATATAAACCCTGTTAGATGTCTGGACGTGCGGACGCATACATTTTGACGTTCGGAGGTTGAGTAAAAAGTATATCATGTCGGTACGATACATGCTTTTAAAGAAGGTGGCAGACAATACGCTTATCATTTTAAACAACATTTTTATTTGCGAAAAATCTCGAAAGGCGTAGCTAACAGAGAGAGATAGGATTTCCTACTATGATTTGATGATCCTAAAATGTGTATTGTTTTATTTGTAGGACAATGTCACTCTTAAAATATTATCTAATAACCTATCAATATAGGTACAAAAAATCAGCTGGTTAGGATTCCGTCTTAGGGTTTCGTAGTCAACCATGTTTTGTTGATTACAGAACCCTAAGAAGCTAGTGGCGTAGAGTGAAATGAGACCTATATTGAATTTTTATCGGTCGTGGTTGGCCGCGGCAAAGATCGGAACACTACCTTTAGCGTTCATAGAATTTGTAATCGTCGGGTTTTCGACTAAAGCCTGTGAACTTCAAAACTCATGAATTTCCAATGATCGTCTGATGTACCATAAGACTCCTCCACGTGCCCTCCCCTATATCTATGGATCTAATTGAATGAAAATATGTTCGTTTCAGCGAAAACCGTAAATCTCTTTGAATTCAAACCATAAAGTTAATATACCTAGCGGAATAGAGAAACAAAGGCCTGAGCAAGAGAGATGTCACTATCAGTAACACTGTGTGATAAAAAGAGACGTGTGATACATGACAGCAGCACTCTTTTTTTGACGTCCAGTCGGCACGTGCCGCACGTTGACAATTTAATCTCATAGAATTCATGTTCAATCATGCTTGTGTGTGTGAAAAATATGTGTACGTATACACGTACACATATTTTTCACACAGATGAAAACCAATTTCGGTTTCGTTTGACAGCTCGAGATTGTCTATTTCGCTAGGTATATTAATTTTATTAACTTTATGATTCAAACTGACAATGGATGTTTTGGCGTCTGAATAGTATTTTCGTGCGAAGGCAAATGAGAGAGCGATAATAATTCTATAAAAACATTTACAAAATGGATGACATTTACAGGAGGGTCTCTGAGTGACACTTTACGAAATTGTTTGTTAGCTAATTCGTCCGTACGCCAAAATATCCCTATTAGTCTAAAAAGTAATTTAGTTTTCAGTCCTTGGAAGAATTTTCAAAAATGTACATCGTATTTCCGATTTCGTACAATTAAATAATTTTACGATTGTTGATGACAAAGTTCCTCGAAGTTTGAAAACCACCAAGAATTTTCAGTTGAACTACGAGGATGGTTCGCAAGTTAGCGATGGAGGTGGTTCGCATTTTGATCCGCCAGCAGTAGGACTGCGCGGAATTTCGACTCGTTCGTAATGTTAGATAACGGAAAAGTTGTCAAACTATTGTGAAACGAACGAATTAACCCCGATATTGTACTATTTTGATGTAAATGTAGATCCTTTTTTGGTAGATCCTGTCCGTATCTTATCCATACTAATATTATAAGTACGAAAGTGTGTCCCTCTTTCGGTTTCTCTGCATATCTGTCTGTTACCTCTTCATGCCCAATTACTTAACCACTGAACCAATATTGCTGAAATTTGATATGGAGATACTTTTATCCCTGAAAAGAGTACGGATTTACTTTTCATGAGAATACCATCTTGATAGGAAGCGGTCCAGACCAATCAAGAAACAAAGCAGCAAGCAAATGCTCTGTAAGTTTCACAGCACTCATCCTATACAGATTGTTATCCAGTTAAAAAGTGATTAACGCGTCGGGAGTTCGGTTCTAAATAAAGATTTAATGTGGTCGTTATGGCGTCAGGTTTGTAACAAAGTTAAAAGAATGCTTTGTCTAACCGCCATCGCCACCGTCATTTCTTTCTGAAACTTTTTTTAGAATTCCATTCATCTTCAAATACAGAGCAGATAAATTCCATTTGCAAATTATAAACAATTAATATTTGAATTTGAAAAGGTATTCAATTAACGCTGTCAAAAAGTAATAGTAGTAAAAATAATTGACGGACAGACATCTTAATAATAATTAACTATTTTTCTACCACTTATTACTAAATACTCTAAATAGTTACATGCTAATACCCGTTTTTAGGGTTCCATACCCAAAGGGTAAAAACGGGACCCTATTACTAAATACTAAGACTTCGTTGTTACTCTTTGCAACTAACTCTGGGCGTACCAACAGGAGTGAAAACGGAGAATTTTCTATCATTCTATCATCACCAAATCACTTTAAAAAATTAAAAACAAGCCTTATTCCAGACTCGCTGTACGACGTGCCGACGGGAATGATAGTGCTGCTCTCCGTGCTGTACGGAACCATATCAGTGCTGGCGGTGGTGGGGAACTTCCTTGTGATGTGGGTGGTGGCCACCTCCCGACGGATGCAGAGCGTCACCAACTGCTACATCGCTAACCTCGCGTTAGCAGATATCGTGATAGGGCTGTTTGCTGTACCATTCCAAGTGAGTACTGAGTACTATACTTTTTGAATACTTCATAGTTCATAATAATTATTGATCTACAAACTAATGTTATAAATGCGAAAGTGTTTCTGTCTTTCTGTCTTCACGCTAAAACCACTGAATTGATTTTAATGAAATTTCGTATGGAGATACATACTTTAAAGACCGTAAGGTTTCCGCGCATAAAACAAGTTACGGGCATCGACTAGTTATGGTCATTCAATCACAGAAAAATGATGATTATATTAGATGTGATAGTATAGAGTATAGACCATAGGATTTAAATATTTATAACACTCAGATCAATAATTATTATAGATCATCACTACATAATTATTATTAGGTATAAAACAAAGTCGCTTTTTTCCCTCATGTTTCTTTGTTCCCTATATTCTTAAAAACCACGCAACGGATTTTGATGCGGTTTTCTTTAATAGATAAAGTGATTAAAAAGAAATGTGTATAAGTATAAAAACATTTATTAAATAGTGGCGAAATACTGTTATTTTTGGGGTTTCCAATGTGATGTCGTAAATAATTTATAAATTTTTTTCCGATTACATTGCAAACGCAGGCTGAGCCCTACGAGATTTATCAAAATAATGTACATATAACTAAGTATTGTACACAATGAAAAGATATACAGAAAACTAAGATTGTTTATTCTCTCAAGCGAAGGCACACTCTACAGTCTACAGTTTACGTCGACTTCCTTCGCTTAATGGAAACGCTTTATCTGAAAATGGAAGGAAAAGTTTTGGTTACGTTGTGAAAAAAATTTTAAAAAGATTATAATATTAACATCTTGTTGTTCCATGTGAATTTTTTTAAGCCTAAAATACGAGAAAAATACATTTTTTAACATTGCAAGACAAGGAATGTTCTATATGATTATAATATTTTCTTATTATTCGTTTAATATTAATTATGTATGTTGATTGTATGTATGCACTGTAGACCTTATCCTTTCCATGCTCTTAGTCTAAAGCCTAAAACTATTATAAACATGTATTTAGATTAATCTTGATTTAGATTAATTTGATCTGAGATTCGCAAGTTTCTTAAAGATGGGATTTTATGTCTTCAAAGGTCAACTTGAGAGAAAATATTCATTGTTTATCATAGTCACACTTCAACATTGAAAGTTTGAAACTCTGTCTAGTCGTTGATGTCACCATTTCGAGTAACATTCAAAAACTTTAACTAACATTTTTCAATAAGATTAATAGTTTGGCACAGGAAAACATTGTGTATTTAGGTAAATCTGTAACAATGTAAGAATATTTTCCTAGATCTGTAGATATTATAATAGAGCAGCTGGTGCTGGGTGGATTTGAGTAATGAGTATGCAAAATTGGGGACCGAATTCCGTGAATGGGGTTGAACTCAGAAAAGCATGATTTTACGAATCTGAATGTTGCCAATAGTCATATTGAATATTTATCTATTTTTTTACAAAAAATAATGTGTAAAATATGGACCAATGTGACTCCTGGCAACATTCAAAATCATAATCTGCATACTTTTTCTAATTCAGCGCCATTCACAGAAAGCGGTTCTCATATTTTGCATAACTCTACCTAGCACCTACTCTATAAGTAATTGCGTAACCGAAAACTTGCACATCAATCAAGACCTAACATTGTCCTGAGCCTTAATAACAATTCATCAACTGAGGCTCATACACGGCTTTATACACGACTAGCTGTCCCGGCAAACGTTGTTTTGCCATTTAAAGTATATTTTCTACATCATCAGTTAATACATGTTTTACCCCCTCTTTTTTCCCCTAAGAGGGTGTGGGGGGGAAGGTCATACACCAGATGTTAAGTTGAAAAACACAGTTAATACCTAATATGAAGTAAGTCCACTAAAGAAAAAAGTTGTATACAAAATCTGACCCCTCTTTGGTCCCCAGAGAGGGTTGAGAGGGGAGGGGGGGGGGAAGGATTTTTATACACCAGATGTTGAGTTGGAAGAAGGCAAATATAATATATCTGTGAAAACCGTATGCAAATCCGTGAAAACCGTATGCAAATCGGATCAGTAGTTTTCGTGTTAAAGAAAAAAGTTTGATACAAAATCTGACCCCCTCTTTTGTCCCCTTAGAGGGGTGGGGGGAAAAAATTTTATACACCAGATGTTAGGTTGGAAGAAGATAAATATATCTGCGAAAACCACATTCAAATCGGATCAGTATTTTTCGTATGATGCTGGAACAAACATACAGACAGACAGAAAGAGTGACAGACAGACAGACAGACAAAAAACTAACCACATTTTTGGCTTCTATAGCGATGTAGTGACAAAGGTGTAATTTCGAGTGTCATTTCATATCTTCTAAGTATAGAATTTTCATTTCTACAACAGAATATTGTCTTCCCCGCACGCGCTTTGGTGACGCCCACTATCGTAATATTTTAATTTCGCCTTAATTTCAAAACCAAACGTCCAATTTTAATCATTCAAAGATCAAATATTATCTACATAAACTGTACTTAGTGATAAAATAATTTATTTTGATAAGGATTAATAGCGTGACTAAAATATATCCGTTTTAATGTAGTCCAAAAAAAATTCAGGATTTTTAAATAAATAAATGGTTATTGTGCCTCACTCGACATAGATAGGTATAGTGTGTCGCGGACTTTTTTGTATATATTTATAAGATCTACAATTACTTAGAACATTTTATGGTTCTATCTTTTATAGTTTAGGCAGCGTACGCAAAATAAGTAACTTTTCTAGCTGATTTTTTACACCTTGCGTCCGAAAAACTCAAATATCTTACGGAACCCTACTTTTTTCCAAAATAAAATGTAGCCTATGTTCAGCAGAAATAATGTAAGATTCCAATAGCAAAAGAATTTTTCAAATCGGTCCAGTAGTTTCGGAGCCTATTCGACTCAAACAAACAAACAAACAAACAAACAAATCTTTCCTCTTTATAATAGTAGTGTAGATGTAAATGCTAATATTATGTTCCTCAATGTTACAAGCCTACATAGGTGGATGAAGTCAGACGGGAAATTAATTACGTTGTGGTTTGTAGTTACACATTCTCGGTGTATGTTATACTCCTTCTGTGTTATTAGTAGACTAGCTGTCCCGGCGAACGTTGTTTTGCCATATAAAGTATTTCTACTTCATCAGTTGATACAAAATCTTACCCCCTCTTTTGACCCTAAGAGGGGTGGGGAGGGGGGGGGGGGTTTATGCACCAGATATTAAGTTGGAAAACACAGTAAATAATATGAAGTAAGTCCAAGAGAAATGTTTGATACAAAATCTGACCCCCTTTTTGGTCCCCTTAGAGGCCGGGTGGGGGAGGGGAATTTCATACACCAGATGTTAAGTTGGAAGCAGACAAACATATCTGCGAAAACCGTATGCAAATCGAATCAGTAGTTTTCGTGTTATATACAAAAGTTTGATACAAATTCTGACCCCTCTTTTGTCCCCTTAGAGGGGTGGGGGGAAATTTTTTTATACACTAGATGTTAAGTTGGAAGAAGATAAATATATCTGCAAAAACCGCATTAAAATCGGATCAGTAGTTTTTGTGTGATGCTGGAACAAACATACAGACAGACAGACAAAAAATTAACCACAGTTTTGGCTTCTATAGCGATGTAGTAACACCTCCTGCTTATTATTTTTTGAATATCTTTAATGTACAGAATTTTCATTTCTACAGTTTTATTTTATGTATAGATTAGTAACTTTCTAATATAAGTCAATAAAACGTATTAATATATTTATGCTAGCTGTTGCCCGCGATTTCGTCCGCGTTAGCATAGTGTAATAACGGAAATGTTAATTTTGAATTTTCTCATTTTTATGGTCCCTTACTCAAAGGATGAAAACGGGACCCAATTACAAAGACCGAGGCGTAGATCCTAAGTTGGGGGTTCGCACGGCGAAGCGCACATTTATAAAATATATACGTTATAAAATATACATATATTATACGTTCAATGTTCATTGACCATACAAATATTATCAAAAAATAGCAGTACTACGGAACCTTATATTGCGCGTGGCCCGACACGCGATATATTTCATATTTTTATTTAAGTAAAACCTAATCAGTTTACATAGCGGTGGGTCCCCATTTTTTAAGTTGCCCCAGGGCCATTGGTTACCTAGCTACGCCACTGTTTTGAAGTAAGATAAGTAAAAAATAGGATTATTGTGCGATCTCGGAAAGTACGCGTCAAATGTATGGTCAAGATCGTTTGCTCGGGGAATGGTCTTAAATAAAGATTTGGTCATAATGCCTCTGTATTGCAGTTCCAAGCGGCACTCCTCCAGCGGTGGTTGCTGCCGTACTTCATGTGCGCGTTCTGCCCCTTCGTACAGGCGCTCAGCGTCAACGTTTCCGTGTTCACACTCACCGCCATCGCCGTGGATAGACATCGAGCGATTATCACACCTTTGAGGTAAGATTTATGGCCAACCCACACATACTACAACACACGACACACACACGACGTGGTCGGGCGTATATTTCGTATTGTAACTGAACTGGACTATAATTCACACGTATCACATTTTGCATTCGTTGTCGACCACTTGTGTGATACCGACCACATCGCAACCAGAAGCGAAGTAGTGGCCGACCACATCGCCATCACAACGTTGCGTTGATGCAACGATAGTGCGCGCTCACTGCCTACGCTCTTCCCTCCTCCGTTTCATTGACTTTCGTACCTACGTCACCACATCGCAACTACTGGCGACAACGCAACCACGTCGTCGACATTTTGTCGGTACCACAACGCAACTACACAAAGCTGCAGTGACACGATTCACACGTAACCACAGCTACTTGACGGCATTTTGTTACGATGGTTTATAGTTCATTGTAAAAGTAGCAGCGCTGAAAGAGTAACTTTTTTTACTTTTGTAATGGGCAAACTCATGACACTAGGACGTTTGCCCAAATAAATCACAAAAACTGGTCTTTCAGCGCTGCTACTTTCACGGTGAAAACATAAACACCCTAAAGTATTATCACTTTGTTTTGCTACACTCTGTAGAAGTTAGTGATTTTTATTGATGAGATGCAGTTCGGAGAGTCTAGTTTTAGTCAAGCGGATGTACTATCAAAATTTATTCATGGGCAGATGGACGTTATTTATGTGATCGAACTATTTCAAGTCAAGCCAACGTATCACGACTAACATTGACTTGGCATAGTCCGAGCCCCGACCATATAACTACGAGTATAAGGCCCCTCGTCTGCCTAATAAATCAATTTCTTTGATAGTAAGAACATACTTTTAAAGAGAAGAAAGTGCCTCTTATTACCTTTGCATAGAAGATGTTTTGATAGAAAGTTCTGGATGTGACCTTATTCTTTAATAATACGAATTTCTTTCAAAACATTTCCGGGAATATCAACCGCATGAATGTAGCGTGAATATATTGATTGGGAAACAAAGGCGACCAAGCCCGCTGTTATTTGTTTTGGCTTGTTTTCACGCACATTAACTTACCTTACATAACGACATACTTAATATAGTACTAACTTCTGTAGTAGGTATATTTATTCATACAATACTACATTTTAATATATTTACTAATTTGTTTGTTAAAGAAAACTTACTAGCTATTTAAAATATATTCAGCTTATTGTTATAATTTGCCACTAAATTATAATTATATTACTAACAAAATATATCATGGCTTATATCACACTAAATCCAGTAGCGACACCAGTTTTTTCAAAGTCATACTAGTGTTACAGTTAGAGGTTTCTAATTTTCGGCGTCCAAACTTCAAGGAAATACTAAAGCCTTATACAACACAAAGGGATATGATATCTGGCCTGGAAGATCTGTGAACATAGATCTGATTTCCAATTAGTGCAAACACTAAACAAAAGTAATTTCCTGGGCCAGTTATTTTTTATTCTTGATTAAATTGCCTCAATGGTCTGTAATCGAACATATTTAATAGAAGTAAAGAAACTCATGAATCATGATATTAGTAATTAGACTCGATTTATATAATATTATGTGTCCGCGAGCGTACGGTATGGCCGCTACACCTCGAGATTACAAGCAGTTGTATGTAATGATTTATATTTTATAATAATACAGCGGTGTGGTCGCGCTGGCACTATTTACATACAATTACTTGTGATCCCGTGATATAGCGGCCAAACCGCGGACGCATATAATAAGCATAATATCCATTATCCATACTTATATTATACGAGCTTTTGAAGAAGTATTATTATATACAAAGTTTCATCCCCTATTTGAACCCCTTGGGGGGAGAATTTATTAAAATCCTTTCTTAGCGGATGCCTACGTCATAACATCTACCTGCATACCTAATTTCAGCCCGATCCGTCCAGTGGTTTGGGCTGTGCGTTGATAGATCACCATGTCAGTCAGTCACATTTGAGTTTTATATATTATATATAGATATATAGATATAGAAATCCGAAAGTGTGTCTGTCTGTCTGTCTGTTACTTTTTCACGCCCAAACCGCTGAACCGATTTTGCTAAAAATTTTTATGTAGATACTTTGAGTCCCGGGAAAGGACATGGATACTTTTTATCCCGGATAAAAGTACTGTTCTCGCGCGATAACCGAAATTTGGCGCGGGCGTTGCGGGCGTCATCTAGTTTCTAAAATGATTTACGTTATAACATTATAAGCTTATCGAAATAGCGTTCGAGGGAGTAAATAATAACGAACATTCAAAAAGGATGTGATTTGAAGAAGATAAACGACAGAAACATATTGCTATAATATATGCAAAATGTTTGCTAATGTTTGCAAATACTATAAACGTCCAATTGGCGTCTAAGAAGCAATTATCTTTCAAGTAATAAAATTATTCAAACACCTGCAAACATCTAACAAACAAACCGTCTAATACAACTATATATTATTATGTACAGTGGCACTAATAAACTATTATATAAACACTGACATAATATTAAATATATAGTCAAAGCAACAAAGAAAATATTGTTAGGGTTATAATATCACGTCTTATTAAAATATTAAGTTAATATGTAATTTTGTGATTTCTCCCGTGGTTAGAAGAACAATTGAATATTTCCGAGGTATACAATAATGACAACCGAAAGGCAAATAACGTAAATTGGCAACCGTTAAAGGGCAAACAGTAATTTAATTAAAATCATAAAAAGGTTTTTTCATTGATCTCGTTTAATTAACGCAATTTTAAAGGTCGCTTACATGATGGGAAAAGAAGCAAATTCCGAACGTTTTAATTAAGATAAAAATAACAGAATGTTCACATAATATCGTTTAACCATTTATTATTTACCACAACGGCGCGGCGCCTCACATAATAGGAGTCCTCTTCCGAGCAATAAAAATAATCGGCCAAGTGCGAGTCAGACTCGCGCACGAAGGGTTCCGTACCGTTATAAAGCGAAAAAGTCGTGTTTTTTGTATGAGAGCACCCTTTTATTATTTAATTTATTTTAATTTTAATATTAAATATTAAGTGACAAATATAATTAAGGATTTTGTGAATATTTCAAGTCCGTACCTGTTGCCAAATTGATATCGAGCAAAAAAGGCCAAAAAATCACGTTTGTTGTATGGCAGCCCCCCAATTTGAATATTATTTTGTTTTTAGTATTTTTGTTATAGCGGCAACAGATATACACAATCTGTGAGTTACAGCCTGGAGACAGACAGACAGACGGACAGACAGACGGACAGATATCGAAGTCTCAGTAATAGGGTCCCGTTTTTACCCTTTGGGTACGGAACCCTAGAAATTGATTGGGCTGAATAATGATTGGGGCGAGAGTGTGTGGAATTTTCCACTGGGACGGGTAAAATATGTTCATGAAATGATCAGTTTCTGGCAGTAAAAGAACTTATGATTAATGACTATGAAACGTATCATTTGCATTATAAACTTACAATAATAAAAAAAAATGTTTATTTTCGGACAACTTATGGATCCATTAAAAATAAATACTGTATACAATAAAATTAAATGTTAGTAATTATAGTCTTATATCTAGTTGTGTTAGTATTCATATTTAACTAAAGACTTCGTAATATGAACTAAGTTGCCAACAAACGGACAGCTCCCGCCATCGGCTATCTCCTTCAGAAGACCGTCACTGCTGCCTCTTATGCGATGTAGCAATGACGCCGCTTTTTTGCGTAAGATGGCGCTAAAACTATCTACGTCAGCGTGAGCAAACTTAGATGAGGCGCTGCAAAAACAATGTAGAGCTTTGCTCGGATAATGAAATAAAAAAAATTATTAAAAAATCGGCCAAGTGCGAGTCGGACTCGCGCACTAAGGGCTCCGTACCGTTATAGAGCAAAAATAGGCCAAAAATTGTGTTTTTTGTATGGGAGCCCCCTTAATTTTTTATTTTATTTAAATTTTATTATAAATTATTAAATCATAAATACAGCTGAGTATTTTGTGTACATTTCAAGTGCCTACCTGTTGTCATCATTGATACCGAGCAAAAAATGCTTGAAAAATCATATTTGATGTATGAGAGGCCCCCTTAAATATTTAATTTATTTTGTTTTTAATATTTGTTGTTATAGCGGCAACAGAAATACATAATCTGTGAAAATTTCAACTCTCTAGCTTTTACCGTTCTTGAGTTACAGCCTGGAGAGAGACGGACAGACGGACAGACGGACAGACATCGAAGTCTCAGTAATAGGGTCCCGTTTTTACCCTGTGGGTACGGAACCCTAAAAAAAAGAAAACCAGGACTAATAATACAAAATAAATCCATTCGGCTATAAACTATAGTAATAGGTACATAACCCAAAAATACGTATATTTTTGGGTTATTTGTTGCATTCTACACTACTATTAAAAAAATCAAATCTTTCCTAGATTTGATTTTCTGTTTGTTTGTTTGTGCTAAATAGGCTCCGAAACTACTGGACCGATTTGAAAAATTCTTTTACCATTGGAATATATATTTAAAATATTACTTTGGAAATATTTTTTCCAAAGTAAAATTTTGCCTATGTTCAGCAAAAATAATGTAGAATCCTACATTATTTTTGCTGAACATAGGCTAAATTTTACTTTGGAAAAAATACGGTTCCGTTAGATATTTGGGTTTTTCGGACGCAAGGTGTAAAAAATCAACCAGAAAAGTTACTTATTTTGCGTACGCTGCCTAAACTATAAAAGATAGAACCATAAAATGTTCTCCTCCTTGTTATATTATGTTAAAATCCTTATCAAAATAAATTTATAAATTTATTTTGATAAGGATTAATAATTATAAATTTTCATCACTAAGTACAGTTTATGTAGATAATATTTGATCTTTGAATGATTAAAATTGGACATTTGGTTTTTAAATTTTGGCGAAATTAAAATATTACGATAGTGGGCGTCACCAAGGCGGGGTGGTTTTTTCTCTAACACGAAAACTACTGATCCGATTTGCATACTTTTTCACAGATATATTTTTCTTCTTCCAACTCAACATCTGGTGTATAAAAATCCCCCCCCCCCCCCCCCAACCCTCTCTGGGGACCAAATAGGGGGTCAGATTTTGTATCCAACTTTTTTCTTTAGTGGACATTACTTCATATTATTAACTGTGTTTTCCAACAACATCTGGTATTACATAAACATTTTCCCCCTCCCCTCTTAGGGGACAAAAGAGGGGGTAAGATATGTATCAACTGATGAAGTAGAAATACTTTAAATAGCAAAACCACGTTTGCCGGGACAGCTAGTATTATAATAAAAATACATTTTGTTAGTCTCGCTAAATCTTGAGAACGGCTAAAACAATTTGGACAATTTTATTCTTGAAAATAATTAATATTCGTGGAAGTTCAGGGAATGTTTATATTAGGAGTAAAGTGATACGAAGTATACCAGGTGATCTAGTGTACAATCAATAAAATTAAAATAAAGGCTCATTTAAATATAAGAGAAAGTATAATAAATGACGAGAAATTCGTATTTAAGCAATACTTCAATTAATGGAAGTACCGAGAAAGAAGATGGTCCACAGTCTTGAGTCACTATAATCATGAAAATTGTGTGTACTTAATCGCCCAGACTTAATTAAAGAAAGAGGGTAAGAAAAAAGAAACGGCTCAATACATGCAAACCCTCTCATAATTTGCTTCAGGATTATTTGCCAGTACCTTTTTCTTCTCTTATTATTGCTATTAGGAGGAGACTCCCTTGTATTAGATATAAGAAAGGCTTACGAACAAAATGAAAAAATAGAGATCAAAGCGCCAGACGAGGATCATACAGACTTACGTTTTACAATATTATTATCACAAGTGACAAGCCCTCGACAAGCCTCTCAAGAAAGTAGAAACACAATATAATATTATAAGTTACAGCTATGTCTTAAGTCAGTGTTCCGCACAAGGTGTGCCGCGGGCGGTGCGGTACACTGGTGTACTGTGGCCAGTAGTTAGCGTGCCATAAAAATGACATTCTACGGTCTACCTACAAATTCCTCGTTTATAAGAACCAAAAAAGGATGATTGACGAAAGGAATAAGAATTGGGAACCAAGCACCCCCGTACATGACGTACTATCCGAAAAATTTATTCCTAGGCAGATGGCGGACCTAAGTAATTTGGTAGCATTAAGTCAAACCCATCCGACCGATCATAGCTAATATTGAATTAACATAAGCCGACCAAATGACGTAGGTCTATCAACTGTCTAGGAATCAATTTCCTCGATGGTACATACCCTGATTACCCTGTCCCTGTGGTAAATTAATTTGAACACAAAAAGTTTGCCGGACACTGTCTATAGTGACGCCGAAATAAAAACTAACGCTGGCCTCGTTATGATTGACAGCTGTTTTTTGTTCACGCCCTAGGACGAGGGGACAAAAGATCAATTTCGGTCTATAATATTATATTTTTAACATCTAATATGAAGTTATATGCCTTGTAAGTTGTAACGCCCCTCGTGTTACGATCTACGTTTAAGTATAATAATTATTAATCAAACGCAGACAAAAAAGACGTTTACTACCAAGTTCCATGTGAAATTTGTCGTAGGTTTAAAAATTCAGTATCATTGTAAAAACGTAATTTATTTACCAACATAATTTATTTCTCTACCAAATGTCTGGCGAATGTAAATAATTGACGTCAAGTAGGCAGAACATGAGCTAAATATACATTATATCAACATCATTACTTTTTATTGCCTGCGAGCATCATTATAAAACATGCTGGTTTACGAATAAGTCGACTTTTATTTGATGACTTTAGTATTATATTATTTGATTTTAACGAGACTCTGGTAAAGCTTGAAGGAAGCTTCTTGAAGGAGAAAGTGTATTTGTTACATTACACGTAGCTTACGCAAGAGTAAAAAATCGGCCAAGTGCGAGTCGGAATCGCGCACGAAGGGTTCCGTACCATTATAGAGCAAAATTAGGCCATAAATTGTGTTTTTTGTATGGGAGCCCCCTTATTTTTTTATTTTATTTTAATATTATTATTAAATACACATATAACTAAGGATTTTGTGAAAAATTCAAGTACCTACCTGTTGCCATTTTTGATATAGAGCAAAAAAAGGCTAAAAAAATCACGTTTGTTGTATGGGAGCCCCCCTAAAATATTCATTTTATTTTATTTTTAGTATTTGTTGTTATAGCGTCAACAGATATACATAATCTGTGAAAATATCAAATCTCTAGCTATTACCGTTCTTGAGTTACAGCCTGGAGACAGCAAAAAAGGCCAAAAGAATCACGTTTGTTATATGGGAGCCCCCCTTAAATATTCATTTTATTTTATTTTTAGTATTTGTTGTTATAGCGGCAACAGATATACATAATCTGTGAAAATATCAAATCTCTAGCTATTACCGTTCTTGAGTAACAGCCTGGAGACAGACAGACAGACAGACAGACAGACGGACAGACGGACAGACAACGAAGTCTTAGTAATAGGGTCCCGTTTTTACTCTTTGGGTACGGAACCCTAAAAAAGATACTATCTAAAAACACAGGTTTCGGGTTTTTTAAATTGAATAACATTCTTGCAAACAGTCTACGATACAAGCGCTACGGCGTAGCTTTGCTACGAAAAAACTATTTCCTGTAGTAATTAGCATGTAACGTACGATGCAGTCAGCAGTATGCATGTATCTATGATAACTATAGGAAATATAAAATAGCAATATAACACTTTTTATATCTACTGTAAAATCCCTCTGCGCCAAAAAAATAATTATAAATTTTGCAAAAGCGTTTTCCTGTCCTTATCGAATGATAGCGAATCATTAATAGAATCAAAATATGGCACTTCACCAGCTGTCTACAATACACACATATTATTATAGCGTGGAAGAGCAGGAGAATAAAATCAAACTTTTTACTGTGTCTTGGGTTCAATACATTGCCATTTTAATTATTCCCCCTCAACTCCCAAGCGGCCTGATCAGGCCGCGCCATTTATACTGCGCTATTATAAAAACAAAAACAAACGCTAAGGCCAGAATATTGAATAATTAATTTTTTATTGCGGTAGAAAAATGGAGAAAAACTTAACCCATATCAACTCACTTGCCATTTGCAGACACTTTCTGAAGGGCCAGCGAAGTTTAGGAAGGAAAGCGAAAAAGGCCCATAGGAATTTACAAGGAATTACAACAGTAATACACATTTTAGTGCATGAAAATTTTATTAGCATCACTTTAATATTGTTAATTGAAAGTGCGTCTGTTTGTTTTTAACTTAGTCTTAAGCTACTGCTATAGTCAGGGAACAATAGAACAAATTTTTAGGTGATTACTAACAAGCAAATTTTTTATGAGTAGGTAGCTACATTTTGATAAGATGGACAACGTTCTTATTTTCGAAAAATCTCGAAAGTGGTAGCTAACGGAGATAGAAAGGATTTCATAATTTGACTTGATGGTCCTAAAATATGGATTGTTTTATTTGTAGGACAAGGTTACTTTTAAATTATATAACTATTAACCTACCAATATACAAAAAATCTGCTGGTTAGGGTTCCGTTTTAGGGTACAGTAGTCAACCAAGTTTTGTTGATTACAGAACCCTAAAACGGAACCCTAACCAGCAGATTTTTTGTATATTGGTAGGTTAATAGATACTCTTTGGTATGGTAATTATTCAGTGCCGTAAAAAACAAGTTAATAGTTACTCTTTGGTATGGTAATTATTTAGTCCCGTAAAAAACAAGTATTATTTTGCTGTGGAAAGTATTGCGCAACTAATAAGCGTATTGCTACTCATATCAAAGAATCTGCGGTCACGTCTAGTGCAAAGAAATAATTTAATGTCATGTAACGTTTTTCCTTTACGTTTCACAAAATTGTTTTCACATCTTGCAATAAAAACATGAAAATCAATTCAATATTATCAATCAATACTCTATATTAAAGTATTGTCGCTTTATTCTACTAAAAATCTGGCGACAAATCCTTGTAAGTTTCCTCCGCTTCATAAATAACCATAAATAACTTTCATTGAAATTAATATGGAGTTCGGGTAGCGAACACTGTACACCTGGGGCCCTAAATTTTTATTAGACACTCTCAAAATGGCTACCTTGGACATGTAGTTGTTTTTTAATGATCTGGTATACTCATTGGGCGGAAATACTATATATTGGTTATTGCCTATAAAAACAGTTCCTGTTTACATTGAAAATAGAAGCCGAACTATTGACGCAATCGCAGAACTTTTATATTGTTTCGTCATACAAATTAAAACATCCAAAACAAAAACTCAAAAAGTTGTGATTTTAACCAAAATGGCAATGTCCATTAAGTATTTAGAACTTTGATATATCTTTGTGTTTTCGTGCTTAAATATTGTATCGTCCTATCGACCACAGCATGTACATACATTGTTTATTTAAAATACATAATAAATATAATATAATAAATACCTACATAATAAATATCACCTAGCTGAATAAATGTTAACTAAATAAACGTGACCTTAGTTTTAACTAAATGAAATACAAGGTACAAGTTATAAAATTATGACGATTGCCGAAACCTTAAATTTTCATAACTAAACATAAGTGAAAAGTATACATATACGAACTTTTCACATAAGTTTAGTTACAAAAAGATACCGTTTTTCTGTCACATGTATAGCTACCTACGTAACACTTTTTTCAACAAGGTACGATAATCGCGTAAGCGTATTAAAACTCAACCGTTTTCAAGGAAACATCCTTTAGCGCATTACGGTATCTATATTTTAGCGGCGTAATATATTGGAATAAGCTTTCGCGGAGTTTGCCAAGAATGCCAAAAAAAGAAAAGATTGGTTTTTCGTAGCGCGGCTACGCCGTAGAGCCTACGTCGTAGAGCGTCTACGTATATAAAATGTTAAATGTTAAGGACGCTATTACAAATATCAGCGATTTTCCGGTACCCTATTAAAGAATTAGGAGTCAAACTGCGAGGATATTTTGGTTTCAAATGAAAGATAATATATTCATCTCCAGGACTGTACCATAAAAATTCTATAGTCGCATACAAAATTTTCACATAAAATACGTTTTAACCATCACAATAATCGCAAAATATGAAATAAATGGGGTCTGATTAGATACCTTAACATCTAAATACACTGAACTGAGGAAAATAAATATACAAAAAAATTTTTGCTTATTTAGTCCTCTATAAAGTCCGCTAAAAATTTTATATAAAAATAAACAACTTTTCTAGTTATAAGAAAAATAAGAAAATTTCTCAAATTTTTTCATACATTTTCGCCATATCAAGAACGCGGCCAGCGTCGTAACCGCCACTGTACAAGGCGCGCTAATATGAATCTTATTTTAATGTTATTAACGTCGATATTCGTACTGACAGACATCAGACCTGCTAATTCTCCGGTTGGAGCATCCTTAATGTTTACTTCTTACAATTTTCGTTTTTCTTCAAAAACTTTGTATCACTTCTCTCCTAATATAAAACTTCCCTGGACTTCCATGAATATTAAAGACTTAAATCAGCAAATCGGTTCAGCCGTTCTCGAGCATAACGAAAGCAAGACTTCGGAAATTTAAAATTATTTTTATTTATATACAGAAAGATTGAGAATTAAGATTAATTTTCCTATATCCGTACTAAAGGAATATTATCGAATGCCTGATTATGACACATCCTTGGCTCTGCTTGAGAGTCATACAAATTTACTCTCTAAATCGGAAATTACTTTACTCTCGCTCTAATAGAGTTGGGAAGTGTTGTTATTGGTTTTATTTGTGTAATTAAAATAATAAGTTGTTTATTATTTTGTTGTAGTCAAGTAATTGTGAAAATATTGTGTATTCTAGTGTAAAAACATTGAATGGACTATTTTTTATAGCAAAAAAAGTCTTTTCTGATTTAAATCATTATATCGCTTGGAATTCACGAAATGAGTCATGGTATCTTGTTGCGAAATAAATAAGGTATATTTCGAATCGGTATCCCTAAATTGGACAGTCGCAAAGAAGTGCACAGCTCCCACACAAAACTGCAAATTTGCATCGCATCGCATTAATGTCATTTTTAGTATCAGTTTTGTCGCTGATATTTGCGATGCGAAGCGAATTCGTAGTTTTGTGGGAGCCCTTAATGCGAAGATATTCAGTGGAAAATAGTACTATACCCAGGGTTGATGAAGGCTTAGTTTCCGTTGCAATGAAATACAATTCAAACATTAATTGTGTTTGTTTCAGTGCGCACACGTCTAAGCGGATAGCGAAGGTGGTGATCGTGGTGATTTGGGTGCTGGCGCTGTCGCTGGCAGCGCCCATGGCCATGTCCTGGGAGGTCATCATGGTGCCCGCTGAACAGGACCCAGGTATACTAAGCTTCCGTGGTCCAGTGGTTTAGAGCGCGGCTCGTGACTCGGAGGTCGTGGGTTCGATTCCCACGTTGGTAACATGTTATTTCTAAGTTTGGTTAGGACAATACAGGCTGATCACCTGATTGTCTGACAAATGCGTCGAATGGGCATGTAAAAAGTCTGTTCTGCACCTGATCTCTCGCCAGTCGTGTCGGTCTTCCGTCCCTCTGGGTTATGAGAGCAAAGGAATAGAGATTGCCCATGTTTACTGCGCACACACTTGGGCACTATAAAATTTGGTTTCAATGAAACCGGCCATCGTCACCGAAACTGATGTGGGAGTTATTATTATTAGGTATACTACTAAACTACCTAGATCTACTAGTCTACTCCTACCTTTCGTCTAATGAATTTCGTTGCGGGTTTCAAGACAGATTTAGCTTGTCCCTCGGTCACCCCTGAGATCACATCAAAGGGTGTTCGTGGTTGGTTACCACTTTTGATCCTGGCTACACAGGAGTTGCAGTGGTGGGAATGTGTGGTGGGACAATTCTCGTCTGAAAAAATAAAAATAAAAAATGCTACCAAGCTAGATGTTACAACTTCACCTCGGTATTTCGAAGGAATCATAGTACATTTTTCTGGGATTAACTATTTATATAGCCTGTCCCGTGGTATATTCTATATCCGTGCCAAATTGCATAGAAATCGATCCAGTCGTTCGTGACGTTACCGCGATAAAAAAACCTCTTCGGCTATGTAATACTAGTATAGATGTAGGTATTGTTGGTTTGCGTATGATTCAGGATTGAACAATTACTCTCATATAAGTATTCAAGCTTCAGTTACTGTAAAAAAAGGCAAATTGTATGACCTATCTGATCTGAGTTTAACAACCAACTAAAAGTATGAAAGTTCCTCGAATGACACACCTTTGCATTTCGTGGAACAATATTTTCACTCAGTTAATCGATAAATACTTCCACATAAAAGATTAGTATTTATATAATTTGTTGCTCCCCGTTGGCCGTTAGTAAATTAATATGTTTTTTGGACGTGATATTTCAATTTTTTTTTTGTCTTTTGTTACAGATTCAAAATTATACTATGAGAAGCCGTTCTGCGCTCCCTCTGAATTTGGATCGAATTCCCTTGCAATCTACAGACTGCTCTTGTATATATTTCAAGTAAATATATTTTAGCTTTAACTTATTAAGCAGGTTAAAATGATGCATAAATATTACCGAGATTCAATACAAACAAAATATGAAAATGTTATACAATGTTTATGTTGTAAATAATTTTATAAATAACTTCCACGGAATATAAAGCATAAAATATGAAAACGTATATTATAGAGGTACATTGTGATCAGTTTCTGGTAAGCCGATTTTATTAAAATATTAAGTTTGCCCCGAGCCTGCGACGATTGTCTTTAAGATAGGGCATTGTCCCTTGTGAAATAATATTGAGGGCATGTGGATACAAGAAAATGTTTAGTGAAAGGGAAAGTTTTTTTCGTAAACTGTAAAGTCAAGACTAGACTTATTGTTATGGTAAGTTTTTGTTGCTAAAAGATACCGTGACCCACTAATATAATATTCAGTGATTTTTAGTAAACAAATGTAGTAAAAACAAATCTACATTGTGTCTATTTGAGGTTAAAAATCATTAGAGATCTAAGAAATCCATTCAATGAATATGTAAGCAAATACACCCGGGGTTTACAAATATGGACTTTGACGAAACTTGGTCAAAGGTTTTATTGAAAACCCCTTTCATTATTTACTTTGAAAGCATTTAACGTTGCGGCTTTCAAAATAAGAATTCAATAACTCCGGTCGTTCAATCTTATTTGATTGTATAAAGCAGAGGTTCCCAAACTACTTTGTTTCGTGGCCCACTTTTAAGGTGTCGGCGCACACTGCGGACCCCCTGTAACCAAACCCCCCTACAATACTAATCCACAAAACTTGCTATTATTTAAGTAACAGTCGCTGTGCTTTTCAACTAATTATCCGCCTATGCCAGGGAGGGCGAACCAGTGGCACGCGATATGAAATTTACGCGTCGGGAATACAAAGAAAAATATTATTTAATAATCCGCCTATTAGCACGTCCGCGTCTCCACGACGAGCTATACCTAGTCTGTCAAGAAATTCACTTTTTTGACAGACTATAATCGACGGAGTTCAGACTCTACACGACTTTAACTAAGTGGGCGGGCAGCGCCTCTCACTCTCTCTGATTATGGAATATATCACTCTTTCTGATTATGGAATATTCAAGTCCTTACGAAAACAATTTCTGAGCTTCTTATGACATTTGCGTCCTATATTCATAGGAGAAGTCAAGTCGAGTCACCAAATACATTTTAATAGACCCCCGTTAACGACTTGTGGACCCCCATTTTTTTTCCACGCAAGCGTAGACCCCTGTCGGGCTTCCGTTGACTCCAGGGGGTCCACCTGGACCACTTTGGGAATCAATGGTATAAAGGCTGTTTTTTTCTGAAGTCTTTTAATGAAGTTTATCACAAAGCGTTATTTAATTTCAACGTAGAATGTGACGACAAATATCCTTTTATTGAGTTTCACAAATTCATTAATTTCTATTATTATTATTGAAGACTATGTCGATGTGACTTAATATTTCATAAAATTTTATTCATGTTTTTCTGATAAAAATTAATTAAACGTCATAATATAGAGACAATAAAGGTACTGTTATAAAGCAAATAAGCGAATAGAAGTAGAATTAGCTAACATATCTTTTAGTGAATGTAACTTTGTTATATTATTATCAATCCTAAACATTTTTTTATTTCAGTATGTAATCCCACTGTTTGTGATAACGTTCGCGTACGCGCACATGGCCAAGAAGCTATGGGGTGCGCGTGCGCCGGGCAACGCGCAGGAGATACGCGATGCCAACCAGATGAAGAACAAGAAGAAAGTAAGTCTACATAACAGGGCGAGCGAAGCGAGCTAGTATATCGCATTACCTGAGCACTTTTGTGGTACAAACTACAAACTATCACGCCTATTGATTTGTGCTTTAACGTAGTAATTTTTATTTACATATTATAATGTGTTATCATCGGTCAGGCAAGGTTTGATTACTATTAAAATATAAAAATAACTGCCTCAAAGATTATTACCACGCAGAAAAACGACGTGAGCCCTCACAAAGCTAGGCTTTTAGCTAGTTTATTATACTCGTAAAACTGATATGATATTATAGCGTTCAGGACATCTAGCTTTAAAGTACACGTTTCGGTTTTTTATTCTATTAGGCAGATCTTTCTTCGTATAAACAGAATATTATACAGGAATAATTATTATTATTAAAGGTGGTAGCATATTATATTAAGTAAATTATAGTGTATAGTTTCGAATGATCGTCACCAGTTCGCAGTGCCTTCATTAGCGGGCCTCTAGGCGACCAATTTTATTATGCAATATCGCGTATTGTTCAATATTATTGACCGTCTAGGGTTAGTATTGAACGCGCCCGCCTTTTTTTAATAAACTGTTTAATAATATAGTTTAATGATATTGCACGATAAAATTGATTGTCTAGGCCTACTTACGCACGATGCTTGTAATATATTTGAGCCTTCGTCATAGTGACGCAATAGAACTGTCTAATAAAAGAATATTTTCCCAATCCGTAAAGTGTTCCACAAAGTGTTCAGGTTGTGGAATAAACTAGGGCTTGCTTCGCTCGCCCTAATAATTTATATGGCAAAACAACGTTTACCTGGTCAGCTAGTTAATTTATAAAACTAAATATTCGACGTTCAGAGTACAATATTATTAACTCCATAATATGATATTATATTCTGTACATCAATATTATAGTATGTGGGTGTCACTAACTTACTATCGACCATAGACTTATTGCTATCGACAATATAGATTTTTCCCGAGTACCGTCGTATAATGTGTCTATATATGAGTAGTGACACAGCAACTCTCACGGAACCAATAAAACTCTTAAAACTTACCAAAAACCTTCCCTATATACTATAGTCTTACGCGGCGTACAAATTAGTTTTTATACAGTGTGTAACAAAATATACTCTTGGTATGGTAATAAGTGATAATAATTTAGGGTGTGTACGACGTAAGTGTTCCTTGTAGAGAGCTCACTGTGAAAATAGCAGCGCTGAAAAATGATTTTTTTTCACTTGTATGGGCAAGGGCCCGAGCGTCACGAGTTTTCCCATACAAAAGTGAAAAGAACTTTTGATCTTTCAGTGCTGCTACTTTCACAGTGAACTCTCTACAAGGAACACGTACACATCCTAAAGTATTATCACTTATTTTTGTTATAACTGTAGATATTTCGATAGATCACGAAAGAATCGATTTAAAAGTACGTTTTCAACTTTTTAATTTAATTTCCCAAGTTAGATTCAGGCTCAAATTTGGAGCGAAGAACTAAGTCAGTTATTGCGTATGTATGTTTGTGTGTGTGTTGTAACGTCTCCACGCAAAATTAAAAGGCAGGCAGGTCACCTGCAACTCTTATATGTTGCAAGTTTCTATGGCCGACGGTATGCTCGTCCGCCCCCTAATTTTTTAATGAAAAATGGAGCCATACCCGTATGATATAGTTCGCTCTGGATTAACACATAATACTATGTTACTCCCTAAAATACGTTTTATATTTATATTTTCCTACTGAATAAATATCACAGATCAGTCGCAATTTTATTTCATATTCAGTTTAACATATTGGATATATCGCTTACGTCGACGACAACTCGTCTCAGCGATCGAATCTTTACAAAATGAGCTCGCCTGAATTTCTTTTGAAATATTTTCCATTCATCTTCTTTTACGTGACGACAATGTACTGAAAACGCGATATTAATGTTTTATTGTTACTCCAGGGTTCCAAATGTATCACAAAGTCTATTAAATATAATATCTTATAATATATAAAATTCTCGTGTCACAATGTTAGCGTACTCCTCCGAAACAGTTTTACTGATTTTATCCAAATTTTATATGCATATTTAGTGGGCCTGAGAATCGGCTACTGGGTACTTATTATATTGATAAGTGCATTTGTTGAATAAATAATAGTAAATTATTACAACTCGAGACTGATGGCGACCATTGTTTACATGCTACGGAATAGCGATGGACGTTGCCATGGTGACATACTTATTTTATCACTTCAACAAAATAATATCCATGGCGAAATACTTTATATGGCAAAACAACGTTTGTCTAGGGGGGCTGGCCCTGCACGATAAACGAATTTTGCGCAACAAATTGCAGGCGTGACGCCTGCAATTTGTTGCGCAAAATTAAGTCTCTCTAGTCATTAAATAAATTATAACAGACTATTTACGGAATCATTAGCTTCTTTTGTTGCAAATTATAGAGTCTATCGAGCTTAGATCTCTGATTATATTATGATGATAGTTATTTGCATTATAGACTGATTGTGCCGTGATTGTTGGTATTTTGAACTTATATTTTGAAGACACGTTATTTAAAGCGCTGTAGTTTGGTGGTAAAGTAGCGATAAAGAAAACGTCTTGGATATGGGCATGACAGGAGAAGCGCTCGTAGCAATGGGTCGGGTGCTTCACGCTCAGCATGCTTGGCTGCACATCGAATCTACGATAATATGAATGTTTTATTCTAATATCGTGATATCTGATATCTTTGATTTGTCTATCAGTATTGACCTGAAACGGAGTATAAAATTACAGGGCCTGTAGACAAGTGGCAAAGCGCTAACGCTAGCGCTACAAAATGTATGCGATTTGACATAAGTCATCGCTTCGCTAGCGAATACTAATGTCAAATCCATACATTTTGTAGCGTTAGCGTTAGCGTTTCGCCACTTGTCTACGGGGGCTGTACATTTTAATAATTAATTATTAATCATTAAAAAATGTATTGTATGTATAAATTGACTTTAACTTTCTTTCCAGGTAATAAAAATGTTGGTGTTGGTTGTGGCGTTATTCGCATTATGTTGGCTTCCTTTACAAAGTTACATGTTGCTGCAATCCTTTTTTCCTTCAATCAACGAGTAAGTATAATAATATTATGGTTTAGTTATGTTTATTGAAGTTAAGGCTCAATTTTTAGGGGTCTGCGTGAACGCGCGTTTTGGCGGCTACAACGCGAGAGTACAAGACGTAAAATATGTATGTACAGATCGACAAGGCTTTAAATGAACGTCAGCGGGGGCGCTGCACGTAAAGGAGAACTGTCAATTAATTGGCCAAGTGCGAGTCGGACTCGAGCTCGAAGGGTTCCGTACCTTTATAGAGCAAAAATAGGCCAAAAAAATTGTGTTTTTTTTTTTGTATGGGAGCCCCCCTAAATTTTTATTTTATTTAAATATTATTATGTATTAATTATTGAAGTACACCATATTATATTTAGGGCATTTGTGAAAATTTCAAGTGCCTCCCAGTTGCCGTTATTGATATCGAGCAAAAAAGGCTAAAAATAATGTTTGTTGTATGGGAGCCCCCTTAAATATTAATATTTTGTTTTTAGTATTTGTTGTAATAGCGGCAAGAGATATACACAATTTGTGAAAATTTCAGAAGTCTAGCTATAGAGTATAGCGGTTCTTGAGATACAGCCTGGCGACAGACAGACAGACAGACAACGAAGTCTTAGTAATTATAGGGTACCGTTTTTACCCTTTGCGTACGGAACCCAAAAAATGACGTTTTTGTATGATGGGGGCGTTAGTTCCTTTTTTCGTCACGTTCGTTTAAAGCCTTGTCGATCAGTAGTGGTTTATTTAAATAGCGGAGCCCTCACGTTAATTACACTTGCATACTTGCTTATGACAGCCGCGAAACCACCCGTTCGGGCCGACACTTATTATAGCTGTTATACAAAAATGCTATTGCTCTGGTTTTATAGCAATTCTCCTGTTGTTATTTCTCATTTCTAAGGACAGGCAGTTTAGTTGCGAGCTATTATTATGTATAATTAAAGCCGAATCTATCTACCGTAATAAGTTTCGTTCGGTGGTTTATACCAATCAGGAAATGTATGTATGTATTGTATAATACAAATGTTATGTAAAGGTATATTATAGTAACAGCTGATTCTATTCCAGGTACAGGTATATCAACGTGCTATTCTTCTGTTTCGACTGGTTAGCTATGAGCAACTCCTGCTATAATCCTTTTATCTACGCTATTTATAATGTAAGTACCTATAGCAAAACTACTTCTACTGTTTTTGTGATCTCAGAGCACTGATCTCTATTATACAAGTACGCTGGATAGCTGATACACACCTGCTTTTTGTGCCTATTTGAAGCGGAATCTGCGCCCCCATTATTCGGGTAGAGAACTAAATTTGACGTAACCACAACCAATAACAACAGTTGTCATCACTAGTATTAGTTCCAAGTACTCTCACTTCTGCTATCAGCGCCAATATGGCGGCTTTCAAACGTAATTTTTACGTCAGATTTAGTTCTCTACCAGAATAATGGGGGCGCTGATTCCGCTTCAAATAGGCACAAGAAATAGCTGTCATTTCAAAGGGAATCAGCTATCTAGCTTACTTGTATAATAGAGATCAGTGTCTCAGAGCGATTAGACATAACTTATTTTTAAATTGAAGAATCCGGTTCTCAGTAGCGTTTCATGGGTGTAGACTTGTAGAGTATCTTTTAATGATTATTGCTGTAACGAAATCATTTTGTTTTGGGTAACTTTGTAATTATCATTTTATTTACTGTACCAATCATGACTACAACGAATATAATATAGACGTGTATCAATACCAAGATGGTACCAAGTTCTAATAAACTTTTTAGACCATATAATGCTAATGAAACGTGTATGCGTTCGAATAATGCTATTGTCCTTTTGGGGGTAGTCGCGTGAAAGTATTTTTTTTAGTCTTCCCGCGCTCAATTATAAAGGAAATACCTTCGATCACATATTGTGATCGAAGGGAAATACCTTTTTTTTTAAACAAAGATATGTGGTTTTATACCAAACTTTGTTTTTGTTGTACACATAAAACGTATGCGAAACTATTATTACCTACCACCTTCTAAACCACGTACAATTTTTAAGCATGTCTGTCAATATTGTGATTTCAACTTACTTATTTTAATAAAAAGGATATTGGTTCACATAAAGGTCCCGAGTCCCGATCTACATCAGTCCCTTGAATTTTATTGTGTTACACCAAAATACATCATTATTCCCCTTCAGAAAATATGTTAAGAAGTGTAGTAATGAAATTTGTCGTTTAATAACATGCCTATTTACACATTCAGAGCCTTCATAATATTTACATGATTCATGGAGTATTTGTGCTAAGCTTTATATTCCTTGAAAAAATACTGCAGGCTATAATGTGACAAGCTGTTTCACTACCGGCTGCCGCACGCAGAGACAAACATGAATAACTTAACAGTAATTGAAAGAAGAATTTAACAGATAACTAGCTGTCCTGGTAAACTTCGTGTCACTTTAAATCCTTCCCTGGACTTCTACGAATATTTTAAGACCATAATCAGCCCAATCCGTTCAGCCGTTTTCGAGTTTTAGCGCAACTAACACATTTGAAAATCCATTTTTTATATATAAGAGAAGATGTATGGGGCTTGTGTCAAAATCTTCATAATATTTTAATTGCAGTTAAGTCAATAAATTATTATTCGTCTCTGGATGCGACAGTAAGAGTCTGTGATTACTTATGAGTGGACAACAGTTAACTTATTTTAGTAAAAGTATAATTTGGACGGTTATAAGTACAGACGGTCATAAAAAATGTTCCATTTTTTATTTAAAATATGCTCTAAAAACAAATAAATTTTGATCACACTGAGAAGGGCAAAGCCTGCTATTTATCACGGAAAAATCTACGGTTCCCTTGGATCCATGAGCATGGCAAGTCGAACATTTCAAAGGCATTTTTAGGGTTCCGTACCCAAAGGGTAAAAACGGGACCCTACTACTAAGACTTCGATGTCTGTCCGTCTGTCCGTCTGTCTCCAGGCTGTAACTCAAGAACGGTAATAGCTAGAGAGTTGAAATTTTCACAGAACAGATACTAAAAAGAAAATAAATAAAATATTTTAGGGGGGCTCCCATACAACAATCGTGATTTTTTTAGCCTTTTTTGCTCTATATCAATAATGGCAACAGGTAGGTACTTGAATTTTCCACAAAATCCTTAGTTAGGTATACTTGCACTTTAAAATTTAATAATACAAAAAACACAATTTTTAGGGTTCCGTACCCAAAGGGTAAAAACGGGACCGGTATTACTAAGACTTCGTTGTCTGTCCGTCTGTCCGTCTGTCTGTCTGTCTGTCTCCAGACTGTAACTCAAGAATGGTAATAGCTAGAGATTTTATATTTTCACAGATTATGTATATCTGTTGCCGCTATAACAACAAATACTAAAAATAAAATAAAATGAATATTTAAGGGGGGCTCCCATACAACAAACGTGATTTTTTTGGCCTTTTTTGCTGTCTCCAAGCTGTAAATCAAGTACGGTAATAGCTAGAGATTTGATATTTTCACAGATTATGTATATCTGTTGCCGCTATAACAACAAATACTAAAAATAAAATAAAATAAATATTTAAGGGGGGCTCCCATACAACAAACGTGATTTTTTTGTCCTTTTTTCTCTATATTATCAAAAATGGCAACAGGTAGGTACTTGATTTTTTACAAAATCCTTAGTTATATGTGTACTTTAATTAATAATTAAAAATTTTTATTTCATTTTAATATTATTTTATTAAAATAAAATAAAAAATAAGGGGGGCTCCCATACAAAAAACACAATTTATGGCCTAATTTTGCTCTATAATGGTACGGAACCCTTCGTGCGCGATTCCGACTCGCACTTGGCCGATTATTATTGGTCTAATTTTGCTCTATAATGGTACGGAACCCTTCGTGCGCGAGTCCAACTCGCACTTGGCCGATTATTAATATTGTCACCCAAAATCCTTTTCAAAAGGATTTTGGGTTAAATTTGGGGTTATTGAAAATTTCAATACCACATCAATACTGTCAATCATTTCAAAGGCTTTCAATTAACGCCAGTTAATTAGCTGACTCAGTCTTTGGAAAATTCAAATGTCAGCGGATCTAACACGGAGGTCTATTTTTACTTTAAGAAACTTTAGTATAACAATAATTTCATGATGTGTTATTTTTAGAATCGAAAACATTTTTTGTGTAATTTGTTGAAAAGTACACGCAGGGCATCCAACAGTTGATGCACTACTGCATATTGTTTGGGAAATATTATTACGTCAATAATATTTTAATTTATGTTTAACATGTGTATAATATATAACATGTATTTATTGTTTTTTTTTTCAGGAAAAGTTTAAAAAAGAATTTAAACAACGTTTTACGTTTCGGCAGAAACGAAACAGATTTCTAAACGATAGCTACGAGGTAAGTGTTCATTGTTTGCTATCATAGTAGAAGAGCAAGGTTCTTAGTCAACTTCCACTCGATAATTTCGACAGCAAAATTAATATAAATGTATGAGAGCTGACATTAGATTTTGCGAGCGCCATTTAGTAATATTATCATAACGAATCGCAATCAAATGTTATCTTTTTGAGATTTTTAACGTTTGTTGACGAAACTTAGAAGAATCTTGTTCAGAAAAACTTTAAACACATGAAGTCGTAAGTGGATGAAGCGGGTAACTTACAAGTTGAAAATTTTCATATATTTTTTTGGGTAAACGGAGGTTTTAGGACAGAACATATTTTGAAATTAAAAATGTGGATTTTATGTATAGCTAGAAATATAATCTTGACGACGAAGGAGATAAGTTACAAGGTTTGTACAAATGATATGGGAAGAAATGCCTGCCCATATGTTATAAAATATTAGTTATTCACTTCATCCACTTAAGCGCATTACACACGGTGAAGATACTATAATATTTTATCTTAATATGTTCAAATATAAAATATTATAGCACCTTGGGCTATCATATCACACACGGCTTAGATGCGATATTATTAAAAATCTGTTCATTTCCTTACGAGTCTGAGTAATATTTCGTATCTTAAGATAAAATATGAAGACACGAAATATATTACATTTCCATATATTTACATAGGTATCCGCTCGGTATCATAAGATACTGAAGATGAAATATAAATAAACTAAATCGTCGTGTGTGATGGTTTATAGGATTTCCATGGTGAGCGATATTCTAAAATCTAATTTAAATGTGCTCTAAGATAATCTATATATATAAAACTCAAAGGTGACTGACTGACATGGTGATCTATCAACGCACAGCCCAAACCACTGGACGGATCGGGCTGAAATTTGGCATGCAGGTAGATGTTATGACGTAGGCATCCGCTAAGAAAGGATTTTGATAAATTCCCACCCCAAGGGGTTCAAATAGGGGATGAAAGTTTGTATATAATAATACTTCTTAGCGCGAGCGAAGCCACGGGTAAAAGCTCGTAATATATATTTTATATTATCTTCACCGTCAACCATGTGTGACGCCCTTTACGTCTTCATTTATCGCTTGGGTCAAAATCATTTAATAACTATTTACCAATTTTTTATTAATTATACCTTTAAATACACCTTACATTTAACAATACAATTAAGGCGCTATATTGATAATAACGTCCTTTTTGAAGTAATACTATAGGACCCTCAGAAATGTAAAAAATCTGGTAATGAGATATACATATTATCTTCATAGCCTTATTTAGGTTTGAGAAGAACGAGAAACACGATTAATGTATTTTGCCTCGATACATTTCTCGATCGAAATGACCTCTTAAAATTACGAAATTTGAAGATTATTTTTAAACGAGAATAGATGTATTGTAGGAAATTAGTCTAATTAATAGACACCTTTGCAACACAAAATCGTATAGAAGCATTTTGCTTAAATGCACCTAGTTATAGTTTGAATAAACAAAATTACGTTTTTTCGCATGTTTTCCGAGCGAGCCGATAGCTTCTGGCCGCAGCGTATTTATAGTCATACAAATTAAGTATAAAATTGCCCTTGCGGTAAAATTACTATCAATATAGCGCCTTAAATAAGTATCTTCTTAATTGGTTAAGAAAAACACTTGAAACCTCTAGGCGTTTTTCTCAACCAATTAGGATGTGGAAATCTAGTTTACAATACACATTTCTGTCAGTAATGTTGTTACTTATTATACGGGTTATTTATATACGGGTTCATTCAACCAGAGTTCCGCCATTTATTGTTTTTTAATTAAAGCGAACAATTAATAATTTCTATTTACTTTTAATATTGTGTAAAGACAATATCTTTCGAGAAAAAGTTAAATTCAACCCTGTTACTGATTAATAGCTCGAGGGCACCCAAAACCTTATGATTGCTTAGCAGAAAAGGAGAATTTGCTATGCCTAATTTTCAGCTATTTTTGGAAGGCTAAGGAGTAATTTTTTGTTTGTTTTCGGCTGCCAGTTGTTTGTAGATATTGTTTGCATATACGCGCTAGTTACCTGTTTCAGTTAAGTATACTAAATTAACTCAGACTTGTGGGTGACCTAAAATAGCAAATTCTTTTTATTAAAGCAAATAATATCACAAAATAAATTAATTCACAAAAGAATAAACAAATTTTATCATTTCATTAAAATTAACATAATGACATCACATCTGTAATTCATAGGGCGGCATTTGCCCATTTTTTGCCCTACCCTCATTATTTTCGCGAAGCCTTAATCCAAGGAAAGGACAAAAACTTTGTTATAATACGGTCTATTATAAATTGTATTTTATATGCCATTCTTTTGCTTCCCTTTGTGTTTTTGTGTTCAGTATGATTTCAAAAATCCCTTGCTAAAATGTAACTTTTTTCAATACTTTACACATACAAGGATTACGTTGCCTATTTGGCTGAATAATGGATTTATATGCGACGACGCAAACGCGCGGCTTGACCACTAGATGACAAAAGAGTATTATAATGTGTAACAGAGATGTGTAATGAATATTATAATATGTAACAGCGCGACCGCACCGCTAAATAAATAATTTGCTTGTACCATCGAGGAAATTGATTCCTAGGCAGTTGATAGACCAACGTCATTTGGTCAGATCATGTCAATTCATTATTCAATGTTAATGTGATCTGTCGGCTGGGTTTGACGTAACGCGACCAAACTACGTAGGTCCCCACTTCCCTATCTGCATAGGAATCAACTTCTCTGATAGGACATACCTACATTAATTGCTTGTGATCACGCGATGTAGCGGCTAAACGGCGCATTCGCTTGGGCGCATATATAAATCCAGCCGAAGAATAAAATTTCTATGTCCGTATTCTCAAATGTAAACCTTTTTCAGGATGGCCAGTCGTATAGAACGAGAATTCTTTCAATACGGTCGACGCACGACCGAAACACTTACACAACTAGGAAATCAATGAACATGACGCCTATCAACTCCTTGCGGGTTTCCCGGAGTTCGTGTCAATTCACAAGAAACGGCAACACAAGAAGCTCTTTAAACGAAAACTTATGTAGATACAAGACCTACGAATATGGCTCCTACAAAAGCGACGGAACCGGCGACGACAGAGCGACCAAAAGAAAGAAATTTCTAGAAGGACTCTGCGAGAACGAGATGCCGATAGGCGACGAGAGAGTCGGCGAACTGTACATATTTCCTAATAGTGAGGTTGTTGAATTTACAGACATTCTATGTGATAATAGAGTATAAATATAAAATTGTAAGATACTTGATAAATTATGTTAGTGGTAAACTGTTGCTGTTTTATTAACACAATCTTCTAAGGCCCACTTGCGCCAATCTGGGATAAAGTTAACTCTGAGTTAAACATCATGTCATCTCTATCACTGACTTGGTGAGTGACAGATATGACATGATGTTTAACTCAGAGTTAACTTTAACCCAGATTGGCGCAAGTGGGCCTAAGTTTTTCGTAGTCCTAGGAGTTTACCATAACAGAACATATTATTATTATTATTGTCACTTGTACGGTATCGTAGCCTTTGATATTAGTGTTGTTTATAGATAGGATAGGAGGCCTTTGCCTGGCAGGGAAACACCATCGGGAATAATTAAAAACCTCGTTCTAGAACCTTGTAAATAGTCTGATTCGTAAGAATTAAGCCTGCTTAAAATATATTACATTTAGTTGGTAGTAAATTACGATGTTACAAAAAATATGATCAAGATTTTCAAAAATCATACCACACTGTTTGTGAATTCCAAAATAGGTCAATCTGATACAATTATAAATTAACGATTAACGTTCCGTTTGGTACGTGCGTAAATTATTTAATTAATTTCAAAACGTTTTATAAACACGTGGTATATTTGCCATGAGACAAGCATTTATTTAAATTAACTGTTTATTAGGTATTTAATTTCTAATCCTATCGACCACTTCCAATCTTTTAATATAAGCGAAGGTATGTTTTATGCAATATTCAAAGTTTAATCCAACTGGAACACACTTCTAACCTTAAAGTTTTAGTCCTGATTTTATCAACGCTTGTTATTTATAATCTTTTGCAAAACCATCATCTTGTCAAGCTTACTTACACTTAATAATATTTTTCTAATATAGGTCAGTACTAATACAGCAGAAAATGATATCAACTTCAGCAGGCGCCAGGCACTCAACTATATACTCATTTATCATAGAAGACGATCTGACTAGCTAAAAAGGAGTAATAAGACAGCCTAGCTCATAATCAACTCGGATACATGACGTGAGTTTTAACGACCGCCTTAGACTGCCTTAATTCAGGAGAAAAGCCGAGAACGACATGGGCATATTACTTCCATAACCCCAATACACGGCTACTGAAAATTAAATCAGCAGTTAAGCTTTGTTTATTACGCCTGTCTGTTCGGCTTTATCTATACGAAGCCAGCCAAGTTCAGACAATGCGGATACAGACTTCGAGCGATATCACCTACATTTTATAGTGTTTCCACATTCGATTACATAACATTATTAATTCATCAAGCCCCGAGCCATCGAGCGGTCGCATGCAACCGAAGCTATTGTGTCTCGTTTTTCCACGATCGACGGGTTGGATTTTTTTACTCAATTTTGAAACAATGCCTATCGAATGCTAGTAAAAATACCAGTAGAAGAGTTTGCGTCCTCAGAAAAGATTCCAGCTAAAAGAGTCATAGAAATGACTAAACATTTCACACTATAACAATTAACAAAATAAAAATTTTCAATTCTCAAAAAGCTTGGATTGGCGCCAATATAACGTTTCTACATTATAAAGTATTGTGGTGCATGAAAACTAGAAAAATAAACAGACCGTAAAAATGATAAGTCGTAAAGATTTTATGTACAATCGTAGAAAAGATTGAGTAAACAATAAACAATGAGCCGCACCTACGTCGACGCAGGATGTCTACCCGTAAACAAATGAGCGACTCATGTGGTTTTTATTAACCGCTGCTGTCACGCAACCATATTGATTATTGATGCACATAAAATATACAGATTACCATAGACTTATAATATGCATTATAGGTTTATGCAGATTACAGAGTGCCGAGTACCTACGAGTTTTTTATTTGACATTCGATCGTGAACGCGTTTGGCGTTTACTTAAGTATGAAATACACGGTCGCCAACGGCGGTCGTCAACAGCAAAAATAGTATGCGCGTTGCCAGCCACACGGTTGCCAACGTGTTGTCAACCAGTTTTTCATTATAGATTTTGCGTGGTCGTCAACCGCCGTTGACGACCGTGTATTTCTTGCTTAAGATTTTGTATGGGATTACTCACTGGGCTGGGCTCACTCCCGTGAGCATCGCTAGATGGCGCTGTACAAATCCCATACAAAATCTAAGTAAACGTCAAACGCGTTCACGATCGAATGTGAAACAAAAAACTCACACTAGGCACTAGTCATGTTGATGGTTTTCGGGAATCTTCATTTGTGGTTTATAGTAATTTTTCCGGAATCGTCAGTTATTGTGAATCGACGCATTTATGTTTGTTTCATACGATCATAATATTATAAAGCGTGGCATCGTAGTGTCATACAAATCAAACTAAACAAGGATTTACGAGAACCTCATAAGGCTGGGTCCACATTTGTACATTACGTGTGATCTCTTATTTGGACGCAAGGCAATAGTTATTTCTTGGGTCCAAAAACGCCTTAGAAAATCAGGCTTCTACTGGTAAGTAAGCAACCTATTACCTATATCAGAAACTTACTAATAAAACATAATATTAAGTACTTCGTTTGTTAGAATCAAAGATACTTTGACTGCCACTCTCACATCCGCACTCAAACACAAATATTAATTACTTAACTGTAAAGGTGCCGGTTGACAGCGGGCGATATGAAGCAACCGCAGACGACGTGTCGCAACGACACTACTGGTTTGTATAATATATTATTTTAACTTCCCCATCTATCTTATTGCGTAGCAACTTTTATACAAGATTGCTTCATAAACACCTAAACACAAAGTACAGTGTTTGAATACTTAGCTTTTTACAGTCAAAGTTCTTTTAATGGTATTTGTTTTGTAATGAATAAAGGTGAGTACAAGTAGTATTAAATTTTCAAACAAACATAATATATAACTTTATTATTATTTTATATCAACTTTGCCCTCATGAAATTAAGTTCATTTTAACATAGTCAACACCTGGTCGTAAATGGGATTGAGATAAAACTGGTCATTTGGACCAGTTTTATCGCAAGACTGCGCAAGCTATGGAGTATGGAATATGGATCCTTGTCTTTCAAACGTCATTTCCAATGCAGCAGACAAAGACAAAAGGTTATAGGTATATTTTTATAGCTTACTAGAACGAAAAACGAATTTTGTCGCAACGTAGTTGCGGGCATGCCCTTTGCGATAAAACTCGCTTTTCGCGCGGCAGACAGACAGACACACTTTTGCATTAATAATATTAGTATGGATGCATTGTTTTAATAATTTTTAGTACTTACGTACTTTTTTTGCTTATTGACCGCATGATAAATAATAAAACAAAACAAAATGCAGAATAATCTCTGTTTGCTAAGTAATAACTAATGTTAAGTATACTTGAGTATTACCACAGAATATATAATTAGTACCTTACGGTAGTATTAGTATTACTAAAATTTCTTGCGTATCAGAAAACAAAAAGAAGCTACATAATAAATATATCCTATGAAAGGACAAAACATATTTGAACAATGTCGAATATGCTCACTCAAGAGACGTAAAAATATATTCATTTCTTACAAGATTCTTGTCTCGAGAGTACAATATTTTATCTAGACAGAATTTACTAAAGCCTCATCTGTGTCTCTACATCATTTTAATTACCATTTTTTTGTTCAGTCACGTCCTCGTCGACTGTTAATATGAGAAAATGTAGTGACACGAATTTAAATTGATTCCATTGAATATATTAGGAGAATTCCTCGGATACAAATTTATACAAATTGGATGCTTGTAAAACTTGCAGGCCGTAAGGGAAAATTTGCTCTTAATTGGTATTTGTTACGGTGGCACACGTTTTCTAAAAAATATAATATTATCCAACATGTAAGAACAATAATTTAATACTTACAATAATTTTATACTTTGGTTTAAATAGTAGGCTATAATTATATTAATTTTAGCAAGAAAAATGTATTGGTTCTCGTATTGGTTGAACCCATAGGACATAATTTACATAATTTTAAATGTGATTTTTCGGAAAATTTATTTTTTGCATTTGTGATTTTGGTTAAAATTTAAAATAAAATATTTAATAATAATAATAACAACGTAAAAATAGTTTATGGGTTCATGTTTTATTTCAAAACATGTAGATACCAAATCTACAATTACAATTATTTGTATGACTTGATATAGTTAGATAATATACAATGCTAAGTAATTGCTAACATTGCCATTTTGCCAACCCGCAATAGCGGGTTGGCAAAATGGCAATAAGCAGAACGAGCAATTCGTTCTGCTAATAAGCAGAACGAGCAATTCGTTCTGCTAATAAGCAGAACGAGCAAAAATTTTGCGTAGGTAATTTTAGCGGAGGTTGGCAAGTTTTCAAGATGGAGGTTAAACCGATACAGAATTAAATCTTTTGCGAACACAGTTATTATTATTAAATTCCATGTGGGTTGCACCAACTTACTTTATCTATAACTTTAACCATAACAAAAAGTCAAATGAACTGTCAAATGCCTAGTAAAAGTCCATTATGGACGCCACATTTGACGATAACTTAACTTTAACTACGCCTCTGTGCAATCCACCCTTAAGAATGCTCCAACCGGAGAACTAGCAGGTCGGATGTCTGTCAGTACGAATATCGACGTTAATGACATTAAAATAAGATTCATATTAGCGCGCCTTGTGCAGTGGCGGTTACGAAGCTCGCCGCGTTCTTGATATGGCGAAAATGTATGAAAAAATTTGAGAAATTTTCTTATTTTTCTTATTACTGGAAAAGTTGTTTATTTTTATATAAAATTTTTAGCGGACTTTATAGAGGACTAAATAAGCAACAATTTTTTCGTATATTTATTTTCCTCAGTTCAGTGTATTTAGATATTAAGGTACCTAATCAGACCCCATTTTTTTTCAAATTTGGGATTATTGTGATGGTTAAATCGTATTTTATGTGAAAATTTTGTATGCGGCTATAGAATTTTTATGGTACAGTCGTGGAGATGAATATAATTATCTTTCATTTGAAACCAAAATATCCTCGCAGTTTGACTCCTAATTCCTTAATAGGGTACCGGAAAATCGCTGATATTTGTAATAGCGTCCTTAAAGATTAAAGAAAGGCTTGAGCTGTGTTCCTATGTTTTTTTTGTATAATCTAGCTAAATTTGTTTTCTGGATGTTTGAACACAGCGGAAAATCTGGCCATTTTTTGGGTTTTCGAACGTTAATATCTTTTTTAATAATTATGAAAAGAAAGAAAACATAGGGACATGCTTATAGTGGCCATAGGTATTCAGGAAAAAATTATACCTCTTCCGGCATTATCCAGAGAGGAAACAGGGGACAACGTTTGTATGGGAAAACGGCCCTAGTGAACGCTCTTAAAAAAGAAACATCGTGCGCCCTAAAAAGGTTTAATTTGACCCACTTGTCTCCCAGATTCAATCGAAGGGCGAGCTTTTACGTCCCTCGACCACATTAGCCAAGCCTGATTGATTGTGGATACTCTCTGATCCACTTGCCATCATCATCATCAGACCTAATAGTCAATTAACAAAAGGGTAGATACTTTTGTATAAGGAACCACAAAAAGGGGAAAACTATCCATCTTTGTTTATCAATATTATACTAACTACTTATGTTAACGCGGACAAAGTCGCGGGCAATAGCTAGTGTTTATAATTATTATATTTCTATACCTCTTTTTACAACAGCTATTCTGCATTTAATTACTCAACCCATAATAATCGACTTCCGAAAAACGTTTTTTTTAATAAGACTTTAATAACACTCCCAAATTTTATTAAAAATGTGGAGGTAAAAGTTTTGTTTGATGTTTAGAATTCATTATAAATAAGGTTGTGGTAAAAATGAGGCTCATGTTATAATCACTGTCGAAATTTCATAAAAGTTTTAAATTAAAAAGTTGAAAAAATTTTCGCCGTGGGAGAGCCATGCTTCGGCACAAATGGGCTGGCTCGACCGGAGAAATACCAGGGGCTGACAGAAAACCGACGTGGAACAGCGCTTGCGCTGTGTTTCGCCGAGTGAGTGAGTTTACCGGAGGCCCAACCCCCTACTCTTTTCCCTTCCCTACCCTCCCTTATTTCCTTCCCTACTCTCTCCTATTCCCTTCCCTACCCTTTTACCCTATTCCCTCGTAAAATGCCAACAACGCACCTGCAGCTCTTCTGATGCTGCGAGTGTCCATGGGCGACGGAAATTGCTTTCCATCAGGTGACCCGTTTGCTCTTTTGCCCCCTTTTTTCATTAAAAAAAATTAAAATTGATCAATGCTCAAATTGTTTAAACAGGTTTTCCGTATAATATAAGTACAGGATCGAGTTTTTTTATAATGATAAGAGTTTAGTGTTCATTTCTAAATAACACTTTAATCCAGGGTCAACTATAATTATAGCAAGTATCTCACAATAACAATAAGGTAGATAAATAAAAGAGTATATAAATTTTACAAAAATATAATTTGTCAAGGCTGATTTACATTGATACAGTAGCTGTACAGCTGGTTCCGTCGCTGCAGTGCTGGATACTGAATGCTGGACTGGATTGAAACATGTTTACATTGATACAGTGCTGATTCAGCGACGGAATCCAGTGATGCTGGCGCCAGCTACTGAATCAGTGTAAATCAGCCCTCATTTACGCATATTTGAACACATTTCAAATGACATACAGATTTTAACTACTCGCTACGCCACAAGTGACAAGTCTATACAGTTTTATAATTATGGCGATCGGGGATGGCCTTAATCTTAGTTCTGCATACAACTATTTAATGCTTGCCCTCTCTGTCTGTCGTATGACCTATCCTATGTGCATACAAGGAAAAGTAGACCTTTTAAGTTTTATAGTCATTTCGTAAATAATTTTATCATATTGTGGTGAGTCGAGATTCGATGTACGCGAGACTTGGTCCGTTAGTCTGTTCTACTCATCAAACACACAGGTCTTAAGCATGACGGAGATGACGATTCAGCGTATAACTATTTAAGGCTTGCTGGATTTAGCTGTATTGTATATTTAATTACTACCACGTGGTGAGAGTCGGAATTCGAGGTGCGAGAAACACTATTGGGTATATTCATCAAACACGCAGGTCTTGAGCATAACAGAGATGACGCGGTAGGGGTCCGCGTTGGCGGCGGGCCGACGGTCCTCCAGATAGCCACGCTTGTCTTCAGACACCTGCCGCGGGATCCGCACAGAGCACCCGCGGTTCGCCACCCCTGGCGACAAGGAACAAGTGGTCAAAGTATACAGACATACGGTTATATACAGTCAATATCCGCGGTTTGCTACACCTGACGACGAAAGGCATGGTAATAAAGTACAGAAGTACAATAATAAAAACAAATAAAATTCATCTGGCACATAAATGTGACTGTCCACCAGAGATTTATAGACAGATAGTGGATCTACGTAATTCGGTCGGATTGTGTCAAGCCAATGTTGGTCGTAGTCTGTCAGTTCACCTTAGCCTGACCAAATAACGTAAGTCCGCCAATGAATTAACTTTTTTTTTCAACTTTTTCAACGATTTTATTATGATCATGATAATTCATAGTACACAAAATACTTCTTTGACTCATAATTTCACACCAGGAATCATTTCGAGTTAATCATTACTTTACCAATTATAGGCAGACATAAAATACGACCTCTGTGGCTCAGTGGATAGCACGTTGGTAGCTTAAGCCGGAGGTCGCGGGTTCGAATCCCACCGATGGAACAAAAAGTTTTCAAAGTTCCTGGGTCATGGATGTGTATTAAATATATTTATCATATAATAAAAATCTTAAATATATGTATAGTATAAAAGTATTAAATATATTTCCGTTGTCTGGTACCTGTAACACAAGTCCTTCAGGTACTTAGCATGGGGCCAGACTGACGTGGTGTGAAGCGTCCATAGATATTATTATATATTATTACCTTTTTAAAGAAACTTAAGCTACTGTTAGTATCTATCGTAGTTTTGTAAATCTTTTGTCTAAATTATGTAGTTGGAGAAAACAGCCAGTGCGGTTTCACAAACTTAGCGAAACAGTAATCACAAAATTTTGTACCCAGCCACAGTAACAAATTACTTCGCGTAACATTAGAATTTGAAATTTAATCAACATTTGTAATGTTTTCATTAATTTAAATTCACGTTCAGATTATAATAAATCCTCGAGTGAATAGGCCAAAACATTTAATCAACCGTAATTAACTTTCTAAAAATTAATTTTATGTTATTTTTCATCTGTAATATTGTTCCGGCGGCGCGCGAATTAACTTCGTTAGGAGGAATTTTGTTTTTCACTCAAAATTACATCCCGTAACACAATTTATATGAATTTAACTTTTGACATAATAATTTCTACAAAACCCCTTCGGTACTGTAGGGGTGTTCTATGTATATTGTATGAATATCGTACATATATATACAGTACCTTCAGAGTTCGGTGGTATAAGTTATAAATATATTAAGCAGTATTTATATATACGATGTTTTGTTTTTATCAGAGAAATTTTATCTTCGAAAGTGTCGTCAAGACAAGAATGAAACATTGTGTAACTGTAACGTTTGTATTTGTATAACAAAATATTATGTAAACTGTAAACCCGAGTATTCGAGCATTGCACCGCTAACAAGCCCGGCTGTCTTGGCATTCGGCACTAATTCGCCAAATGTACATCCCGTGTAAGATACACCGACATTGTTTATGTAGTATTAGCGTCTATATCCAGCGAGCCTCGAATATATCTCCCTCTATTTACTGCCGACGATCCCGCTATTGCACAATATCTAGGTAGATTCCAAAAGGCCAATATCTCTTCTTGCATACGGCATGCATAATGCAAAGTACAATCGTGAGTAACAGTTTTTTTATCTTTGATAATATTATTTTAAATCTCAGTTTAGTTGGCAGTAAATTATGTTTTTTAAATATTAAAAACTCATGCTTATGATATGAAAATTAGATGGCTGACAGAAAATAAAAAAAAATCAAAGCTAAGAAAAGATAACCAAATACAGTAATTAGCAATGTGACCTGCAGTCATGTCTACATAATATTATTTTTTCCGGCAAATCTTCACTTAATATTATCGTGCATCCCACGCTCTATAATTTATGAGCCCCTTACCGCCGCGCCTGTACAAAATACTGTCATAGAAAAGCCGAATATTACATTACCTAAAAAGCCGCGTATTCGCTTGTTTCCTCGCCGTCGTTCCTGTCATCGCAATCACTTGTATTTTATCTATTATTAATAACAAAAATTATATAATAAAGTTAATTACCAGCAGTGAAGTCCTTGAAATTCGGCATACTAGTCTTCCCCGTTAGTCTTCTAGCGTTGTCAGCGCCGCTGCTCGCGTCGTATTCGCCCATGTGCGCCCCGTGTCGACGCGCCAGTTTATCTATCGCCTTCTCTATTAGCCTGCGGGGTTTCCACGATATCGATACAATTTGTCTGCAATATTGCTATGACGTACGCAAGGTTTCAATGTGTTTGCAAGTGAATCTTTTGAATATGCAAGTATAAATTGATGCGTGAGATCAATCGTGTTCGGTCTGTCTTTTACCTCTTCACGCTCAAACCGCTAGACCGATTTTTCTGGGTATAGAGATACGTTGAGTCCCGCGAAAGGACATAGGATTACTTTTTTTCAAACGAATTTTGACGCAATAGACTTGCGGCCATCATCTAGTATTATGTATTGTCAAACGATTACACCCGAACTTATTATTACTCACATAATACCATCCTCCTCTCTCATCTCTTTCGTGGAGAAGTAAGCGAAGCATCCATTTCCCGGCCAGTTCTCTACTGGCTGGGGCTCGAAGGAGGCGACCGCACCGTATTCTTCTGCCAGACGACAGAGGATATACCGCGACATCCACAAGTCATCAGCAGCCTTGATCCCGGGGCTTGGACCGATCTAAAATGAAAAGGAGATCAAGCAGTTGCCATGGTAACAATTGGGTACCGTAGATACTGTGGTAATTGCATAATAAGAACTGACAAGTGTAAAAATAATTGTCCAAGTGCGAGTTAGACTCGCCCACGAAGGGATCCGTACCATTACAGGGGAAAAATAAGAAGTTATAGCAGCAACAGAAATACATAATTTGTGAAAATTTCAACTCTCTAGCTATTACCGTTCTTTAGATACGGACCGACGGACAGACAGACAGACGGACGGACGGACAGACATCGAAGTCTTTGCAATAGGGTCCCGTTTTTACCCTTTGGGTACTTAGTCCGTAAAAACCTATGGGAGTATACTACCTGATGAATTTTAACTGTTTGTCATGGTTAACGAGATAAATAATGCCTGCTGGCAGGCAGAATAAAGTGACGGATGTTATAAATCTTTACTTACAGTATCCTTAAATTATCCCCCAATACAATCAGATTTACTTTTTGGCCAAAATGTTCATAATATTGCTCTAACATAAGCTATCATAAGAACAAACTTGAAAATTGAATGTTCATTGCGCGTTTGAAACATTTAATTTTTTTTTTTAAAACATCACTGTACCCTCTACACTAGTCTACCTACATGATGAATTTTCATCAATCTGACACGAAGCAAGAGTCAACAAGGATCGCTCGTTACTGAATTCTAAATAAAATTATTCTGAGTTTTCACAAAGACAAGATTAACTTGCTTTACATAATATTTTCATAAAGAACTTTTGTTCCAAATTAGGCGGACAATTTCTATGTATTGCGTTGAGGAAAAACTTTGTTGACAAGGTCCTGTCCTTTTGTCTGCGGCTTTTCTTAGAACAGGAAAACATGTAACAAAACTTCTGGCTGTAATACTGACCATGCTTCTGATTGCTGTGCAAATCCCTAAGTGCCTTAGAGCCAGTCCACACGGCGCGTTGCGTCGCGTTGCGTCGTCGCAACGCAAACATTTTGACGCATAGCTGGCCACACGGGCTTTGGGCCATCGCAGCATTATTACGATGCAGACTTAACGTCAACACCCTCCAGCTTCGTCTCGGGGGCTGCTATCCGTCATGATGAGCGTTGCGACGACGCAGCTAGTACCTTGGTTATGTGTATGTAAACCAACGCAACGACAGCGCGCAGCGCTGCATCGACCGCAACGCGCCGGGTGGACTGGCTCTTACAATTCTAATATACAGGCCATATAAATGTCATAGGTAAGTAAAAAAATATTATTATAATATTATGATTACAATATAGTTATTTATTATTATATTTTCATACAACATATATCCATTTACTAAAATGTTATACAGCATGACTGGTGAGTCAATTCCGATATTTAAGGAGAGTATTCAGTACTCGATTCTCATTATAAATATGTAATAAAATTAGGTTCTTAATTTTTCTTTGAATTTCCCAAAAATTTATGAATCATGGATACTAAGTAAATTACGCGGCTAGGCAAGTAGGCATACTATGCGGCCGGTGCAGAGGCGTGCGCTACCAAAGAAACACCACACAACTACCCCTCCCGCTCGCGGTGTCCATGCGTTGGGTAAATAATTATTTAACTTTAAGCTACATTTACTCAGTGATCAATTGATATTATTTTTTTATATTATTTTTTTCCAACTAATATAATAGCCAAATATCACGTCCTCAAGTATTGAACATGTCTCACCAGTCACGCAGTAATTGCGAAAGTGTGTTTGTCTGTCTTTTAACTCTTCATGCTTAACACACTGATCCGATTTTGCTGAAATTTGGCATGAAGATACTTTGAGTCCCGGGAAAGGACACAGGATACTTTTCACCCCATAAAAATGTACGGTTGTACTTGTGTAAAAATGTACTTGTGCATGTGAACTGTGACTGTATTCATTCTATTTTCGTACTGCACAAACTCTAACCACGTGCGTTCGCAACTGTATTGTATAAACAGATACTAATTAACATGAATTATGTGATCGCTTCAATAAAACTACGCAATATCGAATACAACTTTCCTGGAAGTTCCACTGCGAGGGCGTCGTGCCTGGATTTATTCCGTTTATTTGAACTCCAGCGAACAGACAACATCTGCAAAAGTTGCATTTATAAGTAACCGATCATCAAAGAAATTAAGAGGGCGACTAACACAAAAAAATCAAACATCGTCTTTCTCTCTTCACACTCACGCCCGTCTTTCATATGCCAGGTGAAAAAGGACAACGCAGATTCATCGCCAAATTAGTTTATTCTCAATAACTCGATAAATATACAACATTTTTAAAGTCCGCTAAGTCAGTTTCTCAATGATAAAATGTTATACAACGTGTTAAAATATTAGCTTAGTTCAATGCACGGTTGTGGCAATAAACGAAAAATTCGTGAAAATTAGATGCATCTTTGTGATTTTTTCCATCGAGAAAATTTTATAAATATCGTGTTTTTGCTCAGATCAGATTCTTGGAAATATAATCTAGGATCTAATTTTAGAAAATGAAACAATTCGGGGCTTATTTTCAAGTATAGAAATGAATTATAAAATCGAAAATTTTGGGTTAGTCGCCCCCTTAATTCATAGGCGGATGGGCCCCCCTAGACAAGTGTCAAAACGCTAACGCTAACGCTAAAGGCCGTCACAGACTTAGCTATAATATATATTAATATGCCTAGCTATAAATATATTAATATATATTATAGCTAGGTCTGTGACGGCCTTTACTCTAACGTTACAAAATGTATGCGATTTGACATAAGTCATCGCTTCGGTAGCGAATACTAATGTCAAATATCATACATTTTGTAACGTTAGCGTGAGCGTTAGCGTTAGCGTTTTGACACTTGTCTACAGGCCCAGAGGCCGTAGACAAAGTCCCTTTCGTTAAAAACGATGACGAAATTCGTTATCAATATACGGTATGGGATTTGACATTAGTCTTCGCAAGCGAAATGTCATTTAGCGATAACTTATGTCAAATCCCATACATTTTGATAACGAATTTCGTCATCGTTTTTAACTAAATATACATTGTCTAAGGGGGCTGATCTGCGTAATTTGGTCGCATTATGTCAACAGATGACGAATAATATTAAATCAGACCAAATGACGCACATTGGCCATCTGTCTATGAATCAATTTTTTCGCCAGTGCCAGCTTTACATGTATAATACTCAATATTATAAATGGTAAAGTTTGTTTGTTACCTCTTCACGGTTAAACCACCGAACCGATTAAGATGAGATTTCGTTTCTTAAAACTTAAGTACCAGGAACACACTTTAGGATACTTTTTATCTCACAAAAAAATAAATATTTATCCGTATAATAAACCAATTTTTAACCGACTTCAAAAAAAGGAGGTTATCAATTCGACGCGTATGTATGTAATATTTCCAAAACTGCCCAGTTTTTGTATATGTTAATCTATAACAGCTTCTGAACAAATGTGCCAAATTTCAAAAGTGTATGTATGTATATATGTATGTATGTATGATTTTATGTTTGTTCGCGCATATCTCTGAAACTACAAGTTCGATTTAAGTGATTCTTTTTTATTGTACTAGGTATTGTTCAACTTAGGGAATAGTGCAAGTTTCATCAAAATGGGTTCAGTAGTTTTGGAGATAGGGAGTTTTTTCAGAATTCTCAACTACGTACAATTTTGAAGTCGGTTTTATCTTTTTAAAATACAATTATTAAGCACACAAAGTTGTGGGCAACAGTTAGTGATACGAGTATTTAACAGAGAAAATGTAAGTCTTTGTTTCGGTTAAAAAGAGGACATTTGACTCAGATGTAAAGTAGACCACGTAGATTTACTTTGTCCACGTGGATCCAAGTTACTTTATTATTAAAAATCTCTTTATTATCTTATGCTAATAATAAAGGAAAAAGATTCCCAAATTAAACCGAACTGATTTAAGATACACCACTTTTTATCTCGTTATTTTCCTTTTTCCTTGCCAAAGAAATTTTATATTTCGTCTCAATGTGACGTAACGCCCGCCACTATAAGGGCCGGGATACATAAACACGATACGACGTCGTGTCGTACCACGATGCGTCGTCGTTTCACGATGCGACGTCGCGTCGTGGGAATCTACGACGAGCATCGTAAAAAAAACTACTTCGCGACATCGTATCGTGCAACGACACGGCACGACGTCGCGTCATAGAAACTCACGACACGACGTTCCTTACAACTACACATGTACCTTTTCGAATAAAATATTATAATTTATAACACAGGAACGCATCGTGAGTTCCTACGTCGCGACGTCGTGTCTTGTCGTGGCACGTTACGATGTCGCGACGTAGTTTTTACGATGCTCGTCGTAGATTCCCATGACGCGACGTCGCATCGTGAAACGACGTCGCAACGTGGTACGACACGACGTCGTATCGTGTTTTTGTGTCCCGGCCGTAAGAGAGATTTATTACATAATCACATATTACACATAATAATTTCGAATAACTAAAACGATTGTTTTATTGAAGAAAACTATTTACAGGAACTATTGCAGTATTCTCTACATTTTCTACTCCCCAAGCTCCCAACAGGACTGTCTAGACTCTAGAGGAAAAAAGACGACGCAACACCGAACGCCACTCAGTCGTTTTTTTTGAATCCTGCGCTTGAGGCAGTCTCTACGGTATAAGATAATATTTTAAACACTAAAATGTTGCAAGTTGAAAATTATGGCTGTCAAATTTTATGTGTGACATGTTTTATCTGTAGCTGAATGATACGTACGAAATACGAATGTTAAATTTACAACTTTACAAAATTATCATTTTACGGTTTACTTCTGTCTAGTCGTAAAATAGGTATAATACTAATATTATAATATATTTTTTGTATATAATTTACGAATTTCCCAAAGCCCTTATTACTTAATTATTATTTTTTAGTAATTTATTAGTTTCGAATATAATTTTAATTATATTTTAATAAATTTTAATTACTTATGAAGATCTTATTTTTAATAAAATATTTTGTATAATAAATACCTGGATTATTTTACATGATTTTCTATTAAGTATATTATATAATATTATCTAAAGAATATTTTTTTTGTACAAAAAATTGTAACTAATAAATTATGTTATTAAGCATAACTATTTACCTAAAATACAGACCAAGGATTTCTTGTGTACTTTTTATGCGAACCAGCTTGTAATAAAATATATGGAAACTGACAAGTTTTATAATTTACTGGCAATAACGCTTGAAAACATAGATTGTTACAGCTCTGTAAATTTTCATAAGAAAATTATTTTTAAGATTTATTTTATTAATCTTAACTTGCCCCATCAAATAAATAAAGCAAAACACAGTCTTATAAAACAAACATAAATAATTATGGAGAATAAGAAACTCTCTTTGCAGTCGTCCTAATTTTTCGGAACAAAAAATGTTGTATAATTATTGATATAAGACCCTTATCTTCTCAAATTTATGAAATCGTAGTCGTTGCGTAATATTGTAATTTAAAGTGATATAGTCGACTAAGGGCCTGTTTCACCACTTCCTGATAAGTTCCGGATCTATCTGACAGATAGAGTATGGAGTATCTGTCAGATAATTAAGCCTAACCGGCACATTTAAAAGCAAGCAGCAAAGCACACTTTCAAAGCAAATAAATTATTGATTGAGTGATTGATTGATTGATCAGGAGGTTATGAAACAGGCGCTAGCACAATATTACAAATAACTTGATATGGCGTAGCAGGTCTTGTATCACGAAATGCTTTGACATGGCGTAGCAACTTCTACAAAAAGTTTTAGTCTGGCATAGCATATCCGATAAACATTTTAATACATGCTTATCAAAGCTGATGCTATAAAAATATTAAAAGAGCGACCTACGACATGGTGTAGCACGTTCTACGAAGTCGTAGCTTTTCGTAGCAGCTCCTACGTAAACATGTGGTGTAGCGTAGCAGCTCCTACGTAAACATAATATTGTGATGTAGCGTAGCAGCTCCTACGTAAACATGTGATGTAGCGTAGCAGCTCCTACGTAAACATGTGATGTAGCGTAGCAGCTCCTACGTAAACATGTGATGTAGCGTAGCAGCTCCTACGTAAATATGTGATGTAGCGTAGCAGCTCCTACGTAAACATGTGATGTAGTGTAGCAGCTCCTACGTAAACATGTGATGTAGCGTAGCAGCTCCTACGTAAACATGTGATGTAGCGTAGCAGCTCCTACGTAAACATGTGATGTAGCGTAGCAGCTCCTACGTAAATATGTGATGTAGCGTAGCAGCTCCTACGATAACATGTGATGTAGCGTAGCAGCTCCTACGTAAACATGTGATGTAGCGTAGCTAGTCCTACGAAAAGTTTTGGTGTGATTTAGTGCGTCGACTTAAAAGTGTTAACGTAGTTGTAAATGCTACTTGAAGTAAAGGCGTGACGTAGCAACTTCCACTTAAAAACTGATAAGTGCCGAATAAGCTATCCACCAATTAACTTGACAGATCGAGTATGGAAAATATATCAAAAAAGTTGTGAACAAAGATTTCCTTATTAATAACAAACAGATGGTTTAAAGTTTCGTTAAAATATGAAGTTTAATTAATAGTAACAAATTAGAACACTATAGGATCAAACCATTATAAAAACTGTAAATGCAGTAATACTGTAGAAATTGAATTCGAAGCAATTTTGCCCCAGACTCCAGACCCTACCCAAAATTTTATAGAGCAGTTTAATCGACTTGATTAACAAAAGGGGTAGCCAACAGCAGTGTACCGGAAAATTAACAGATATTGCTGTGTTCAGGAAAATAACATATAAGCAATATTGTTGTAAAAAAGGTAGAAAAGTCAAACATCATATTATTATCACGGTGGAGCGTTAGCCTATAGACGAAATAATATAGGAGATCACGAATTTTTAGAATACTATATTTGTCTGGAATTTCGTATGATTGATGTAGACTATAATTATTACTGTCCAGCATCAAAAGCAAAACTTATTAAGCTTTTAAATTAATTATTAGCTTAAGGGCCTGTTCCATCACTTCCTGATAAGTGCTGGAACTTCCATCACTTCCTGATAGGCTATCCACCACATAAATTGACAGATGAAGTATAGAGAATCTGTCAAAAAAGTTGTGAATAGCCTATTCGGCACTTTAACTGGCCCCAATTATTTTAAATTTATTACAATAGACACATACCTATAGAATGCCTCCATGAGGTCCCTCGCGACTATCCTGTTTGCCCCCACCGCGCAGTAGTACGGCCCGGGCGGTGAGGGGAATCCCCCGGGAGGCCAGCCCACGGGTCTACCTTCCGTGGACATCAGAAAGAATTCCTGGTTGAAGCCGAACCACGGCTCCTCTACTTCGGCTTTCTCACTCAATAAGAGACAATCCTTCCTATAGTTTGTCGCTGAAATAGTTTTATAAGGCTAAGGGCCTGTTTGACCACCACATAACTTGACAGATGAAGTATGGAGAATCTGTCAAAAAAGTTGTGAATAGTCTATTCGGCACTTATCAAGAAGTGGTGAAACAGGCCCTTAATGAGATTGTTTCAATGCATCGTGAATAAACTGATATAAATTGGTTTCCTAGAAAGCAAATATTATATGGATCAAAACGATGGATCAGAAATTAGCTGTCGCCTTGTTTGATGATGCATTGATAAATATTATGTTGAATACAACTATGATACTACTACTAGAATTTGAGTACGAATTTTTGTACACTTTAATATACATTAGTTAGATACATTTTTTAGTTTTTAGCGAAAGCTTTTAAAGTTTGGTACTACATGGTAAAATATAGAGAAGCTTTTAGAGCCTCCATCGAGCTTTTCGCTCTACGCATCTGGCTATACTACTGAAATATCCGATCGCGATGCGATTTGAAGTTTATACAAACTGTAATGTATACAGTATGTTATAAACTTGTAATTTATTTTTTACACGTACGAGTACTTTGCTATTTTGTATAGCTCAAGCTCAGTCTACCATAACTTATAATAATATGAGATATGGTAGCATTTTAAGTTGGACGAACTCTACAAAATATACCATTGAAAGAAATTGATTAATAAGCATAATATTATAGAGGGCCTACTTGATTCGATTGAGTTATGTATATTCAATATCAGTCGTGTATTGTCGACACAACGCGACCAAATGTTTGTTTGACCAATTTGACAATATTGACCAACTGTTTTCCGTGGTGGATTTCCAAATTCATTTACCGTATTCGTAAATTTGATTGCATAAAAATTTGTAGAAAATACATTAACTGGCGCACACGGTCGCTACTTTCCTAACGGAACAAATTCCGTACGTACGTTACAATTAGTGCAAGTCGGCACCTACGTGGGTGAAAAAAATCAGCCAAGTACGAGTTGTACTCGCGCACGAAGGGTTCCATACCAGTATAGAGCGAAAGTAGACAAAATTTTGTGTTTTTTGTATGGGAGCCTCCCTTAAATATTTATTTTATTTAAATATTATTATTAATTATTATTAAAATACAAAATATACAATTGTTTTGTGAACATTTCAAGTGATTAGATGTTGCCGATATTGATTACGAGCAAAAAATAGCAAAAAAATCACGTTTTCTTGTATGGGATAAATATTTAATGTAATATTTTGTTAAAAAAGTATTTGTTGTTATAGCGGCAACCTAGATATACACAATCTGTGAAAAATTCAGTAGTCTAGCTATAGCGGTTCTTGAGATACAGCCTGGAGACACACAGACAGACGGACAGACGGACAGACAACGAAGTCTTAGTAATAGGGTCCCGTTTTTACCCTTTGGGTACGGAACCCTAAAAACGAACAAATCGCTAGTCTCACGGAATTATTTCTAATCGTAATTTCATTGGGAAATCGAATACGGAAAACGTGTGTATGTGGCTAGCCTTAGGTTTCGGTCAAACCTACGCGTCAGTAATGCGGGTCGCGAGTGTCTGCAACGCGAAACTGTGTGCACACCTGCGCGACTACGGTGCGATACCGTAGATTATTACCGCTTTGCAGACGCTCCCGCTTCGCAGTCGCTTTGGTCGTATAGGTTTGGCCGAAGCTTTATGGTGCAAGCTTTACCTGTAGGTTGGTAATTATGTTTGTACGTGTCAGCCAGCACCAGAATATGGTTCCCCCGTCGGAAGGGGTCGTGATAGATCACTTGGGGGAAGATGAAGGTGTCGGAGTTGTCGCGCTCCGCCTGCTGAGTGTTGCTGCCATCGAAGTACCAGATCGGAAGGTCTGGAAGTTTGTTACATACAGGGTGCAATTAAAACTTCCTGCCAAATTTTGATATATTGATCCTTGTTAAAAATAAAAATACACGTATTTTTTCTTTTATAATCACTCAGTACTAAAATGTTGAGAAATAGCTTCCGAAAGTTATCCTAAAAACATAGCATACAATTAATGGACACTACTCGTCGCCCGCGCGTTCACATGCCCTGCGCACGCGCCTCCCCCCGCGTCACCCCCGATCATACCCACGGCCGCGATTGACCGTCCTGCAACGATTTTAAATGGGATAAAATATATCATCAAAAAAAATTAAACACCCTATTTTTATTCGTTAAATGGACTCTCCTAATGATACATAAGCCCTGGAAAAAATTTGGCAGGAAGGTTTAATTGCACCCTGTATAAAGATCATCATCGAGATAATATGATTGAGAAGGTATCTGGCATAACTATACGAAATCCATTATGGGTACCCAGATGAGTATTCGATATGGCTTATATTGACTTACGTGTAAAATCTCTCTGTCAATTGTTTACACTTTGCTGATGAATCAATTTTAATTTCACTCTCAGAAAGAACATAAAATAGTAGTATCTAGTATTAAATACGATCTTTTAAAGGCCACACACATCTTTAAGATCGCGACAGTAAGGTGCAGTGTCAACTTTAGGTCTCTTTAAAGGGACAAGTAGTGAGCAGGATGGATACATAAGCACACACAACATGCGCGTCCCATACTAACCTTTGTATGATTCAGGGAAGAAGTCCAAGGTTCGATCCTTAGATCGCAGGTTGATGCCCGTGCCGTCGATCCACACGTACCCCGCGAGCACAGCCTCGCACGGTATCGTCAGGTCCTCATACTTTCTCATAGCTGCCTTGTTTAGAACTATCGGTACGGTATTCATTGTACTCGGAATTTACTGGAAAGAGTTACTCTATGAGATATTGTATGAATAATGTATTAAGTCCGCTACTGTTTCAATATAACTGTAAAAGAACTTACCGGTAGGTACTGTTCAAATCACGAATGAAATAGGTATATTAAAACCATTCACACTAAATTTTAAAAGAAAAAATGTGTAGGAAATGTTTTCACGATGTTTTCACGCCGTAATTTTTAAAATATTGCGTCAAAAGTCACACATTGTCATTTCCGATTTTTTTTTTCTTTTTTTTTGGCAACTTTAGTCATTTACTAACTTGCAAAAACAGTTTTAACTGCTTTGTTCTTAGTAAACTCAAAGCCGAAAATATGCTAAAAAATAAAGAAGTGATTTTCCCTGTGGATTTTTCTAAAGAAGAAAAGACAGAGGAAAACATTGACAGCAAAACAAATGGTTTCTTCTACAAAGATAAAGACAAATTTACTTGTGGTTACAATTTATCAGCTTCTCTAAAACACATAATAATATTTGCTATTACAAACATAATATTAACATGGTTCGCTGTTCTTTTATATTCGTTTTACTTTCTTTTCAAAATATGTTCTATGGTTTCAATAGCTTGGATGGACTCAACACAAACACCCTCAGATTTCAAACTAGACCTCTTCATTCGGTAAATGATGAAAAGTACAACGACTACTTCTTAAAGAGAATAAAAAGCAGGAGTCTACCGTTCACAATCGACTTAACAAGAAAGTGGCAAGTAACGAGAGGAAGACAGAAAAACGTTGATATCATCGATATGCTTCGAAAAACTATGAAAAAATCGACTGATTGTACTTTTTCTAATGCCTATACTACTGATAAGAAATCGTACCACGGAATAAACAGAATGCTTTTCCTAAAAGGCCCGATACCAAAAATTAAGATGAATTTTATATCATCGACGCCCGGCTACATGGAATTTCATTATTTCAACGACTTCATTAGGGGCGACAGAGAAAATAATTTAAAAAATAATATAACAAAATTAGCAATTAGTAATTCATATCTTCCATTTTATAAGAGTTCAGAAATTTCCACTCACAAAAAGGAATCTATTACGTCGAATTATATAAAACGAGAAGGTAGTATTAAATTTCCACCGGAACAAAACAGGGCTACAGGTACAAAAACAAACGAAACTGAAGCAATTAATTCATTTATTAAGGAGAAAAGAATGACTCCGGCTATGAATTCTAGCGGGGATAGAGATTTCTATGCAGAAAACATTTTTCAGTTTTTATTCAGCGTTAAATCGGATCTCAAGAACATTACCGCAGCAGATAGGGTGAGGTTTTTCGACATATACGACACTGACACTGATTCCACAACTACTGCTATGTATTAGAAAATTGATTATCGCTAAAAACACTAAATAGCAACAAACGCTTTATAATTATCATAGCTATATTATAATATTATAAAATTTCAATGTGTTCAACCACCTAAAATAAAGTTTTTGTCTGAATATATTATGCACCCGATCACAGTAGTCTAAAGTCTAAGTCTAGTAAACCATGTTATTTTGTAATGTAAATTTGTTTCGTTTAAGTAAATAAAAAAATATATATATAAGAATATACTTCTTTTTTTTCTGATATTCCAAGTAAATATTGAACATAATATTGAAAAGATGGCGCTTATCCATCTCAGTGATCACGACTGCACATTATTTTGCATTCACCGAGCCTATAATATGGGCGTATCACAATAGATCAAACAATATTACCTGTCGTCAGCCAAAGGTGTTAGGTTGATCAAATGCTACACTTGAGAGCGCACGTTAAATCGATTTTAAAATAGGTATAATACTATTTATTTACTGTTAGGGTTCATCCACAAAGTATGTCACACCTAAAAGAAGGGGGGAGGGGGTCGACGACGTGTGACATGGTGTGAAAAGGTTCTAAGTTTTGTGACATCACATTTTGAATAGGTGTTTTTTGTAGATGCAAAATTGTAAACTTAAAAGGGGGGGGGGGGGGATTCATACAAATATGACCGCCTGTGACAAAAGGAGAGGGGGGGGTCTAAAAATCATAAAAAAATATGTAACGTACTTTATGGATGGTCCCTTATAAACAACTTGATATTCCATTATTCATGTAACCGAGAAGATACAGTGGAATGACAAGCATAAAATATATATTATAAGTTAATAGGATGACAAAGAAAATACACAATTACTTGTTGTTTTAGGTAACAATCGTCATCAATATCAAAGATTTTAAAATGGCTAATCCAATTTTGAGTATTTTACTGGTAGATAGTTATTTATATGAAGAGGTAAGTAAAACTACTTTTTTGTATCAATTCATTCAAGCTAAGCAACTTAGCCACGAAAGTTGAAATCTTAAGCGCTGGCTCTGTAAGTAAGAGTTAAGACGTTTTAGAAGATTTTTCAGTATTTATAATGCTTACGTAATATAAAAAAAACATTTAGTACAGCCATAATTCCTTGGAAGTAGATCAACAACAAGTCTAGGGCCGCTCATGACGTGAAAGTTACAACAAGACATAAACTGTACGATCCATTAATATGTTCTACATCTAAGTAAACTTTCCTGAATGCTAATTATTTTGTAAGTAGCCTTATCTACAATGTTCCTTACCTGTTTCATGCCTGTATAATAATAATAGCTCCAATACAAAAAGTATAATATTATGTCCTTTCTCGGCACTCAAAGTACCTCCACGGTAAATTTCAGCAAAATCGATTCAGCGGTTTGCGTTCTGGTAACAGACAGTCAGACACACGTTGAGATTTTAAATAATTATTAACATGAGTTTATCTTGCTTACTGAATAACCAGCGTTTTGTCTGTGATTATAACTTTGTACACGTATGAAAGTTATTTATATCGTATGGTAATTATTATATGCACCCACCTTCCTGTTTACCCTTACAGTTAGAGTGTGTTTTTTACCTACTATTTACTTAAGAAATTAGATACGTATATGAAAGAATTGATAATATTTTTATCATAGGACTGCTGAACTGAAGGAGGCAGGGGAGGCCTTTGCCCAGCAGTGGGACACTAACGGCTGTTAATCTATATACTCTCTATATAATATTAATACGCGAGCGAAAAATTTTGGATCCCTTTTGACGAAAAATGGGGAAACGTAGGTGAATGAAATTTTGCACAGTTATAGTTTATATGGTGAAGGAGTGCATCGAGCTAATTTTATTTTGAAATTATGCTTTTATCATACATTTAGATAATGCTTACACCAAAGAGAATAATATAATCACTACGTGGCTTACACGGCCATTCTGAAATCAGCTGAGTCCCAGGGACTAGAGTTGAAAAAAATATAATATGATAAAGTCAATATCTTTTTAAAATATAGGTAGTAGTCCAAATGCCGTTGACACTAAGGTCGAATTTCGACCATTGGGCGATCTCTAGTAATAATAAACTGCTGAACTTAGACATAAAAGGTATATTATAATTTTGATTCTTAATGCTATTTATTTTTAGTATCCAATTTAACGTTAAGGTTTTAATTTTTTTTTAATAATTTTTACTACCTACTTGCTGACCCGCCTTTCTAAACCGTGCAAAACTACTCTGCTCGGTAGGTATAACAAGTTCCTAAGGGAACGCCCCGTGCACTGTGGTCCAGTGGTTAAGGGCCCGGGGTACCCTCGAAATTTTCATACATTCTTAATACTAAAATCATTTTCTCATACGAAAATATTTAACATGTTTGAGTTATTTTTCAGCTTAAGATAGTAATTACCTAGGGTCCTGAACAAATTTTTTTTACAAAATATTTAAATAGATACTAAAAATAAATTTTTTTGTGTTTAAATATTTTTTAGTAAATTTACTACTAAATATTTAAACACCAAAAAATAGACAAAAACACTAAAAAATATATAAATAAATAGTAAATTTACTACAAAATATTTAAATAATAAAAATATTTAAATTACGGACGACGCCGCCGTGGACGGCCTCCAAAAAGATGGCGAGATGAACTGGATGCCTACAAGCGAGGCTGGCCTGCGGTGGCGTTGGAGCGAGACAGATAGAAGACCTTGGGGGAGGCCTTTGCCCAGCAATGGGATAGTACTTATAGGACCATAAAAAAAAGTTTAAATATTTTGTAGTAAATTTACTATTTATTTATATATTTTTTAGTGTTTTTGTCTATTTTTTGGTGTTTAAATATTTAGTAGTAAATTTACAAAAAAATATTTAAACACAAATTTATTTTTTTTAGTATTTAAATATTTTGTAAAAAAAAATTGTTCAGGACCTAGGTAATTACTATCTTAAGCTGAAAAATAACTCAAACATGTTAAATATTTTCGTATGAGAAAATGATTTTGGTATTAAGAATGTATGAAAATTTCGAGGGTACCCCGGCCTCTTAAGAGCTTGGCTCTTGACTCGGAGGTCGTGAGTTCAATACCCGCGTTGGAAACATGTTATTTTCAAGTTTGATTAGGACAATGCGAGCTGATCACCTGATTGTCTGACAAGTAAGATGATCCATGCGTCGGATGGGCAATTGGGCATGTAAAAAGTCGGTCCTGGGGGTGTGTAGTGCGAGTTTTATTCGATCATACGCATCGAACACGTTAACGCGAATTTGTATGGGATTTGGAGAGATGGGATTATGAGAGTAAAAGGAATAAAGAGTGCTCTTGTGTACTGCGCAGTCATTTGGGCACTATAAAATTACTCCTGCGTAACTGGCCTGGTTTCAATGAAGCCGGCCATCGTCACCGAAACCGGTGTGGGAGTTATTATATTTCCTAAGGGATTTGAGTTTAAGGTCAAATAAACCTTTACATTAACCACTGAGCTCGGTTATGACCACAATATTTGATAACTCCTAACAGTCTTTCATAATTTTCTTGAACATAATAATCGTAATCATAATATTTTACTTTCCAGCTTCCTCATAAAAAAGAGTTTCTTTACACGCCGAGAATGTTATCACTGTTATCAGTATTAGCTTTTACTACATATTATTTAGACATCATTATTCATTAATCATTACGTGACATCAAAACAATTTTCCTTGTAAACACATTATTATATTTATACTAGCTGACTCGGCAAATGTTGTTTTGCCATATAAATTATTTCTATAATCAATATAAAAAAGTAGAATATAAAAACCTATTCTCACGCCTAACGAATGTACATATTAAACATTAAAATCGGTTGAGCCGTTTTGGAGAAGTTCGCGCACAAACACTGTGATACGAGAATTTTATAATATAATATTAGAAGATTGGAAAGATTTTGTAGAGTACCTACTTAATAGTTATAATTAAGTAGTACTCATATTCGCAATTGTAAAAAAGTTTTCAAGTCTTTAGGCTAATTTATAACGGGTAGGTAATAGGTATATAGTAAAAAAAACACTTTATTATAATATTATTCAGAGAGTCATTTATTTAAACATAATTTTTATATTTAGATCTCATTTACAAATTAAATAATTAATAATTAAAAGCGCGAAGTATAAAATAATTATACTTCGCGCTAAATGTGCTACGTTTTAAATAATATATTCTCGGTGCGTATTTAATCCTGGTTTATTGACAAGCCTGTAATGAGATCCGCCTTGTTACAGACGCCAAAATGGCTAATAATGAATCTTTACAAAAGTAGGTGAACTCAGAAATTCAATTTACATTAATTGCGGGATGATTTTAACACAGCCCTCCCTAAACAACTTTTCAAAATAGAGCTACCACTAGAGCCGTTTTTCCATACAAACGTTGTCTACTGTTTCCTCCCTGGATAATGCCGGCAGAGTTATAATATTTTTTTCCTGAATATCTATGGCCACTATTAGCATTTAGCATGTCCCTATGTTTCTTTTCTTTTTCATAATATAATTATTAAAAAAGATAAGAACGTTCAAAAACCCAAAAAAAATGGCCAGATTTTCCTCTGTGTTCAAACAACCAGAAAACAAAACTGGCTTCAATATTCAAAAAAATTAAATCATAGGAACACAGCTCAAGCCTTGCCATTCTTAATGAAAAAAGTACTTAAATCGGTTAAGTTTTGGAGAAGAAATCAGAGGACAACGAATCAATGATTTTCTGTTTTTTTATTAGATCTATCGCACTCGTCGGACTTGATATTATATAAGTAAGGTAGGGATATATAAGTAAGGGATACACATATAAGTAAGGACTTTGAGAAAAAATTAAGTAACTACCTTTTGCCATTATTGATATAAGCAAAAATGGTTAAAAAAACGACGTTTGTTGTATGGGAGCCCCCCTTAAATATTAATTTTATTTTGTTTTTAGTATTTGTTGTTGTAGCGGCAACAGATATACGTAATCTGTGAAAATTTCAACTCCCTAGCTATTACCGTTCTTGAGTTACAGCCTGGACGCTAGACAGCTTGGCAATTATGGTAGCAAACACAGCTGTTATTCATCGTGGTCCAATGTGGAAAGGCGTTAAGTAACTTACACAAACATCCTTGCTTAGTATTTTCAACAGCCTATGAATAAATTAAAATTAAAAATTAAGGCGAGATTAGCTTTCGGCAGTGTATTAAGCGTGCTTAAATTTTAACAAGCGTATAATTTAAGGAACCTAGACCTAAAACGTATATTATACGAACTTCGTAAGATACATTAGTGTATGGCATAAAACAACGACCTTAGGCTCAATTTATACAGAAATGAAAGTGACTTTATCCATTATCCAACGTAGTTACATTAAGGTGCTCCCACACAGCAGTTAAATAGCGCTATAAAATATTGTATAACACGATAACATTTCATAACATCGTATAACATACACTACAACATATTGTCAAAAAATAAACGTGTATTTTGTGATAATTTGTTACAAAAAGTTAGACATATTAAATGTTATCTAACGTCATATTATAACTTCTGTCTGAGAGCACTTTTATAAAGCACAATGAACTTTATGTCAACAGTATAATACACAAATTAAATACTAGCAAAAAAATTGGACGCAAGTCTTCCGCATAATAATTCTCGGGAATTATCCGGTGTCAATTTCCTCGCAAGAGGCAAAATTGACGCCTTGAAGAATTCCGAGGCTGTGTAAATTGAGCCTTAGCAGCACAGTATTTCTAAAATATAATTCTAATTTAAGTTGTCTTTATCACAACAGATTAGTAAGTGACAAAAACTAACACTGAAAAAGGGTACTTTATCTAACAGTTAGCTAGTAATAGCTTTATCAATCATAGAGTTTCCTTATTCTTATTTATTTGAGTAAACATACACTTCATTAAACTTGAATTGTCCATAATACTATAACGTCTATAACATAAAATCTGGCCAAAGGAATACAATGCTTTGAAAATAAATATTCCGTTTGTGACAGCTTTTTACTATATCTAATTAAAACTGTGAAGCCTTATTTATACAGATTCAAAAACTTTTCAGCAGCGTACATAGTCATGATTCAAACGTACGTAACTAATTCAATACCTTTTGAGGGATCTTAGATTGAATTAATACACTATTATTCATACGCTTCTGTATCTACAAGGTGTAACAAAAGTAAGTGATAATACTTTAGGGTGTGTAATGTGTATGTGCAGGCGGCGGTCTCTTTCTGTGAAACCGTCCTTTCGCAGAAAGAGGCCGCGGAGCGGAACAGAGAGGATGATCCATCCTCCGTTCCGCTCCGCCGCCGGCGTAGTACGGGAGTACGGAGGCGTCGCTATGCGAACCTCCTATAACTTCCGTCCCACGGGGCTCAGGGTCAGGATGGGAACCTGCCCGGCTTAGCTAGTACCGGCGCCGAGGGGAACGCTTCAGTTTGCCTAAGCGATCCCTAACTTTGGTGGAAGGCGGTCCCTTTTGAGGTAGACCGGCTAGACGGATCCAGGACATCCCTCCGTATACGGCTGAAGGCAAACCGCAGGTGGTTTTAGTGGATAAGAGTCCCACATACCCCTGGGGTGCTTCAGCTTTTAACTGAGGCACATCCCCAACCCGGGGCACCCATGATGGGTTTCCCCTGCGCATCAAAAAGAAACACTTTTTAGCGGTACCTTCGAATATGCTTCGAATCTTATTTGAGTAGTTGTTGTAGTTTCTGGGTGTGATAAGGTCGAAAATCGGTACATAGATACACAGTCGACACAGGTTGATTGTGTACGTATTTCAGTCAGATTTTTCTAGATCTCCGCGTATCAATCGTAATCCTTCCTCATGTCGTTATTTATTTCCATCGGTTTTACTATAATAGGCCTGTGTATAATTCGTAGTCCTTCCTCATGTCATCATTAAAGCTTAGGCCAAACCTACGCGACCAACGCGAAAGCGAAGCGGAGCGTCAAGTTGTCAAATGTTGTCAAATGTGTGTTTTGAATACAAAAAAACACATTAGCTATGTCCACATTGTGCCGTTTCATCTTCAATAATTGAAGATGAAAGGGCACAATGTGGACATAGCTATTTGACAACATTTGACAACTTGACGCTCCCGCTTCGCAGTCGCGTGGTCGCGTAGGTTTAAACGAAGCATAATTATTGTTTCCATCGGTTTTACTATAGGCCCGCGTATCAATCGTAATACTTCCTCATGACGTCTCGTATCCACGTGACGTAGCCGGCGGTGCGCGTGTAGATGCCGTACTTGCCGCGTTTGCCGCATCCGTCGCCGAAACTCGTTATACCCTGCAAAGTGTCATTATACAGCATGACTGGTGAAACATGTTCAATACTCGAGGACGTTATATTTGGCTATTATATTAGTTGAAAAAGAAATTGTATCAATTGATCACTGAGTAAATGTAGCGTAAAGTTAAATAATTATTTACCCAACGCATGGACACCGTGCGCGGGAGGTGTAGCGCGCGGCGCGGGGCGGGGTGGGCCGCGCCGGCCGCATAGTAATTTACTAAGTGTCCATGATTTTTTGTCAAATTGATTAACAAATTACTAGCCAACGAAATGGTATCTAGCCTGGAAAAAGCAGATCCTCTAACCAAGAGGCTCTTCTTTATCGTTTTTTCATAGAATCGCCAATCAAAATGTAATCAATTGCATTACACGAGCCGAACGTCAACTTCATAATATTATCGAACGCTTAATATGTCAATTCTATACATTTTGATCGGCGATTCTATGAATAGCGATAAAGAAAACGTCTCGGCTAAAGGGCCAGAGACTTTACATGAGCCTACCAGCCTAATTATTACGAAACTAGAAACTCAAAAAGTGACTTCTACAGGCAATTAGAAATTAATTTGAGGCAATTAATATTGTAAAGAACCAATTAATATTTCCTTTGATGCTAATGAATGAAATAAAATCCAAGAAAATATTGTTTGATTTATAGAATGTTGTTTGATGTTATGACAAAATTAAAACGCTTCGAGAAAATACTCTGGAAAAGTTCGTGTAATTGCGCCAAATTTGTTTTGCAGACAAGTTTCATTATCTTTTCTAATGGCACTATTGTCAATTTTTAATTAAAATATTGAAGTAACAAATTGTCAATATTAAAACTTCAATTTGAAGTTAGTACCAATTAGTATAAATAATTAAATCTTAAAACAATGTTGACATTGTATCAAAAATTATAGTTACTTACGTAATTTAAAAAATATATAGGTAATTATCAGAATAATTACTTACAAAGTACAAACACATAGTTTTTACTTTGATTAATAACTCGCGGTATCTCCATTTTTAAAAAGACTGAAATAAAAGTAGTTTTTTTGTAAATAAACACTTTTATGTTATTATTCCTGTTAGGTGATTTGTTCGCTATAAATGTCATGTAAGTGACTTGTAATGAAGCACATTATACTGCACAATCACCTCTCAATCCTCAATCTATTATCAAAATGTCTACAAGTAACTCCGTACTGAATAATAAAACGCTGTCGGCTCTGTCATCTTGATACCGTCAGAAAACGCTAAATTGCCTAAACGTCTAAAACCATCCTGAATTAAGAGCCTTAAGCACATATTATTAAGGTTCAACCTTGCGACTAATAATTTCATCCTCAGGTCGTCGCATTTACTTGAAATTATTACATGTTATTACACTGGATTTCTCGCGAGTCGCGACGCTCTAGTAAAAGTAAATTTTCATTCAATTACACCTTTATTCTAGAAATTACATTTCATAACGACACCGGCTTCTCATGACTATGCTTCTACTTATAAATAATTCAAATTAATTTGCGGAAATCTATTAGGGACTCACGGAAACTCTTATTACATTTCATATTTCGAAATGAGGGAGTACTTCTCATTCGTGGCGAGCATGTAATATAATATTGAGATATTATAATATATTTTAAGAGACCCTTGTACGTAACAAGTTTCATAATAATTCATGCTAGCGTCAATTCCAACGATACAATACAAACGGGGCTGAATCAAAATTAACTCCACGAGAAAGTGAATTTTGAATTTGCTTACATCGATGACTATTTTTGTTACCCGACTACGGCAAAGCAAAAAGGAGGGTTATTAGATTTTGAATTTAGAACTTCACGTAAGGTGAGTCCGCGTCGCTCATTTTATAACATACCTTACACCTTAACATACATTATCTTCTATTCTAACATACCTGTAAATAATACCGGTAGTTCCTGTCTCTACATAGCAGCGGTCCCCCGGAGTCGCCAGCGCAGGAGTCGCGACGGCCGCGCCCGGCGCACACCATGTCGTCCGTGATGGAATACTGCCAGTACGACCGACGGCAGACGGCTTGCTGGATCGTGGAGACCTTAAGAGGGAACGCGGGTACAGTAGAATTTAAACGAAGAAACTGTTGCCATCACGCTTCACCCTGCGCCGGCACGTGTATTGTGATAGAGACAAGTAAAGAAGATACAGTAAATCGAGATAACATATTCCTCTGATTCCTCCTTCAAAATAGAGCCTACCTATTTATTATTTTTATAAATATCTTCAGGAAGAGTGAGTCTCCTCTACGTTTCCTCCTCTACGTTTTTATTTTATCTTATAGATCTTTCAAAATTGTTTTACAGTCGGTGGATTGGCGGGGTGCGGGGCATTCATTTTTTGCGAATTTGAAAGGTCATATTTTTTATTTATTACTAAATTTTGAAAAGATCGAACGTAGAGGCATAGCTTTAACAGATCCCAATAAAGAGTTATCTATCTATCGATCTAGAATCAATGCAGTATCACGACACTATTAAGCAAGTTTGATTTAAAGATAACGATAGATTTATAATACAATCTTTATTCTGTATCTTACGTATTGCAAAAATTATTAACGTCAGGTTTACTGTGATCATAATATTATGCGGATCTCTTTCGTCTCTTTAGGTAGTTTCGAATCGTTTGCTTTCTCTTTCATAAGTACGAAAAACGTTTGAATGTCACCCAGACTAGAGCAAGTAGGCTGCTAATGGTAAAACTAACAAAATATCGATTAAATTAAATTCCACATGAAAAAGTTACCATGTAGCATTCTAAAAAATAATTCAAAGCTTTTATCGCTGATACTAGTTACTACAATAGGTAAACGTCAAAAAAACAGCCAAAAATACTCGTAGATTCACATTCGAATTTTATTCGAAACGTTTTACTCTAACCGGTCAATCACGAACTCTGCCTGTAATTTAGCTGACGGAACGGACAACAAGTTTTCCAAACAACCGAATTTGGATACGAACTTTAGGAAGTTAGCAGACTCTAATATTTTTGAATGTGATTTTTACCTTACGGCGATTCTCTTATTTCCTTTGTTCTCAGTAGTTTTGTTCATTTGAGCTGGCAAAAGTTTTGTTCGCATAGGCTTGGAAAAAACAGCAATTTTCTTTTAAATTACTTTTTCAATGAACTCATCTTTTGGCTCGACTTAGTATTAGTAACCACTTAAAAGTGAAACTTTAAATTAACATAATATTATACCAATCGTTGCAATTATTACCTGAGCCTCGTGCAGTATTCTAGTCCCGTGCACATCGGTGGGGCGTTTTTTACCCCATCCGAGTATCACGCACGAGGTGTGCGGAGGTAGGACTTCGTGGGGTTGAGGTAGGCAGGCTACACCGTGACCCAGGTCCGGCCTGGCTGGAGCTGGTAACCTGTAAACGGCAAAGGTAAGTATTTTGCCAGCTGGGGTTAAGAATGCAGTACCTATTGGCGTAAGAAAAAAATTTAAAACTCAAACCAAAGAAACAACAGCTCTTGTGTATTGGTGCCTTGACGTTCAACACGAGTTCGGCAGAATAGGAAAGGAAGTTTTTTTTTACCCCAAAAAAATTCTTACACTGTAGTCGAGTGTAGATCATGTGCCTAAAATAAGTATCGATATTTTTAGAACACTAATATAATCATATAATCGTAATTTTACAATAATTTAGAAGAAGAAAAAGAATTTACAAAGAAAAATCCTCTATTCTGACACTGATAAATTAAATTATCAACAAGTAATAACGTTAAATACGTTTACGTTAAGCTTTATACCAAAAGCTTACATTTAACTGCTTTGGAATAATATTTTAAGCAAACTTATTTAATCACTTCCCAAATCAAGATTTTAGGATGATTCGCTAGTCATTAATCATGCCAATACATTAATCTATCGGAGAAAAGGGGATTGGCGTTCATTTACGATTAGCGATTTCATTTACGGTCAAAAGAGCCACAGTTTCAACGCCTTTTCAGAACATTTCCATGGTGATTGGTAACTGATCCGCTTTCAAAAACTCAATCAAGAACAAACATTAAGTTTGTTCGGGAATCGTTTATCTAATAGACAACATAAGAAGGGGGATTTCATATTATGGTAAATACGATTCTGTCTTTCTTTGTTTTTCTGTTACCTTTTAACCTGAACAGATTTAGATGGGTAAAATGATATTATTATACTGCAACAAAGTTGTGGCCAATATTATCTAGTTTTACTATAATGGTCGGTTACATTATTCCAGTAATAATAATTCACTGCTGGCTTGGATTACTCGACTGGAATAATGTAAGCCCGCTGTAATAATAGTTTTTTCTTATTTTATCATTCCCAAAACATATATAATTAACTCCCATACAAGTCTGATGAGGTAAAGAGAAAGTTCAATAAAACAAAATGTAATCAGCGTCTAGACCCCTAGATGCTTACTTACAGTAGAATTAATGTAAAAGTTTTTAATACAACCTTAATACTGAAGTTCTATCAACTTGTTAAAGAACAGTTTCGACTTGTGGTTTTCCACCTTTCTTTTTGTTATAAAAATTATAAGTATTATTTTAATTCATTAAAATTTCATTAACTTATCCTAAAACCTGCTTACAATCACACAATTATTATTTAAAAAGCGGCCAAGTGCGAGTTAGACTCGCCCATGAAGGGTTCCGCAGCAGCAATACGGTTTATTTGTATGAAATTAAAAGGTTTTAGATTTATTTTTATATTTCTGTCGATTTAATGAAATTTATATTAAGGTTTACCATTTATGACGTATAAAAAAAAACTACTGGATAGATCTCGTTTAAACCAATTTTCGTTGGTAGTTTTTATAGTAATCTACATCATATATATTTTTTAGAATTATCATACCTCTACTTTAGAAATTAGAGGGGGGGACACACATTTTACCACTTTGGAAGAGTCTCTCTCGCAAACTATTCAGGTTAGAAAAAAATGATACAAGAAACCTCAATATTATTTTTAGAGACCTATCCATAGATACCCCACACGCATAGGTTAGATGAAAAAAATTTTATTTTGTTTCAGTTGTACCTATGGGGACCCCTAAATTTTTTAATAATTTTTCCATTTTTGCATCAAAATCTTAATGCGGTTCACAGACTACATCTACTTACCAAGTTTCAATAGTATAGCTCTAATAGTTTCGGAGAAAAGTGGCTGTGACATACGGACGGACGGACGGACGGACGGACGGACGGACGGACGGTAAACGACATAATCACGAAGAGAAAAGAGGCTTGTAACCTCAAAACATAACTCACTCGCACTTAAAGGGTTCCTACAAGTTAGAAACGAATTAGAAATAGATTCTAGATCTCGTAATTTACGCGACTAGATCGTGAGTTACTGACGCGTCCAACATATTTATGTATCCAAAGATTCCTAACTAACCAACCCATAACTACAAACTTGAAGAATTTCATTTGGATCGTATAAATTAGTAAATGAGCTGCCTGGGGGAACCATCCTGAAAGTTTGCCCGTCATCGCGCCGGCTCATTCCAGAATGTTCTAAACTTGACATACTGCTGATTACGTTATCATAATATGTATCTTGAAATTCTGTTCCTGACCTACATAGTAATTAAGAATGTTTTAGCGTGTAAATCAGTGTTTTTTAACCTGTTATTGGCGTAAGAAAAAAATTTAAAACTCAAACCAAAGAAACAACAGCTCTTGTGTATTGGTGCCTTGACGTTCAACACGAGTTCGGCAGAATAGGAAAGGAAGTTTTTTTTTACCCCAAAAAAATTCTTACACTGTAGTCGAGTGTAGATCATGTGCCTAAAATAAGTATCGATATTTTTAGAACACTAATATAATCATATAATCGTAATTTTACAATAATTTAGAAGAAGAAAAAGAATTTACAAAGAAAAATCCTCTATTCTGACACTGATAAATTAAATTATCAACAAGTAATAACGTTAAATACGTTTACGTTAAGCTTTATACCAAAAGCTTACATTTAACTGCTTTGGAATAATATTTTAAGCAAACTTATTTAATCACTTCCCAAATCAAGATTTTAGGATGATTCGCTAGTCATTAATCATGCCAATACATTAATCTATCGGAGAAAAGGGGATTGGCGTTCATTTACGATTAGCGATTTCATTTACGGTCAAAAGAGCCACAGTTTCAACAGACAGACAGACAGACAGACAGACAGACAGACATGACGAATCTATAAGGGTTCCTTTTTTGCCATTTTGGCTACGGAACCCTAAAAAACACCTTTTAGAATAAACGAAGAGAAAAGAGGCTTGTAACCTCAAAACATAACTCACTCGCACTTAAAGGGTTCCTACAAGTTAGAAACGAATTAGAAATAGATTCTAGATCTCGTAATTTACGCGACTAGATCGTGAGTTACTGACGCGTCCAACATATTTATGTATCCAAAGATTCCTAACTAACCAACCCATAACTACAAACTTGAAGAATTTCATTTGGATCGTATAAATTAGTAAATGAGCTGCCTGGGGGAACCATCCTGAAAGTTTGCCCGTCATCGCGCCGGCTCATTCCAGAATGTTCTAAACTTGACATACTGCTGATTACGTTATCATAATATGTATCTTGAAATTCTGTTCCTGACCTACATAGTAATTAAGAATGTTTTAGCGTGTAAATCAGTGTTTTTTAACCTGTAGGTCGCAACCTTCTAGGGATTTAAAAGTTACTAAGGAGAAAGATGAAATTCTTTTAAGTTTTATCTTTGATGATTCGTCCGACTTATCTATTGGATTATGGATACTATTTCAATATCCCACCTACAGGCTTTAACAGCTTGTTCAATTTTATCGTTACCACCTTAGAATTTACTAGCATAAAGTTTATAAGATCGAGGACGGATAATTGATAAATTTTCAATTTCCTTTATGCTCAACGTAGCTTGGAGCCATTTGCGAGTATTCTGAAATTGCAAGTATGAGGCGAGCCCATGTTCAAATATCGGATTCGCTTTGACACGTCTTTAGATTCGAATTGTGGATACGACTCGTATTATCATTATTTGCTCGATCGTATAGGGGTTAGTTGCCTTTATCCGAGTCCTATATCCATAACTTTGTGAACAAAATGTGTTTCGAGCACCTTAATAATAATTATTATCTGTTATTATTATTATCTACTGTTCCAGGAGTCATTAATAACTTAATAATAATTATAATCTGTTATTATTATCTGCTGTTCCAGGAGTCAGGACTTATCCAGTAATTAGAGTATCAAAGAACACTGTAGTTTTAACGGTTTAAAACTTATTAATCCAGTCGAGGCTTAACTACTCTCAAGCCTTTAAACAAAATTCGCTCAAAAAGTTTTGACAAAAAGTCAGCCCTGGATTTATGTATGGTCAGTATAGGCTATGGCCTATGGGCTATGGGCATCAGCGTCTAATTATGTCCTAGGGGGGGCGGCAACGTCCTAGGATGGCGGCAGGAAAATTAAGGAATTCAGACCGAATAATTCGTGTAGTTTTGAAAGTTGGTACAGCTATTCCTAAAGGTGTCCAGATGAATATACTAAAAGTCCCCGGGGCCGGAGAGGGACAAGAGCCGGCGGTGGGGGAGGGGGGGAAATGTCTCTTTTTCAAGGTTTTTGCTTGTCAATCGAAAATTATTTATTATATTATCTCTTTAGTCACATCTACATTAATTATCTAATTACGTCTAAAAATTTTTAGTGTACGATCATTACTTTAGGAAGTACAGAGTATTAATAGGGTACGCTAGCATTGTTTTGCCATACAAACGTATTCCCCAATTTACTCCCTGGACAATGCGTCTAGACAAATGATTTTTTATACAATATTTGGATCTGTTAAAGCATGCCTCTACGTTAGATTTTTTCTAAAATTAAAAATATGAATCGATTGGTGGGTTGGCCAATCGAATAAATCGATTGGCGGGTTTTAGGGTCATATTTCTAATTTTAGAAAAAATCTAACGTATAGGCATGCTTCCATTCTATCCATTTCTTGTTTTCTATGAGAGGCCGGGCCGGCCTCTCATAGAAAACAAGAAATGGAAATATAAAACGAACGAAACGAGCAATATAAAACATAATATCCAACACGGTTTTTTACTTTAACGCGGCGCGGCGTCATCTTAAAGTGGCTACTCATAAAAAAATTAAGTCCGGCCCTGCAAAAAGTACATACCCTTTATCATTATCATTGAGAAGCATTATCTATCATTTCGCGTTTTTTTTAAGTTTTAATATACATGCAAAAGGTGTAAAATACCTACTTAAATTCGTAACAATACAATATGAACTAGAATTACTGCAAAATCGGAGCTTATATTAATTCCATCCTGTCAAATAAAAGAACTTTAACATTCACAATATGAAACCGTACTTTTTCTGTGTGCGAAATATTTATGTCTCGGCTTTTGAATCCATACGAGTGAATAAGGTTTATATGTTATTAAATAAAAATGGTTCTCTATATAAAAAGATATTTACTGTTTTTAACCGAAGGATAAATACTTGAATCTCCACGCAATAATTCATCTATCTCAAAGGATCTTATTGATTTTTGAAGGTACAAAATGTTTATTTTTACATTTTGTTTGTATTACATTTTGTTTGTATTCATTTTATTGTTCAGTCGTTCGTTTTGTTTTTATAGGAACGTATATTTACAACCATATCAAACCATGACACAATATGTTTATAAGCTTAGATCATGGTTTTGAAATCATGGTTTTCCATGATGTTTGAATGTTCCAAGAAAGAACGAAGCTTGTCAAGCAGAGAGGTTAAACTGCATAATAATGTACTTACGTAGCGCTAACAGCTGATAATGCATTGGTCGCACACGACTTTAATATCGCAGACGATACTGGAAGCGACAATAGACGCATGTATACAACACTAGTTGACACCTGCAACTCTGTTGCGACTTGCGCCACAATTCGTTTTCTCCGGGATAAAAAGTTGTATTCTTTCCCGGGACTCAAAGTATCGCCACAGTATAGCAATATAATATCCCTACAGTAACGAAACGCCTTTGATGTCGCATGATGCCGCCACCGGTGTAAGTACCAAGCAGATATGCCAGGGTTGCCACTTGCCACGAAACGGGAAATAAAATAAAAATAAAATATTGTGCTTTTAATCAGCGTGTTATATTTACATATTATGTCGTACTGCCAGATATTTACGTGAAACTTTATTTTTAGATGATTTGAGTTCTTTACTAGATGATGCGCGCAACTCCGTTGTGCCAAAACTCGTTAATCGCACGGGAACCGTACATTTTACCAGGACAAAAAGTATCCTTTGTCTTTTCCCGGGACTCAAAGTATCTCCATGCCAAATTTCAGCAAAATCTGTCCAGCGGTTTGGGCGTGAAGAGGTAACAGACAGACAGACAGACAGACACACTTTCGCATTTATAATATTAGTAAAGTAATTACTAATTAGTATGGATTTATAAAATTATATTAATATATTAAAATAATGAAGACGCATTCGGATATATAAAATATCCAACAATAATTAATTATCATATTATAACAACTGGTAGGTACGGTAGGCCACACGTCAGGTGTAACAGAAGCACTTCAAAACTCGCTCTTATTACGTGCGCGGTAAGGGCGGTCCAAAGGTCAAAATGTTACACTTGATGTGTGGCCCTGTGTACCTAGCTAGGTAGGTACTAATTAGTATGTAACAGGGTATTTGACAGTTTTTTTTATTTTTATTCTATAAATTGTTTCTCTCCTTGTTACACTTCTTACAACGTAAACAATAAAACAGAGATGCAAATTGCAAATAAATGTTACCATATATTATTATATTTTATGACAATTAAATCCTTTTTGTTTTTTGAATCAGATTTACATATTATTCTGTACACTGAACACTTGTTATATCCCATTGTTTATAAAATAAGATGTTACAGGCTATCGTTTTACAACACAAAACACAAAACGCGCCAACGTCACACCTGCGCGCGAAGTCGTTCAAACTCGCGGAGTTTGGCGGACTGGGCCCGCGCCGCCCGCTTCCCCGCGGGTACCCCTCCGTTGCTCTGCGCAAGTACATTCGTTTCACTACTGTAGGGATATTATATTGCTATACTGTGGTATCGCCATACCATATCGCAAAATCGGTGTAGCGGTTTGGGCGTGAAAAGGTAACAAACAAATGGACTTTCGCATATTTTATAATATTAGTAGGATCTATCAATAACGTACTATTATTAGTAAGTTAAGTATATAGTAGCTATAGACTATAGTACATAATTGGCGATCTATAATTATACAACCACCATTCGCGATCTATCTGTTGCACTTGCACCTCCCTTCCCCTCATCAATCTTAAAGTTGTGCACGACCTATTGGGCACTTACCGTAAGAGAGCGACGTCATTGACCACGGTGTCAGGGTCGTACATAGGGTGTATGACGACATGGGCGACCCTCATCTCGATCTCGCCGTGGCCCCGCACGAGTAGGTCGTGTTCTCCCAGCCGTACGTATAGCCGCCGCCGGACGCAGTGCGCCGCTGTCACCACCCAGCGTAAAGCTACGAGAGTACCGCCGCAGAATGCTTCCTATAAAGAAAAAAATTCAGCGCCTTAATTTGTGGTTGGCGGACAACTCGAGTTAGAAAATTTGATAAGTTGTTATTGGTCTTTGTTTACTAAAGCTTGACCGCTGTAAAGTCGACCCTCGTAGCATACTTGTAGCATAAATTTAGTATGCTACGAGTATGCTACGAGAGCAAATTTAGTTCTCTTCTCCCGCATTGGGGGCGCTGATTCCGCTTCAAATAGACACAAAAAGCAGGTGGGCATCATAAGTCCAGCGTACTTGTATAAAGCGTCTCCGAGACAGACGCGGCCTGCGGTGGCGGTGGCGCGGGCGGTGACGGTCAGTTGGATGACTCGAGAGTTCTAGGAACGACACAGACACACGCGGCCACGCGGCCAAGTCATCCAACTGACCGCCACCGCCACCGCCACCGCAGGCCGCGTCTGTCTGGGAGACGCTTAATGGAGGTCAGTGATCTAATCTCATAATATTAAGATAGGTAGGTACATATTTTATTTATACAGTTTATGTTTTCCAACTCATACAAACAATACCTTGTATCGGTTCAACACCGCGACCTGCCAAGTCCATTTCCCCGGCGGCGCCTGCCTGCCTCCTATGATCTTCATCATGTCCCTCATCCGGGCCCGCATGCGAGCGCTCGGCGGGCCGCGGTACCGGCCTACTCGCCCGCACTGCAACGTCCTGTAGCTTCGGGAATCGTTCGCACGAATCGCCTGGCTGGCTGTTTTGGGACTACCTGAAAATTGCATTAATGTTTGGTTGGCTTCGGACGAGTCGGGAATTGGGGTTAGTTTTTGTATAATATTAATGCGCTGTCAGATCAAGTATGTACAATCGAAGAAATGCATTAATTAGCAGTTGACGGACCTACGTCATTTGGATGGATATCAGTTTAATGTCATAATCTGTCGGCTAGGTTTGACATAACTCGACCAAACTACGCAGGTCCGTCATCTGCCTATGAATTAACTTATCTGATAGTACAATCGGATTGATTCATGGCATTATCAGCCTTCAGGCAAATGGTTCTAAATTCAAAAAATCAAACCTTATGTATTTGGTCGAGTTTCAATCAATAACTTTGATTTTGGCCGAGGCTTTTGTTTGGCTTGATTTAATCGTCCAAAGAACGTAGATTTCTCCATCTGCCTATGAATCAATTTATCTGATTACCTGCGGGCTCTCTATATTACGTTACTTTTGTTTTGTTCAGCAGCAAAATATTGCAGACTAGTTTCAATGCAATTTGTTCAAAATGAAATCCAGGTAGGCCTTTATCATAGAGATTGAAAATTAAATTTGATATTCCCATCTCGATACAGATTATAGAAATCGATGAAATAGCTGCACGGTTTTGGCACTCCGAGACGACCAAAATATACCATAGAGGCTTTTTGTGCCAAATTACACGCCGCAGACTAAGAGACCGTAAAAAACCGAGTTGGATATTTTTAATATTAATTTTATTTTTGTATTTGTTGTTATAGCGGCACCGGAAATACACAATCTGTGAAAATTTCAGAACTCTAGCTATAGTGGTTCTTGAGTTACAGCCTCAAGACATACAGACAGACAAACAGACAGACAGACAGACAGACGGACAGACGGACAGACGGACAGACATCGAAGTCTTAGTAATAGGGTCCCGTTTTTACCCTTTGGGTACGGAACCCTAAAAAACGACCATAACACATCCTACATTTTGAAAGTCGAAGTCGAGTTTGAAATAATATTAGTAGGATATCCACAGCCGAATATAAAAGTAAGGATGTGCGAAAGAGAGCTCACCAATTATTATCTACTCAGTAAGTCAGTACCTCTTAGAATTTCGATTATAAATTATTAACCCGTTAAAAGAAAGAGATTGCTTTTCACAAGTAGATTTGTTATGACACCAACGCATTTAAAAAAAAACCCATAATATTATGGACAATATCAATTCAAAACTGAACAGAATAGACCAGAGAATTCATATTATTCAAACACAAATTTACACTCCAGCGAACAAAAACAAACACATAATATACTAATTGCTCTAGGTAAATTTAAATCGAAGCTTCATTGATATTGCATTTGAAACAGAACGGAATCAATGCTATTGATATTCATAACTGATTGTGAAGTTTAGGCTAGTGATCCAATTAAAACTGCAACGTTGCAAAGAACATTAACACTGATGAATCACATCTTAACGTTATTAGAGAACAAGCTATGTGGCGTTAAGATAAAGCTAGTACCTATTTACTTCACCTGGTTCCTTCCGCGCCCGGTTCCGTATCCAGTGGTGGCAGTAGCTTCCCTCGAGATAGCAATATGCTGACTGTCTGATCACCTTCCGACCACATATTACCCACTTCTGGCAGTGCCTGGAACATAGATAAATGATGAGTAAATCGCTTTTCGAGTAAGCAAGTCAGGTACTAATAGTAATATTAAAATTTAGATAATTTCAACCTGTATAAAAAATGTATGGAATTTATGAACATAGATACCTCTATTATTGCATTGCTAGGTGATATGGCGCTGGAAGCTACCGTAGGATATTTCCCGAAGCCAGTTCTTCGGTTTTTTTTTATAAAATAATCGGGCAAACAAGCAAACGGGTCACCTGATGAAAAGCGTCTACCGTCGCCCATGGACACTCGCAACATCCGAAAAATGTTAGGTTCTTCCGGACAGCTATTAGTGAAGAAGTAACATATTCTCATCTACTACCCACCTTTCCCTAACCGAAGAACATTTTTTCGAACATGATGTCCAGGGTCCCCACTGTGAGTACCCGTGCATATGCTTATCATCATCACCGAGCTGTTTCAAGTCAGCCTGCAACAGAAAAACAATAATTATCATAAAGTACAAGACACGTCTAGCCAAAACCTTGTTACGACTAAATTCTTTAATCACGTGTGTAGGGTGTGCCAAAATCTTTTCGTTTTCGCTTCGTTATAGAATCGCCGATCAAAATGTATGGAATTGGCATAAGACGAGTCGAACGTCAACGTCATAGGGGGCGTCCACAAATTACGTGAGGTGTTTAGGGGGGCGAGGGGGTCGAGACAAATCTCATCTAATCTCACGTTGGGGAGAGGGGGGGTCTCGGCAAATCTCACGTAATTTTTTTCTCAACAAAATAATACTATTTTGGTCCATTTTATCCAGATTGTAGGACGTAGGTACTAGGTACGTATTCGTAAGCGTAATCGTTATACGATTAAGATCATTCACAAATACGTTCGAAAGAAAATCTACTGACTGTCAAACCAAACGTTTACATAAGAAACCCACATTTTGAAAAATCTCACGTGAGATTTTTGGGGGGTTGAATAAAATCTCACGAAATCTCACCAGGGGGGAGGGGGGGTCAAAAAAAACAAAAAACACCTCAAGTAATTTGTGGACGCCCCCATATGAACGAACGCATAAGTCAATAAATTTCCATACATTTTCATCGGCGATTCTATAACGAAGCGAAAACGAAAAGATTTTGGCTCACCTCCCTGGAAGACTTTTCAGGATAAATAGTATTCTATGTTCCTGGAATCAAAGGAACTTCGTAGAAATTTTATGAAAATCGGTTTAGTGGTGAAGCGGCAACAGACGGACAAACAAATGTAAAGACACACTTTCGCATTTTTAATATTTGTTCTTTGGTAACTGATTTCAGTTTTCAATATTTTCGAACTTATTGTAAGTAATTGATATGTTTAGTATTTTAAACTAAAACGGTTACATAATAGAGGCAAAACTACCTTTTTAACACGAGAATGAATTGTTTAACGTTGTAAGCAGTGTATTAAAGTACTTATAGTAATGGATGGGGAGATTATCATAATCCTCTGTACTCGAAGCAACTAACAGCTTAATGAATAAAGTTTATAGCTTATACATAATATTGTATACACGTGTTTGATAAAAATGTAATAAGTTAAAAATAGTTACTTTTATTATTATTAGCAATCATTACTACACATTTGCATAGTAAATGTTGATATTTTGGGATAGAATCTATATTATAATCCGTTGTGCCAAAATTTGTTATTCCGGCGGAACCGTAAATTTTTCCGAGGTAACTAAATTATTCTATGTCCTTTCCCGGAACTCAAATTATCTCCATGTCATATTTCAGCAAAACCGGTTCAGCGGTTTGGGCGTGAAGAGGTAACAAAGAAGAAACCAAAGACCTTGGTTTCTTGTGTCAATGAAACAAACAGACAGAATATAGGATATGGATTATGGATAGATAAAAATTAATTTTCAATTTCACCAAAACTCGACATCGGATGAACTAATTTGGTTAATTGAGTCTTGAAATATTGGTAAAGGTTTATTATAATTAGGTAAGGAAGTGTAAATCACCTTTAGTGTAAGTTCACCGGATGTTTGAATTTGAAATACATCATTTTCAACATTATGGTCACAACTTTTCTTACCTAGAGTTTTAGTGAAATTATAATTTATATTTGATTTAACAGTTTTAAAACGTGCATTCAACTGATACACTATACTATAGGAATATTTCGTAACATTCTACACTGAAGCACTGGCGGACTAACAGGGGGGCGGCGGGGGCGGTCCGCCCCGGGCCCCACAACTAAGGGGGCCTCGGTTTGGCATAAAAAAAAATATTCGCTTGTCAACTCAGATTATATTATTATTTTAAACCATTCTTCCGATCATTTACCATAATAAATAAACGGTGTAGGTACCTAATTCATCTAAGTTCATAACGCTTAGAGTTGTGAAAACTGAAGTTCGGACTTCGGAAACGTATTTTGCGACTCGTCTGCGAGACTTTTCGTGGCGCGAATTCTAGTGGCGCGCCGGCGGCGCAAAAGCAGCGTCGGTTTTGGATTTTGATGACGTAATTAATAAATTTAGTGCATTAAAAAAGCCAGAAAACAAAATTTGAAATGTGTGTAATTCTGTTGTTGTGCTGTGTTGAGAATATTGATTTCATTAAAATTTTAGTTTCTATCTGTATTTGTTTAATTCAGTAAATCTGGAGGGCGCCAGGGGGCCCAAAATTAAAGATCGCCCCGGGCCTCAAAAAGTCTTAGTCCGCCACTGCACTGAAGTGCAAACTCTATCTGAATAGTCGTTACTGCGGCAAATCGCTCCTGCAATCCATATTGCTCGATTAGAAATGAAAAATGGCCAGTTTCGAATTTTTATTCTAGTTCCAAATATTACAGCCTAGTTTTGAATGACTTTTCTTTTCAAACTTTTGTGTATATTGTCATGGATATAAATAACGCTATAATTTCAGATGAGCAGTTGTTAATTATGGTACGATTTTTTAATGTAACATGACTAATGATTTTAATATGGAAATGATAGCTTCTGTTTTCACAATAAATAATATAATTTTTTTTTATATCTATGGACGCTTCACACCACGTCAGTCTGGCCCCGTGCTAAGTACCTAAAGGACTTGTGTTACAGATACCAGACAACGGAAATATATTTAATACTTTTATACTATACATATATTTAAGATTTTTATTATATCATACACATATTTAATACACATTCAGACCCGGGAACATTGAAAACTGTTTGTTCCGTCGGCGGGATTCGAACCCGCGACCCCCGGCTTGAGCTATCGACGCGCTCACCACTAAGCCACAGAGGTCGTCTACATTTTTACATTACATATAAACAAGCACTTGAAGTTAACAGCCAAACGTGAAGAATATTTTATGATATCGAAAACACGGGTTAGGTGAAAGGTGCACTTTCTTGGAAACATTTAAACTTTTAATCAGGCTTTCATCTAGTCATCATAGTATCTGTTTTATCTTTTTAAAATACAGTTATCAAAAATCTAAATGTATAAAACTCAAAGGTGACTGACTGACATGGTGATCTATCAACGCACAGCCCAAACCACTGGATGGATCGGGCTGAAATTTGGCACGCAGGTAGATGTTATGACGTAGGCATCCGCTAAGAAAGGATTTTGATAAATTCTCACCCCAAGGGGTTCAAATAGGGGATGAAAGTTTGTATATAATAATACATTTTAACGCGAGCGAAGCCGCGGGCAAAAGCTCGTACAGTATAATTTAGTTCAGCAGACAAATTATCGATAAAAAAGAGTACCAACTAGATAAATCTTTATAAAAAATTAAATTTAATTGTTTGTTTAAACTTTAAACGCTTTTACATAAATTATTATTGAATAACCTGAAAATATTATAAATCTAGCAGACCATATTTTGAATTTTGTAAAAGCGATAAAACAGCGACAAGAACATAGCTTAAAATAAATTACTGTCGTTAAGGCAAGTCGGAATCCGTTCAGAGTTTTTCAAGTTTCTAGAAAGTAATCCTTAATATGCTGTCAGCATAAGATTCATACTAGAGGTAAAATAATACAAACCATACCCACCGGCCACTTTCTATACAATCCGCACTTCGGTAAATTGCAAGTTTGTTACTGTTAAATAAATGCGATTGTGAGGAATGATTAATTCATAGAATTGTGGGACTGAAGAGGTTCGTTAGATGGTAGTATTCAGAACGGGGTTCAGAGGTCGAACAGATCGGACCGATATTAATTTATGAAATTGTGGTCGGTGGTTAGAGTCGGTTTACATTGCAACGCGACAAAACGAAGAGATAATGCAACCCCGACAAAAAAGAAGGGTGTTATTAATTTGATATTTCTGTTTGTCTGTCTGTGTGGATCTGTCCGTGGCATCATAGCATCAACACAAATTAGCTTAATATCACTAAAACTTTATCCATGGTATCACCGTGAAATAGAGCCAAAAAGATGATAGTTGGCAATAAACAGGCGTAGTAATCTGGCAAAAGGGCTATAACTCGCACAGGGCTATAAAGGCCAACCGTAATAAACGTGGGAATCAAAATATATTGTCACAAAATTAGAAAAGTTAGAATAAATACGAACATTTATAAATTCGTCGTTCGTAATATATTATTTCGTCAAATACGTTGCTTCTGTCACACTAATCCGTAGTTTATAGGAATATGATTGCATCAAAAGGACAAAATAAATGAGAACAATGTTAAAGGAATAAAGTAGAAAAACAACATTAAATATTATTATGTCATAATGTGTGTCCACCATGCAATGTTTCTAAGACTATTTGTAACTGTTATGTACGTATTTAGGAACGGAACGGTCCTGTATTTTTTTTTTATTATAGGGCCTACAAAGTTAAAAAGCGAACAAACGCACCATAACTAAACTGTCTAAGAAAATATTACAAAGTTTATAATATTATTACTTTTAACGTAACAGAAAATTGTGAAAAATATGTATCATTATTTTGTTAATGCCTTGGAAAATTAGGCTAGAAAAGCATGTTAGTACTTCCAAGTAGGAGCAACAACACTCAAGTAACATAACCTAAGTTCGCATACGTTTTCGGTCCATAAAAATCACATTTTTCTCGCAAAGTTTATTGCTCAGAAAATCGAGAATGCCAGAGGCTTTATCGTCGCTAGACCATAGCAAATGCGTTCAACATAATGCTGTAGTGGGTATATAAAAGATTTCTCTAGTAAGGTGCTAATAATATTTAGTAATGAGGTTTTTCGGTATTTGATTTCCCAGAAGTATTTTAAACACAAAAGTGTTACCTACCAGCTGTCACCAATGAGAAATGGTTTATCATTTCAATTATTTGTGACTGATAAATTTACGATCCCATTCAGAGAGATTTAATGATTATTTAACTTTAATTAAATGAAGATTTTCAGTCTTTAAATTAAAGTTAATAATGGTTAAATTGTCTCTAGGCTTGACATTAGGTTCACTTACCGTACTTTGTATGTGCTGTCTACGCCTCTGCTGTGCATGTCTTCGAATATTTTTATTTTTCAAGGGTGAATTTTCACATCTGTAAAAAATATTTTATTTTAAATCTTTCGGAATATGATGATAAATCAAATAACATGAATAATACTTTGAGTTGTTTGAAAAATATTCAACTAATGTGTGAGCCTACAAAACAACCCTCTGCTTGGTAGCATGCAAATCCTTTTAGTCCTGAAATTATTAGATACATGTTTGATGATGAAATAAAATAAGTATATTTTAAGCTTTCAACGCCTTATTTTATCATGATGGCATTCTTATTTGAAATATCACGTAACTTGTATTAAATTAAGAAACGGATACCATACGTCTTATGTACTCATTAGAAGCGTAGCCTGTCTCGGAGGGGCCCCGTATACTAATTTACTTAGAGCCCCCCTAGGAATGGTAAAGATTCCGTATAAAATAAAAAAATGCTTAAAATTCACGTGACCCGGGGCCGTGGCACGTGATACGGCAAATACCGCGCGGCGGCAGCTCAGCTACGCGGTACTCATGCCGTCTTGTGTAATTATACAATATCTGAATATCTTGTATAACGATTTAAAATTCAGCTCAGAGCGCTTACAGATGAACGATGGCAGTCGACAGCAGTCGACGGCAGCCGTCGACAAGTCTCAAAAAAACAGTGAAAAAAAAATCCCACGACTGCCGCGTTGTCGCGTCGATGCGAGGCGTTCGTCTGTAAGCGCTATGAGCTGAATCCCTTCAGCCTTACCCAGCAACCTCTATCCTGGCGGCGTCACCGCAAACCCGTCGACGCAGGCAGTGCCGCCGCCTCGTTCTAGAACCACCCCGACATGCGCTCCAGTCCGACCAGGCTGAGTAGGTTCTTCTAACGACTAAAAAAATAAAAAAAACGATGAAAAATGCGTGCTGGAATTACATAAACCAGATGGAATTTAGAATGCAGTCATGACCAAAAAATGTAAAGTATTCAAAATAAAATTATTACTAAGATTTGAATACGAGTATTGGTATACCAAAAATTAATGTTAAATTAAAAGCCTTGGCAATCGACAACTTGATTTTCATCTCTACTGAACAAGTGCTTTGAATTTTTGTCAACACATTGGACTCCTGGTCTAATGCTTCCGAAATTAAAACAAAATAAAATATGCTATCATATTATATTATGTAGGTATATAATTAATGTTTTGTTTTTTATTGGAAATGATATTGCTACCGCTGTTTCCAATAGATCGAGTACCTAAATTTTTAAGGCAAACTACAAAATACAATGTTCATTGAACAATAATAATTATTTCTCAAAGACTTATTGACACAGATGTATAACCAAAGAGTTATCCACTTATTTTCCTGTCAATATAATATAGAATAACAATCAATTTTCTTATCGTAACTTATACACCAGATGGCCATAAACATATTTTCTTAACTCAAAAATCTTATTTTTAGGGCCGGGCGTGGCCGCGTATGTCTGTGTCGTTCCTAGAACTCCCAAGTCATCCAACTGACCGCCACCGCAGGCCGCGTCTGTCTGGGAGACGCCTTACTTCGATGTCTGTCTGTCTGTCTGTAAATTTTTTACAACTTTTGCTCTAGGTATAACACTACGGAACCCATCGTGCACGAGGCCGACTCGCACTTGGCTGATTTTATTTTTTACTTAGACAGTCCTCTAGGACTATGTAAATTCTAGTCTCTTAAACAAGTCTATGGTAAGAATATTATAATCAATAAAACTTTACCTGTATTCATGTGATCAATAGTAACATTTCCCGATTGTGTGGCAGCCTGAAAAGCAACAATATGTAAATAAATGTTGTAAACATCAATACAACAAATGTTTTTTGTGCAATTTGAGGTCAAACTGTGCGACAATAGTTGCATTCAATTATGTATATTGACACAAATTTCAATTTGGCCTTCCGCCATTTTTGTAAAACGCCGCAGCAAGAGCGATGTAAATTGTGGTAACTGTCAATACACTTTTATGGAAAACTTTGTGATGTGATTTTCTATTCTGTGTTTTTATACATTCACTCCGCAATAAATGGAATGAATTGAATTGAACAAATTGCTTTAGAGTTTGGATTAAATTTAATAAAATTTCAATTTATCCATACTTTCCGATTTATATTTAAAATGTAGCAGCAGCAGCAGTCTGTTCGTCACATATCCTCTTTACACATAAACCGCTGAACCGACTTTGATGAAACTTTGTACACGGACTTATGTACCACGAAGAACGTAGTAAACTTTTACCTGGAAAAATAAACCTACATTTTCCGAAGCAAAAGTATGCTCCTTCGCGATTAATGAATTGCTTGAATAATGTTATAGGCAACATCTAGTATTATAATACCTCTACATCAGGGGTGGCCAGGCAAAAAATATAACTAATTAGACCAGACTGTGCAATGACCAATAAGTTACACTATGCTGTTTCATTTATGATTTCAATAAGTATGTAATTATAAGGGTACTTGGTAGATCGCACAGGGTTTCGTTAGTAAACAGTAGATCTTAGGTCTAGTCAAATTGGCCACCCCTGCTCTACATTATATTAATTTTCCTAATTCTCACCTGTACTCGAGTAAATTCCACAAAAATTAAAATCCAACAGAATCCCTCATGCACCAACATCGTCAAATAATATCATTAACATTTTCCAAACTTCTTCTTGAACCGACTTTCCATAATAATTCTTGAAGAATCTGAAACAATATAAATTGAATATTTACCTATATAACGTATATTTTAAACGACAATAAACCCTTAACTTTCCTACTATCATACAAAGGAGCTAAGGCTCTGAAGCGCTTTGGCATGAAACAGCTTTTTTTTTAACCGACTTCAAAAAAAGGAGGTTATCAATTCGACGCGTATGTATGTAATATTTCCAGAACTGCCCAGTTTTTGTATATGTTAATCTATAACAGTTTCTGAACAAATGTGCCAAATTTCAAAAGTGTATATATGTATGTATGTCTACGTATGTTTTTATGTTTGTTCGCGCATATCTCTGAAACTACAAGTCCGATTTAAGTGATTCTTTTTTTATTGTACTAGGTATTGTTCAACTTAGGGAATAGTATAAGTTCCATCAAAATCGGTTCAGTAGTTTTGGAGATAGGGAGTTTTAATTCTCAATTACGTACAATTTTGAAGTCGGTTTTATCTTTTTAAAATACAGTTATCAAAAATCTAAATGTATAAAACTCAAAGGTGACTGACTGACATGGTGATCTATCAACACACGGCCCAAACCACTGGACGGATCAGGCTGAAATTTGGCATGCAGGTAGATGTAATGACGTAGGCATCCGCTAAGAAAGGATTTCAATCAATTCCACCCCCAAGGGGTTAAAATAGGGGATGAAAGTTTGTATTTAATAATACTTCTTAATGCAAACGAAGCCGCGGGCATTAGCTCGTACATTATAATATTATATGTATTGTGATTTCTGCAAAAAGTCGAAAGGGGATCAATAATGAACCTGTATTAATTAACGCTACATAATAAATACTCTTTTTATTGTGCCTCTGCTATTAACTAACAATAATGATTATTGTTAATTATTATGCCTCTAATTATTCCTTCAATCTCTGTGGGTGACGTGAAATGGCAATCAGCTTTCTATTGAAAGACAGTGTACACTCAAAGCATTCCGTCTTAATATTCCAATCTAGAGTCCATACAAACTATGGACATATTCTTGAATACATAAATAATCGCTTTTACGATATTATTATACATACTGTCCGCACTCAAAGATGATAATGATTATGTAAATAGTAAATACTAAACTAATGACAATTAATATTAACATAAAAACATAACCTAAAATGCGTCTATGAAACATTATATTTCCGGTATTATTAGAGGTCTCGAATTCTTCAGTCAAAGACAATAAATAGGTACATTATGTGGAAGGCCACGGGCCCCCGACAAGGTCCTACCGATGACAAGAGGGCTGATTGATATACTCATATACAATTTTATACTTCCTGTGTAAGTATAATGATGCTATCGATCGAATTTCGAAATAAAATTGAATTTTTAAACCTAAAGACACGAATAACGAGTTACATTGACAAAATAAACAAAAAATCTTTAAACCTGAATAAAAACAAAAGTAAAGGTTTCGAGTCAATACTGACTATTATCTATTCTGTGTCAATACTTAAACTAAAAATTTTACCACAGAGCAGTTCATATTTAGACAGGGCACTGCATTTTTAGCTGCGTTGTCCTGTGTTGCGCGCTGTAATTCAGTTTAAATTAAAATTTAAAATTCTGATTTTATCGTAATGAGTAATTTTCTACTGTCCTCTAGCAATTTCAGTGTTTACAGACCCTTAAACATGGGAAAAACTTAGCCAGGAATATACGCCTCAAAGTATTAATAATAGTACGGGAGTCCTAGAACAAATTTTTTTGTGATTACTAACAAGCAAATTTTTTGTAAGTAGCTACATTTTGATAAGACAAACAACATAAAATCTCGAAAGTGGTAGCTATCAGAGATAGAAAGGATTTCATACTTTGACTTGATAGACCTAAAATATGGATTGTTTTATTTGTAGGACAAGGTTACTCTTAAATTATATAACTATTAACCTACCAATACACAAAAAGTCAGCTGCTTAGGGTTCCGTTTTAGGGTTCTGTAATCAACAAAACTTGGTTGACTACTGTACCCTAAAACGGAACCCTAACCAGCTGATTTTTTGTAAATTGTTAGGTTGATAGTTATATAATTTAAGAATAATCTTGTCCTACAAATAAAACAATCCATATTTTAGGACCATCAAGTCAAAGTATGAAAACTTTTCTATTTCTGTTAGCTACCACTTTCGAGATTTTTCGAAAATAAAAATGTTGTTCGTCTTATCAAAATGTAGCTACACAAAAAAAATATTAGCTTGCTAGTAATCACAAAAAATTTGTTCAAGAGCTCCCTGACCATAACAGTTACTTGATTAGATAAGTCAAAAGTTTAATTATATCTGTTTGGATAGCAAAGTTATGTCATCAGACAATTTGGAACTATGGTAAGGAAAATAATTATTGTCAAAATAATTACAGCTACGCTTGTTATTAATTCTTAATTAGACCTAAAATTTAATAGGTCTAATTAGTTATTAATTAGGCCTACTTATTTGAATAAACTAAAAAGGTTTAATATTTAACTAGATGACGCACGCAACTCCGTTGCGAATCCTCGCTCCGTAAAATTCGTTTATCCCGCTGGAAAGTACATTTTTAACAAGCAAAACTAACTCCATTGACTTATATATTACTAGCGTCCTATGTCCTATCCCGGGATTCAAAGTACTTACCTAACAAATTTCATAAAAATCGGTTGAGTAGTTTAATAGTAAAAGGCAAAAGACAGACACACTTTCGTATTCATAATAAATTAATAATATATTAGTATGGATAGAGGCTTATCCATATACATCCGCTACAGAACCTCATTTTGCAAGCCGGTTAAAAACCAGAAGCAATTTATATTTGTCTCTTAAATTGTAGAGAAATAAATCACATACCAGACAAAAGATTGTATGTAGCCGCGAACAATAGTCGGAGAACAATGTAATTAGGACCTGGCCGTTAGCGCCTTGACAACACTTTTATGGTGTGTATTTCCTAACGTAAAATTACCACCACTCTAAATAGTTATATGGGTCAAGTAAAATCACCTGAGTGACTAATCTTAAACGGTACTCAATCTTGTCCCGATCTGGTAATAGATTAGACATAAATATATGATATTTAAGACCCCTTTATACGAGGTGGCCTATTAATATGGTCGACCTGTTCGCAGGCCGATCTGACCAGATTATTTCTGCATTTCCGTGTGTGCACAAGCCCGGCAAGTATCTTTTTGGGGGTTTTAATGCAACCAATCTATAATTATAGGTAGCTTAATTTACTATCCTCACAAACATTGTAAAATAATTATTATTATAGTTGAACGCAACTTCACTGCGCTGAAATTGGTTTATCGCACAGGAATAGTCCTTTCCCGGAATCGAAGTATCTCCATAACGGTAACGGTAGGATAATAATAGAGATATCATATTGTTATGTTACAGAAAAGGATCAATAAGCGTAAAATTCCGGCGCAAAGATATTTTTTTACTTGCAAGCAGCATCTAGTATGTAGATAAAGGGCTACAATAACTAACAGCTCTTTACGATAAGGTTCTAATGTTCCACAAGAAAACTGTTTAAACTTTAATTTTCCTGCGCAGTAAGTGTAAAGTACCTACTTCAGGGAATGTTTAAGAAAGTTTAATTTGGACTTGCACATTACCTGGAATAGAAGCGGGAAAATTACATTTGCCTACGAGGTATCCAAAACGTATTCAAGAAATTGAAGCAAAGAGTCGCTGTGAGCAAAATTTAATCATACCAATAAAGTAAACTAGTAAGAATAAGGTCAGATCACACCTATAGGCGCTATTGAGCGATACATAAAAACAATGCATTTAAAATTGACAATGATATTTTAGTATCGACTATCGCATTGCATTTATAAATAACTGATGATGCCCGCAACGCGGTTGCGCCAAAGTCGTTTATCGCGGGAACCGTACATTTTTTGGTATAAACTGCAGTAACCTATGTCCTTTTCCATAACTCAAGTATCTCCATACCAAATTTCAGCGAAATCGGTTAGGAGCCAGCTGCTAAAACGCTAGCCCCGCCTACACATCCCGCTATCCTCCAATCGTGATACAATGATTCCATGAATCGTGCTCTTACGTTGCAGCTAATAGTGAACAATATCGCGTAACAACGGTCCCCGCATTATAGCACGAAAGTAAAGGTCGTAAGTCCCAGAACTGTTTTTTGGTGATTACTTAAAAACTAAATACAATACAAATATTTCCGCTAGCTATTATTTTAAGTGTGTGATTGTAGTAGTGCATGTTATTTAATGATAGTAACTCAATAAGTGTAACAGATATTCGTTGAGAAGCCCAAAAATATTCATAATTTCGAAAAATAAATCTATCGAGTCAAAATAAGTGAATCGTGTTTTCCGTAAGTTAAATATCAGATAAATATATATACAATGATTAAATAAATCTCAATTTCAGTGGAGTCAATCGTCTTCCGGGAGTGTAATACTTAGTAGAAAACACAGTAAAAAATGACAGCCCAGTCTTAAGTGGTTTAGGCGTGAAGAGATAGCATACAGAAAGATACACTTCGCATTTATAATGTTATATACTATGGATATCGTATTTATAAAATGGATATTGTATATTCGTATTGCGTTTTGATGTAAACTGGGTTCTCTCTATAAAAGGTCATCGATTCTCATTGTGGCAATTTCAAAAAAGGACTATTTGTATGACAGACTTTTTTTAATAGAGCAAGAAAATAATATGTGGGTTTCAAAGTTTTCTTCTCAAAACTCTACCGAATTTATATGTTTTATGTAAATAGGCAACTTTTTTCCACCGGCCGGGCCCATGCATGATGCAGCTTGGGCCGTGGCCTGTAACGGTCTATTTCTAAATCCGGGATAGCTTTGGCCTTAAGATAGCGTGCATTCATGCAAAATTCTGTATAGTTAGTATCACAGACATAGATCATAGTATAAAGTATAAACTTTGTCTAATGTTTTGGAAGCAGTGACTAATTTTATCTACGATCAGGTCAACGACCGCGGTGACGTCACGAGTGATAATCTCAGTAGACCGTCAGACGTCGTTTATCTTAGTATGACCTACCTCCTATTCATAGTATAATGATTGTCATCGGGACAGTACTTTGTAACGTTGTCATCGTCATATTTTGATGAATGGCGCTTTACACAGGAAACATTTAAAAGAACATAATATTAATATATACGGTATACTTTAAGTAGTTCATTTATATACATTTTATACAACTGTAACGGTGTATAACGTATTTAATAAAGTCTTGAAATAAAAAAAGATGTATTACATAGTCATAGTATAAAGACTTGTGTTCATTTCAAACCATCACCTTCATCACTTTCATCTTTTATCGACTTCTTGGCAAAAATCTCTAAAAAGATTGTCAGCTTAGGAGTAACTTAGGGACGTTACTCCTAAGCTGAGAACATATTATTTGTAATACTATTTTTATGTAATTAGTAGGTAATTACAAATTACTCACATGATAAAAAATAACCACGACAAAGTTCATTGACCTGTGTGAACTACACGTAATTTTATATGTTACCGGTTTATCTAAACACGATTTTGCTTTAGACAAAACTATAAACGCCATTTAGGTATATCCAGTAACAACAACAAAACTAAAGCTTAAAACTACGAATAATGATTTATGACTATCGACTTCTGTCATCTGATCGTTTGGTGTGATCTGACCTTTACCGACTAAATGTTCAGACGCGACGATGCTTTTTTTTTTTTGCGCCGAGAAAATGCTGTTAAGCATCTTGCGGGGGATGGGGTCCTCCGCAAGTATGTAGGTCTCTGCTGCGCGCAGCCCCTACCCACTAAAAACTCGGCGGTACTCCACTATGCGCCTTGGGCGGATCGCGTGAGCCTACACCACGACTCCGCCGCCGGCGAGAGACGCGACGATGCCTGGGATACAGAATTAAAATATCTCAAGCAGCGTTCCACTCTTTGACTAGCGTAGCATCATCTTGTTTCGTTTCAGTTCGAACCGCATCTGTTTCTCTTCCGCGGTCTATGCATATTTTCTACTCTATTATTACTATCATATTTAAATTATAAAAGAGATATTTCTAAATTAAAATAATAATTTGGATATCATACCGATTTTTCTACAGATCCCAGAGCTGTTTCCATCATTATAATATTGTGAATCACGGTATCAAAAGTCTTGCTGGCTTATTTTAAATGTAACATAAACAGAGAGACGTTGAATACACAAACTATTATTTCTCACGCTTCTGTTTGAAGTTGAATCGATACAGTGAAAAAATAAGCAGTACTGCTATAATATACGTAATATATGACTGTTTCAGTATAGTAACAGTATTTAGTTGTAGAAATATGGCCTGTGTGAAGCACTCTGAAGAACATAAACAAATGTTTACCCTTATTGTCTGTAGAAGTTTAAGTGTTGTCAAAATATGTTTTTTGGATGGCGTTTAGGTTCGACCGACTTCCAAAAAGGAAGAGTGTGTTCGTCTGTTTATATTTTTCTATTTGCTTACGTGTATGCTGTAAGGAAAAAATTAATTATCAAAACCAGTTCTTACGGTAGACTAAAGGCTCTATTCTCTATCGCGGCTAATTCGGCTGAATGGAGTAAGTACCTACTATATAGCAACCATACTATGCTTTTTGATAAAACACAATAAAGTATTCGCATTTCACAAAATAATATGATTGTCATAAGCAGTTTTCCAAAAAATATATTTTTGTTTGTTTCGTCAAACTTATATAAAAACTAATGAGTAATAAAATGTGTAGATATTTATAAGTTTGGTTGTATATCATACCGCAGTATTGACATACAACCATTATAACCACTAACGGCGGAAAGATTTATTTCACTCCCACATTGCATCATTCATAAAATGAAGCAGTAAATATTCGGGTTGCTCAAAGTTTTTAAACGACTTTTGCTAAATACTTTCTGATAGATAATTTTAGCCATATCTTTACAAAAATTGTGTAGTTATTTTAACATATTATAGTAATTTTTATTTATATTATGTAGATATTGTGTTATCATCACATCAGTCAGTCAAGGTGTGCAGACGAGGCGTGTACTCACAAAGCTCGGCTTTTAGCTATAAATTCATATTTCAGAAGGGATCAACGCACGTTCTAGTTCTGTGGTCGTACACCTCAGGGTTCAACATACAGCGCTAACCTTTGACATCAGGTGAGATTGACAGCTTCTTAGATTACCACATTATTATGCGTCATCCGAGACTCCATACTAATGATTAATGAATAAACCTTTTAAACCGTTACCTTTCCCGAGACTCAAAGTATCTCCAAATTTTCAGCAAAATCTTTTCAGCGGTTTGGGCGTAAATAGTTAACAGTCAGACAGACAGACACACTTTGACATTTATAATATTAGTATGGATGACCGCCATGAAATAGAGACCATAATGTAGATCCAGCGTTACGAAAATTTCATATTCGAATGGATCCTACCAGCCCCCCTAGACAAGACGTGGCAAGCGACTAACGCTACGCTAACGCTACGCTAACGCTACGCTAACGCTACGCTAACGCTACAAAATGTATGGGATTTGACATTAGTATTCGCTAGCGACAAATCGCATACATTTTGTAGCGTTAGCGTAGCGTTAGTCGCTTGCCCTTGTCTAGGGGGGCTGGAAACAATAGAGAAAAGAAAGTTTTATATTTAGGTTCCTATTAAAATAATAGAGAAAAGAAAGTTTAATATTTAGGTAATTGAATCTATAATATTCTTCCAGATCCATTTAACACTAGCTAGAGCTAGAGACATTAGATTCTTAGGCAGATAGCACACGAATTTGGTCGACTTATACCTACAGGGTATAACAAAACATAGTGATAAAATATGATAATATATTTTAAGGGTATGTGCAACGTACAATATACATCCCACATACAGAGTTCACTGTAAAAGTATCAGTGCTGAAAGAGCAGACTTTTTGTTATTTGTACGGGCAAGCGCCCCAGCGCAATTAGTTTGCCCGGACAGAAGTAAAAAATGACTCTTTCGGCGCTGCTACTTTCACAATGAAATCCATGCGATGTATACACACCCTAAAGTATTATCAGTATGTTTTGTTACAACCTGTATAAAGTGTAGCAACATTGACTTGATATAACTGGACCAAATAATGTAGGTCAATATGCTTATGAATTTTCTCTGATAATACATATACTAGCTAATAAATAATATAATAAAAAATTATCATAGAAGCATAATATATAAGAAAAAAAAGTGCTTACAAAAAAAGGAAAAAGAAATAACGTCAGTAAATATAGAAACAATTATTACCTATGACTAAATTGGCCGTTAACTGATTGCCTCTAAACTATTAATCAAATAAAAAACTTAATTAAATGTGTCGGTAAACCTGTCTTGTTTCTTTTATGTTTGCTCATATCTACTATATGATTTTACTTACTATTAGCATTTTTAATCTTCGTTTTTTTGCTAAAGAATCTAATAAAAAATTACCTAACACCCGTAGTAATGAAAATATCTCAACTTCACAGACGTCAAAGATTTTTTACTTTTGTATGGAAAAATCCATGACGAGGGGGGGCTTGCCTTTATAAACCACAATATTTTTTTCTAATATAGGTCTTTTAGTTTTATTTTGTATGTTCCTGTTTCAAACTACCCTTTCGGCTCTTACATAGGTACACAAGGTGTAACAACACTGACAACTTGACATGCTGTTTTGTTTTTCTAGAGCATCAGTGTGTCGTTCGGCATCAGTTTTCGGATGGCTGGTCGCAGCTATAAATTTCCATCCAAGCCCAAATTCAGCCTTGACGTACATAATATGTCTTGTATAAATCACAACTAAAACTACTAGACTATAAAATAGTTTATTGGAAAAATTATAGCCGAAACTATATCAGATTGTTTATGAGCTATTAATTATAGTTGTATGTATACTTTTGATTGGCTTTTATTGCGAAACGCCTATTAGTTTAATGACATCACCATAAATTAAGTGATGTACTGTGATTCTGATTACATTACTTTATTTCATTTAAACTGATCGACCCGATCTCGCATGAAGTCAATGACTTTAAGTCGTGTACTCTTCCTACAACTAAACAGAAAGAATATAAATACACTGCTACAATAGCATCTTTTACAAAGTTGTTTAAACTTTACCTTGTTTATATTGGGTAAAGTTGTGACAACATTTTCTTTTTTGTTCATCGTGAAGTTAGCTTGGTTAGGTAGGTGTTAATGATCTCAAGCACAGAACATATTATATATTAGTAGCTCTCAAGTCACAAATACTTTGGTGCAGCTATCTATTCTCATCGCTTTTCTTAGTGACTAGACTAGCAGTCCAGACGAGACGAGACAGATAGCAGATTGTTAGAAATAGTAGTGATAGCGCTATAAAATAATTGAATTTTATTTACTTATCAAAAGCTGCTGAAAACGAGCTGCACTGAAAATAAATAAAGGTAATCATAAAATTACTACGTAGCGTTTCATCACGTTGCGTTGCAATAATAAAATGCCTTAGGTAGTTATAAATAATCGGCCAAGTGCGAGTTCGACTTGCGCACGAAGGGTTCCGTACTGTTATAGAGCAAACATAGACCAAAAACTGTGTTTTTGTATGGGAGCCCTTAATATTTTATTTTAATATTATTCTTAAATATTGAAGTAGGCATATATTTAAGGCCTTCGTGAAAATATCTAGTGCCTACCTGTTGCCATTATTGATATTATCGAGCAAAAAAGGCCAAAAAAATCATGTTTGTTGTATGGGAGCCCCCTTTATATTTATTATATTAATTTTATTTCGTTTGTAGTATTTGTTGTTATAGCGGCAACAAATATATACAATTTGTGAAAATTTCAGAACTCTAGCTATAGCGGTTCTTGAGATACAGCCTGGAGACAGACGGACAGACAGACATCGAAGTCTCATGAATAGGGTCCCGTTTTCACCCTTTGGGTACGGAACCCTAAAAAAGAAAAAAAACTTTAAATTGCTACATCACGCAGCCACGCGGCGCTACAAGTTGCGTTCCTGAAATAAAATCCCATGTAATCTTGTAGAGAAATGCCATCATCTTGTAAAGTAGTAATAAGGTAAAAATAGCCTATCGTAAAAATTCTCAAGTCCAAGATCACAGGATTATATGAAGATTTAACAATAATCGTTTATAATAATACGTCTGTTATTGTTTCGTCTACGGATCTCGACGGCTTGGAATACTAACGGAATTTTGTTTGCCTATTAATAATACTGAAGACGTTATGTTTTAACATAACGTCTTCAATAGTTAATAACAGCATGGATAATTTGCGGTAGATCCCTAGTTACAGCAGTCGGCTAGCCAGCCTTCTATGGTTCAGTAAAAACTTAACAAAAAAAGTTAAAAAAGTTAGCAACGAATAAAATTCTGGAAGTTCGTGAAACAGGCCTCAACTTTCATTATTTTTTTCTAAAATGTATGTCACTTATACATGTATAACAAGAGCGTTTACATTTTTTTTCGCGATTATCAGCTGGAGTTACTTACATTTCTTTTATTCAAATGGGCTTCGAAATTACTAAGCCGATTTTAATTAAGTAAGTAATTGTAGGGCTCTGATGGGGGGAGGGAAAGGTAACCTAGAACTCTCCCACGTCCGCCCCCACTTTCACATCGCCCGCCCTTGTTCACACCTCTTGTTTGCCTCTTCCACGTCCACAATGTATTCTGATTAATTTGTAATTAAATTGATAATAATAAGATTAAGTACTGAGTAATTAAATTATGACCAACTCTATGCGACAGTACTAATTCTGCCGTAACAAGAATCTGTCGTTACAAGAATCTGTCAGAACCAGAATCTGTCCTAAGACGAATGAGCGAATTGTAGAGCGTACGGATGTAGGGCACGAAAAAGAAGTTTACTTTAACGCTAAAAATCTACAGTACCTCGGGGCTATTTTTACGCGAAGTATTAGGACCTAAATAAATATAAAATGCACAATTACTATCCACCAAAAACGTATTAATTTGTCGGATAAGCTGCCAATTTATTGATATCCTGTCAAAATTAAATTTATCGCCAGGATAACATTTAGCTGCCATTAGTGCAAGCGGCTTTTAAACTAATTTATGTTGAAAATTTATTGCCATTGTTCAAATCCCGTAGTGCAAAATCTTAACTGCCATGTCTAGGAAACCAGTTTAAGCGTAAAAACCGCTTTTGGCATGAATGGGATAGCAATTCGACAGAATTCTAGGTATCTACAAGGTTTGAAACTTTTAAAGATCCTTAACCCCCTATAGTAACTATTTCATTTTGCATGTTCGCAGCGTTCTATCATCAGGCAAACAGCCTTCTCCATTTCTACTGCCTATAAAATTGACAATAATTTAATCAGGAGCACTGTTTACTTTTGGCTAATGAAGGTCTATGATAGCTACCAGGATCGCCAAGCTGTCTATAGCATGTACATTGTACAATCAACGTTTATTATCATGTGCAATCATTGAGGAACAGGTATGTCACTCTCCATTGACCATTCAAAATCAGTATTGGTCTATATTATTATGTGTCAACGTTAAGAGGCATTAATGATATTAACCGATCAAGAACTGAAGGCGGTTTTTATTTAACGGTTTTTTATTTTTATTTAGCAAAGCACTCAAAATTTCGATAGCCATAAAAGGTTTTAGGTTTTATCAATAAAAACGGTTGTTTTCGTCCGTGATCGAGTTACAAAGTCTGAGCTTAGTAATTTATTGAATTACATAAAAGCACTCATGTGTAACGGCGAATATAATATTAGAAGCTTTTGTAGCGATTAACAGCTTTTTTTCAATGAACCTGATATGCACTGTTAAAAAGACGTTTTAAAATTTTAAAAGCAGTTCATATTTTGAATGCTGTAAAAACTTTACATAAATTTCAACGTTTCAAGCGTGAATTAAAATTATATTATTCACATATTTAATTAATAAATCTTATATTGTAAATAAGTAAGTCGTGTCTTTGAAAATATTACTTCAACTTGAAATAATTGATTTACAATTTATTATTTCAATTTCAATATTTTCAAATCGTCAAATGTTTGTGTCTTACCAACTTTACCCTATTATATGTGATATTATTTTGTCGCTTATAATATGTTGAATATCATGATATACAAAGAATTATTCGTTCATAAACTTACCTATGGCTCGAGTTTATCCGTCGTTCGGCAAACAGACATCAACGCTACTGGCTCACATCACAACCACGATCCAACTGCGCCCGCGCCGAAATTATCTCTTAGACCATGTCTACGCTAAAACTCTACCACCATAACTACTATAATTACCGTCATAGACTTGATCAAACTATAGTTTTTTAACCTTATCTGGGATCGTAGTTAACGAAATAACTATCTAAATATTTTAGGCCCCACTTACTTAACTAGTTTGAGAATCTATTTTAGTCTCTACATGAAACATTTTTTAACTCGGGTAAGTATAATATTGTATTTAAAACAGAGTTTATAAAAAAGTATCTTTTATAAACACATTTTTATAAAATCAATATTATCAATAGTCCAAAAAGCTGCAAATATCGTTTGCTCTATTTATCATAATATCTTATGAGTTTTTGTATCAAATAAGTTTATTTTTAAACGTTATCATAGGTCAGACGCCAGATAATAAAGAAGTAATAAAAATTAATCAAACACAATAATTACAAGCTAATTTCATTCTCTATTTACTTGTTCTACTTATCCTTCGTACAAAAATAGATGTGTAATTAATATTGTTTTTTTTTTCGGTAAATATTGTTTTTTTCCGGTAAATATATTACGCGGAATAATAGATGTATCTTGGTTTCCGTAATCCGAGGTTGTCGTTCAGGAAACGACCCTATAAAATGCTTTTACTTCTGCCATAGACTAAAGTTATTGTCCGCCCATATGTCATGAAGGAATGAGGACTTCCCTAATAAAACACAACTTTTGCGAGTCAGATACTCTCTGGAAACGAATTCCCTGGAACGTTCTAGCATTCGCCTGGGCCCATATAAATAGTCGCAGGCAGACGGGCCGACAATTCAGTTTAGTCTCAGCGATCTTCGAGGCAACTTCGGAGTGAAAACAAGTGATCAATAGTGAGTGAAGCAGTGAAACCTACGACTTGACTACGACCTAGGACAGTGATAGTGCTTAGCGTTTTGGACCTAGTGCTTTGTGTGACCTAGTGTCTGTGAATAAAGTCTTCAAGAGAGTCAGCAGGTCTTTCTCTCCAAATCCTTCGAACCCTAGCACGTAACAATAATATTAGTAGGGATGGATATAAGTCTACAGTCAGACATACCTACTACTCTAGCTCTACAGACAAAACCTATCTGTTATCTATAATTTTGTAGCGTCAAAGTTTCGTTTACCTATTCATGATCACGATTCAACTATGATATTATTGTAAGAGTGAAATTTGATAAGGAAATCCTTTGGACTATTATTATTATTATTAAACTATTATAAACTATTTGGAAACATGACAGATTTTAAGGTTAGTTCGTGTCTGGGAAATTCATTAGAATATCATATTTTTATTTACTTACTAAGTACTAATTCTCACTAAATACTATTGTTTGTGATTATGTTAAATATTATAATAGAAATAAATATTATGTGTGAGTACATGAGATGAGACCAAATTAATAAAATAGTGAAATAGCTTTAAATTCGTTCAAAATAGCATTTTTATAAAGGGAATTAATTACTTTAAACAAAATACAATGTATTATTATTTAGTTTTAAAAAGGTTTTTATGTTTTTATTTAATTTTTTATTTAATATATATGGACACTTCACACCACGTCAGTCTGGTCCCGTGGTAAGTACCTAAAGGACTTGTGTTACGGGCACCAGACAACGGTAATATATTATATATTTAATACTTTTATTATATACAAATTTAATACACATCCATGACCCAGGACTTTGAAAACTTTCTTTTTTTTTCGTCGCGGCGGGATTCGAATCCACGACCCCCGGCTTGAGCCGCCACACGCGAAGTCGTCAAACATTACATAGATACCGCGAAGTCGCTTCATGTTACAGTTAAGTAGTAACATTAAAAAGTCCAGACATTGAAGGTTAATGCAGTTTAAACAAGTAACTAGAGAAGATTAGAATAATATGCATTGTGCATAAAGAAATAATAAAATATTTTATTTTTTTAAATAACTACAAACGTACGACATTTGGGGTTGAGGCCGGGACGCCAAAAACGGGAAAATGATCAGCACTGAACATAAAACTTTAAGCTAATAAACGCTGAAAATTTTATAATTGTTGGATAAATTAAAAAGAATATAATATTATTATAATAATAGCTCAGAATTCTAGTTCCCGTGCTGTAAATTATCCCGTACCTCCGAAATTTTCAAGCTTACCTTAATGTTCACACATTTAATATAATATGTTTTCTGTTACAGTTGAATTACAATAATTCAATAAAGTAATATGTCTAAAACAGCATGTTCATGATATTATACTCTCTCTTATTTAAATATTTCGCAAAAAGTCAACACATAAAATAAAGAAACTTCCTTATTGAATGATTGAAACTACAGAGGTCACGGGGATACATAAATTAATCTGCGTGTTGCTGTAAAACATGCTATTTGAAAATGATCTTTTAATTTTTTTATTAAATGAAAGATTTTTATACCCATATCGTAAATTGTAAAAAAATATTGCTTACATTTGAACTGATTCAGCAGCTCTGCAATTTATTTTTTGAGTTAATAATCATATCACTTAGATCGTATTCAAAATTGTGGGACATGGATAAAATTTTATGTTTTTCATAATCATAATCATAATCATAATCTTTATTTGCAAAAATATGGTTTGCAGTACATAAAACAGTACATTTTGAAACATAAAACTTTAAAAGACAATACTATCTTCCTGTTACTATTTAAAGTGTGGCATTTGCGAAATTGCCGGAATGTTTTAGTTTACCCGTAACACGCGACAAGTATACAAAATATGGGTTTAATGACCGAAGTGTGAAACGCTCGTATGACGTATCTTATCTTTTGTGTAGAAGTTGTGAAGATTTGTGAATTACCTACTTTAATAAGGTGACTAATGATCATCCATCATTACATTAGTTCGATATCCTGAATAGAGCTGCAAAGGAAATTCGTGCTTATAGCACTTGTGTTTAACGTTCATAACACCTTTTTACTGTCATTAACGCTAAGCGAGAATAAACCCGCCACACATTTCCATCACTAAATCCCCTGTATAACCAAAATATTCTTGGTTGTCAGGGGAATTGGCAAAATCTATGTTTGTGCTCGTAAATGGAGGCTGGAGAGATTTGGCAAATATTAGGTCGAATTATTTTCTATCTAACAAGTAACAAAGCGGAATATCGGCGGCTTAAGCTGAAGGGAAGCACAAGCATAGCAGTAAAGTTAAATCTATTTTCGTTTCGTCGGGGAAAAAGTATTTTTCCCATTATAATATGTACGAGCTTGTCATGAAATCTCTGGGCCAATACCATTACCAAATACCAACAAGGTGATGTTGTGTGTGTGGTGGGATTGGAAGGGCATTATTCATTATGAGCTGTTACCGCCAGGCAGGATCATCGATTCTGAACTGTACTGCGAACAGCTGGTGAGATTAAAGCAAGAAGTCAACTTCTTAATAGAGAAAGCGGCCGGAATTAATCAACAGAAGGGGTGTGGTATTTCACCATGATAACGCTAGACCTCACACATATTTAGCCACTCAGCAAAAATTACGGGAGTTTTGCTGGGAGGTGTTAATGCATCAGCCGTATAGTCCTGACCTTGCACCTTCAGATTTCCACCTGTTTCGGTCGCTGCAGAATTCCATAGGCAGTGTCAGGTTGACATCACAAGAGGACTGCCAAAACCACTTGTCGCAGTTTTTTCATCAGAAGTCCCAACATTTTTATAGCAATGGGATCATGTCCCTACCAACAAGATGGCAAAAATTTATCAAACAAAATGGCACCTATATACTTTAGTCAGTTGTAAATAAACTTTATAGAAAAACCTTTTGTTATTTTTTATATAAAATGCGAAAAAACTTTTCCCCGACCTAATATTACGGATAGACCCATAAATTTTGGAATTGGTCCATGTGAAACACCCTTAATGGTCCAGTTCAAACGCAGACTCATTATCATAGTTATTTAGTATAATCTAGGGTATAAACCACTGCGTTACGCAGTTAGCTGCGATAAGCGCTAGATTACTGCTGGCGCTAGATGCTAATCTCATTTCCTTATGTCCTACATTGAGTACTAAGTAATAGAAACTATAATGGGTTATGGGGATTAATCTTGTAACGAGTGATTAAGATACCTAGTACGGAGTACCTAGTTAATATTTACAACCTAATCAACTAGGTCATGTCCGGTTTTTGTAGATTTTTAGCAGGCGTTTGTCTCTTTTAGTGATTAGCTAAATTAAGTATGTTACCCGCAAAAAGAATCTACTAATAAGGAAATATCATCTGTTGTAACGAATAAAATATAGCCTGCGAAAATGCTGAAAGAATAAAAAAATATTTTAACACAGACATTAAATGGAACGCGGAGAATAAAAATGTCCTTTCACTAAGTAATAGGGCTCCCTGACTAATGACTATTCAGGTTGTGTAGGTAATAGGAAGTATTTTACTAAAATTTTTCCTCTCCTTAAATTTCCCCCCTTTACTCCAGAAAAAAATTAACTTATGACTTATAATATGGTTTTCCGTTATTTTCCTGTTCTGAGGTTTTCCGTATGTGAAAGGCAGCGAAAATTATCTTTGCCCAAAGCGGCTAAAATAGCTAAATCGGTCCCTGATCATTGATCAAGGTACACCGTGCATTAAACATAATAATAATATAAAGTATTATTATTTTCATTTTTAAATAGTTAATTATTATATAATTTCTTATAAAATTGTATTTCGTTTATGATTACTTTATCAGATAATGTCTATGTAAATTGTAAAGTGGATGTTGCAGTAATAATGTATCTTTAAATATAAATAAAAAATAAACATTTTGTAAATACAAGCAATTTAATTTTATCGCTTTACTTATAAAATATAGTGGGTAAAAAAACAATTTTTGAGTACATTCACATGACATTCACGAGCACTGACATATGTACACAGGCGTTTGAATTTAGAACATACTTGGAGTTTTGCCGGGAATGTGAAAGAGTGATGTTGTGATTTTGTATTATTTTCCTAAAATTGTGATAAGTTGGGTTTTTAATGTGTAATATTGGTAGAATATTAACCATTAGATATTCGTTATCGTGCACAAGTGTAGGAAAGTGATGCATTATCCAGAAACGTGCGATTTTGTGTTCCCTCCAAAACTCCATTGAAAGTTTCAGTAAAGCGTCTACCACTTTACTGAAACGACCGACTTGACTCCTTGACTGTATTGACTTGTACTTAGACTTTGACTAGACTTATGACCTGACGATATTACATGAAAACGATGCTGAAAATTATTATAGGAGGAATACGATTTTCCCGCCATATTTTTACCTTGTCTGTGGCACAACATACACATACTTTGTGTCAAGTTGCCAAAAACGAAGAAAAAGAAAGAAAGAACATACTTACAATATAATTTAAACAACATATTGAGAGCTCGCTAGTTAATTAATTGGCTGGCTGAATTACACAAACGAAAAATTAGCCAGTATATTCAAATAAAAGGCTAAGGTGTCAAGGCGTTTTCCCTTAGAAATCAATGCTCGTGGCTGTGTTATAGATTAAATAATTTTATTAAATAGTTAATTAATTATAATATCATTTCTTATAAAAATGTATTTTGTCAATGATTACTTACTTGTATTACCTTAATTTATTTTACAATAATAATAATTATTATTGTCGATATTTCCTTATTGAAAATATCGTCATGTTAATAATGTCAGTAGCCCTAGCACGGCGACTAGTAGAAACGCGAAAGTATAGACAAAGATAAACTTAAGGTGCCGTTCCGAAAAATTCAATTAAAATGCCACTTTATGACAGACTATAGTCCTAAAAATTCAAATAGCATCCTACTTTATGACATATTATACTATAGTCTGTTATAAAGTGGCATTTCAATTGAATTTTTGTCGGTCGCGATTAGCCGCGGTAAAAATCGGAACACCTTAAGTTTATATCCACAGTTTGTCTATATTTTCACATTTCTACTGGTCGCCGTGCTAGAGCTACAGGAAAATACAAAAAAGCTTACTTAAGTAGAGGTCTATAATATAATTATTATTGTTCGTAAAAATATGGAGATAATTGCAATATCTAATAAGTTATTATGGTTATTAGTAAAAACTATTATTATGTGCAGATAATACTTCATATAAATTAAATACATTTATTGTCTTTTATCAGTCATTGCAACAATTAAACATAAAACAATAACAAAAGCAACAGCCATAACAATCTCATCCGCATGTATACATTTTACTAACAATGCCCAAAATATAAGAATACATTGTCAAAATATTAAATGCTTTGTTCTAATGTAAGTCAGATAAGTTGTTTTTTTCAATATTCGCGCATACGATGAACTTAATTAGCAATTTAAATACTCGTATCATCCATAAAATATAACAAGATTATTTGTACGCTTATTCCTGGCAGTGCACGGTGTAGATAAAGTAGTGGATTTTATAAAAGAGAGAAAGAAAAAGATAATTTTGCACAACATAGGCGTGGCTTACTATCACATCAATTATTATGGCTTCTGAGCAACAGGGGTCCTTAAAAAGTATACAGAAACGAACTCACTAGGATTACAAAATTCTGATACGGGTCCCTTTAATGTAGCTACGCCGTTGAATCATTATAGAAAATTACAACCAGATCGACATTTCAATTTACTAATATATTGTCACCGAAACACAAAGTTTTACGGTCCCCATCTCGAATCCGAAGCATCTTACATATAGTCTTGTAAACAACTTACCTATTATACAAACATATCACAACCATCCATCCAACCATCGGTTAATACTTCATACAAACATTTACAATCACTCAAAGTTCACCCAAAACGTCTTCGGTATGCCCGGCTGTCGAAGACATTCCCTCCAGCTATCCGCGTACGGAGATTTCTCCTCTATATGCGCTTTTCCCAGCATTTCCTTCTTCGCCATCTTAGTTTTACAACCCAGACTTATGTAGATGCTAACTTTGTCTAGATTAGCCTTGAAAACGTTGAGTTTAACTGTGGAGGACTTAGGATCCCATCTTGCGGAGATCGTCGGTAGAAATCTGTCGCTCTTCCAGTAACATTCTGCTTTGTTTGCTTCCAAGATCGTCGCTTTTAGGTACAGCGGCGCTGAAAATAATACAATGGAAGATTAGAAACCTGTGCTCTACGAATAATGAAAACAAAAGATTATCTAAGTCAAAAGTGTTTTGTTTTGATATGGCAAAAATGTATGAAAAAAATTGAGAAAGTTTCTTATTTTTCTTATAAATGGAAAAGTTATTTAATTTTATATAAAATATTTAGCTATTCGTACAGGGGACTAAATAAGCAACATTTTTTTTTTGTATATTTATTTTCCTTAGTTCAGTGTATTTAGTTAGCTATATGTACTGGTTCCTAATCAGACCCCATTTTTTTATATTTTGCGATTATTGTGATTAAAACGTATTTTATGCGAAAATTTTGTATGCGGCTATAAAAATTTTATGGTATAGACGTGGAGATGAATATATTATTATCTTTCATTTGAAACCAAATTATCCTCGCAGTAACTCAATGGTACCGGAAAATCACTGATATTTGTGAAAAACTGTGATGTGATGTTATTGGTAAAGCTGGGACGACCAAACGTACTTAACTATATTTTGGACTCGAAACGTTATCAGGGTGCAAACACCGCGTACAACATTTCATAAATAGTTATGATAAGGGCCTGTTTTACCACTTCCTGATAAGTGACGAATAGACTATCCACCACTTAACTTGACAGATAAAGTATGGGGAATCTGTCAAAAAGTTGTGAATAGCCTATTCAGCACTCGCCACTTTATCAGAAAGTGGTGAAACAGTTTGTATTTTTACTAACGAGTAAATTGTGAACCCTATATCGTAACTAAATTTCGACGTTATACCTAATACATATTATTATAAGTCAGAGAAATTGTCGAGAATAAGGTTAACTACACATATTAAGTTTCTTACGAGTTACGACCTTATGAAAGTTGCCTAAAAAATTAGTTCTAATTATACTATTTAAGATTCATTTATTATCACATTTTAATATTTATTAAGTCAATTTATTATTTAAGCGTACCTATTTAACAAGGTTTCCCCTTAAGTAAATCTCAGATCTTTTATCCATCTTCGAGGTGGAGGAGTTCTGACTTCTGGCCCATCGGTGTAATTTACCGGAGGTTTCAGGTTCCGGGGGAGGCTTCCGAACGAAGCGCGCATCACGTCGCCGAAAGAGACTTTACGTGATAAAGTGTAGTGTGATTGTGTGTGTGAATGTGAGAATAATATATTATATTAGGATAACACAAGTTTTTACCTAGCATGGGATTAGACGACGCGCGACGTGATGTACCTTGCTACCTTGCTTTTATCATAGCTTTTATACAATAATTGTATATTATTGTATGATAAATAAAGTATTTGAATTTGAAGAATTTAAATTTGAATGACAACCCTTTCTTTGATTTATAGACTCAATAATATTATGTAAGTCGCACAACTTCAAGTCCAAGGCTAAACAGTAAACAAGTACAAAAGGCCTTGATTATATTATTCTGTACAACACAATGTAACAATCACCTGTGCTATTCCCCTTTATTGAGAAAAGGGAAACGTTATTTGCAAATATAAGAGACGGAGTTGAAAACTTTACTTATTTATTAAAGTTTTTTGACGTTCACCTTACTTATGTTCTATGGTGCAAAACAAAGTCAGCATCCACTATAGTGTGGTATGAATATAATATTATAAGTATAAGACTTATGTAAGTATAAGAACGTGGTTTATGTAATGCGATGAAATGAAAAAACCTCACAAAAGCCAATGAGATCGCAAAATAAAGAGGCGTAAAAGTGCGAAGAATATACTAGTTATCTCATCTTTAGCAGGCCTTATAAAACGTGAAACGAGCGCGGTTGAAATGGGCTCTATATTATGCCGGGTAGATAATTTCAAGCAGAATGTGCTTAATGGTCTTATAATATATTCTACTGCGTAATAAAGTAACGTATTAAAATGTGACACCTCAAACGGCAACCACAGAATAACCTCGTTAAATATATTAAGTATTATCATATTCGCCCCTGACTGAGGTTTACAGTGTGATGAACTACCTATAACCATTACATTCTTACTAAAACTCCTGGCACTTGGTATTTTTTGTTGCGTTGGTATAATTAGTTCTTGCGTATGAACAAACTTTGATGGAAACGTTGAAAGACAATCCAAAGAATTCCTACTTCTAAGACTGATGATACAATATGTTTAGTACTATTCGATACTTAACAAAATACTGTACCTACTGCCTATGTATATTCAAATAGATGGAAAGTATTGCTTATCCCATAATATCACAATAATTATGTAAAGTACCTGCATACTATGATACTTCATAAGTTATTTTTAAACCAGACGTTATCTATTTTGTAGAGACATTTGCGCTTAAACTTTAAGTACTATTTAAAATCTGAGAAAATGTCCTGACAAGTATTATTTATATATTTTGGTAATTTATTATAGGGATTCTACCGCGACCGTAAGAAAGGCAGGAGTGATTGGTGCAATAAATAACTGAATGTCTATAATAAGAAGACGTGGCGAAAATCGCGCCCCTGCTGGATTTTCAACTGTTTTTCTCTAGATATTTATTGAGCATGACCTGTTTTCATGTGAACCTGTAGCACCAAAGCTTCCAAGCGGTTAAACAGTTTTTAATCGTAGAACTAAAATATTCAACATCAGAACCTCGCCAATTAGTCCAGTCTTGGTCCTATGAGGCTATTTATTCTAACTGCCAAGATAAGCCTACCTAATTTATGCGTATACTATATACGCATAAATTGGTCTGAACACTGCACTTCAAGCGGTTGCCGCAGCATCACCTTCAGCTGACCCTTCTTGTTCTAGCGCTATAAGAGTGAAGGTTTCTGGTTGTACCTTTATACTGCTCTTGCTCCTGCATGGCCTGAACATGGCACCTCAAGCGGTTGCCGCAGCATCACCTTCAGCTGATTTGGCATTTTCCATCCAGCATTCTCGTTCTTGCGCTATAAGAGTGAAGGTTTCTGGTTGTACCTTTATACTGCTTCTGCTCCTGCATGGTCTGAACACAACACGTCAAGCGGTTGCCGCAGCATCACCTTCAGCTGTTTTGGCATTCTCCATCCATCATTCTTGTTCTTGCGCTATAAGAGTGAAGGTTTCTGATTGTACCTTTATACTGCTCCTGCTCCTGCATGGTCTGCACGGAGCACCTCAGGCGGTTGACGGTGAGCTGCACGACGTCGTTGAGGCCGTCCTCGCTGCCAGTATACAGCAGCGTCACCTCTAGCTGACCCTTCTTGTTCTCGCGCTGGAAGAAGAGATTTGGGTTAGAGTGGTGAGGAAGAAGTAGTTTTCAATTGGAGGTTAGACCTGGTAGGTATAGGTTATAGTTATATTACAATGGTAATAAAATTTAGAATGTTCGCCATATTTGTCAAGTTTGTGAGCTTTCAAAGCTGAGCTGAGCTTTCAAGAGAGATTCCAAAGATACTAGATGCTGATTGCTAACTAACACAAAATTATGTAAACTTGATGTTTGTTCATAAGTTTCTGCATAATGCCAATTGCCAACCCCTATAATTAATAATAATAATAATAATACTCCCCACACCGGTTTCGGTGACGGTGGCCGGTTTCATTGAAACCAGGCCAGGTAGGCAGGAGTAATTTTAGAGTGCCCAGGTGTGTGCGCAGTACACAAGAGCACTCTCTATTCCTTAATTCTCATAAGTCATAACCCAGTGGGACGGAAAACCGACACGACTGGCGAGAGATCAGGCGCAGGACCGACTTTTTACATGCCCATCTGACGCATGGATCATCTTACTTGTCAGACAATCAGGTGATCAGCGTGCATTGCATTGTCCTAACCAAACTTGGATATAATATGTTTCCAACGCGGGAATCGAACCCACGACCTCCGAATCAAGCGCAAGAGCGACGCTCTAGACCACTGGACCACGGAGGCGTGGTCCAGTGGTCTATAATACAGTCATTGCATACATGCATAATATAGGGGTCTATTATGCCCCTATATTATGCATGTATTTAATGACTGTTACATGCGGTATATAGGTCGCGTACAATATTAAGATCGCTCAGGAACAATGGAATCGGAAGGCTCATTCCATTGTTCCCAGGCTCATTTTTAGGTATCTCTGGATGGTTGTATGTCGCGATCAATCGGTGACACGTTAATAGTATCTTAGGCTCTCCAATCTTTCCGAGTGATCTTAAAATTGCGAGCAGCCTATACTTTGAGGCATAATATAGGCATTGCGTTATGCGTATTGACTATTAATACCAATAAGAAAGCTGATTTATTCCTTATTGGTACCGAAATGCCGCCTTTATTTTTTGTCGAGACAAGAGCATGTTCGTAATACCCATTCCAGGATGATAGACTCGGGATTTTAAGCTAAAACGGCCCATCAACATGACAACGATTGATTCGCTGTTGGTACATCAATAGGGATGTTCAAATATTCGGTAGGAATTCCGAATCTTTTTGGCTTTGTCCACATTATGCCTTTTTCTATTCGTCAAGGGCATGCCTTATAGCGCTGTCAACAGCGAACGTGAGGCATGCCCGTAACGCGCGTTGAAATCGTAGCGCGCGCTAGGACACTTTTCTTTCAACGCGGGTGGATTTTGACGCGCGTCACGGGCATGCCACACCTTCGTTGTTGACTGCGCTATAACGCATGACCTTGTTGAACAAAAAAAGGCACAATGTGGACAAAGCTATTCGGTACAAGGTTTAGGTGCGCTCCCTGTAGACACTAAATTACCTAATTGTTCATGTTTAAGGCTGATTTTTTTTTTGCGCAGGGGAAACCCGTCATGGGTCAAATGTGTTATGTGGCCTATTGAAATGCCTCGACTATAGCAAGGGTATTATTTTGAAGCTATAGTTTACAGTTGAATTATAGCGGCTGCCGCATATTCGGTTATCAACTTATCACTTATCAGTTACAAGTTACAACACAAAATACATATTATTAGTATAACAAGTTACACATTTTCTATTTGGCGCAACACTAGTCGATGTAGTGAAATTGGTAACATTTGGCATCAACGGGGATTTCATTCCGGGTTCGGGTCCAAATATTTAACATTATGACAGTTGTAAATGTCATGGACCGTCATGGATCCGCTTGACAGTGTCAATCCTAGGTAATTGGATTAAATGTCAATCCGAAGGCGTTCCAGATTTGATTCGATCGAAGATTAGCTATGTCCACATTATGCAATTTCATCTTAAATTTTCGTCATCTTCTTTTTATTCAACTTTCGTTTGGCATATTCAATAATTGAATGCGACTAAGTCCACCCGCGTTGAAAGAAAAGTGTCAAATCGTGCTATACGATTTAAACGCGCGTCACGGGCATGCCATGCCTCACGTTCGCTGTTGACTGCGCTATAACGCATGCCCTTGACGAACAGAAAAAGGCACAATGTGGACAAAGCCATTCGAGACCTTCTGAAAATATGTACTAGTAGGTGAAACTGTAATTGTAACTTTTCTACAGCATGACTGGCGAGTCAATACCGATATTTAAGGAGAGTATTCAGTACTCGATTCTCATTATAAATATGTAATAAAATTAGGTTCTTAATTTTTTTCGGATTTCCCAAAAATTAATGAATCATGGATACTAAGTAAATAAATTACGCGGCTAGGCAAGTAGGCATACTATGCGGCCGATGCAGAGGCGTACGCTACCAAACAAACACCACACAACTACCCCTCCCGCTCGCGGTGTCCATGCGTTGGGTAAATAATTATTTAACTTTAAGCTACATTTACTCAGTGATCAATTGATATTATTTTTTTATATTAATTTTTTCCAACTAATATAATAGCCAAATATCACGTCCTCAAGTATTGAACATGTCTCACCAGTCACGCAGTATAATGAATTTGATACTAAGCCTGTGGTGGGGGTTACCTACAGCTTGTAAAGTAATCACTAATCATTAATCACATTGCCGCATAACGCTATTAAAAAACATGCCAAGTAGAAGATATCTATTGATTTATCTCCCTAGTAGATACATTACTACCTACTTATATCTTAAAATGGGTTTATTAAATTTATAGTGATCCTAATCTAGAATATATATTTTTGTAAGAGCAAGTCGCTCGTCGCAACTCGCAAGCAACGTCGCAAGTCACAACGAGACGAGAGTACGACTTACGAGACGCGATTATGCGTATTTTCAATTAATGCATCTTCATTGTTTTGATGTAATCTGACCCTTATGTGCATGTATTTACTGAATAATTGTGACTAAACGGAGGCCACAAGTTTTTGCGTCGTTTCTTATAAGTCTGGTATGTCTGATACATACTGCAAGTCAGAATTAGGATTTGACGCAAGAAAAACCAGCGAAGGTTGTCTTACGTCAGCAAATAATGATAGGTCATCGTGCAAGGAGCGTCCGAGGTCGTTGCTATTCTCTTACACTCCGTTCAGAAATATTATACTTTTGAGAGGACCTTTATTCCAAATACGTAAGAATATATATTATAGCGGCAATATAACTTCGAATGAACCGTAGTTCCTTCCTTGCATTGCATTGGTACAAATCAAACGATTGCCGACTACTTGACAAGATCAAAGACTTGACAAGAAGAAGTCTTTGGACAAGATGACATCATACATTCATACGATTTTAATTAAAATTTGATTAAATAATATGTTGTATGAATTTTAATTCTCTTGTTCTTAACCAGAATAAAATTATTAATTATAAAAAAAATCAGAAATATTATTATTAATATTATAATTATAATATTATATATATAAGAAAAATTTGTATTTTGAAAATAGAATTTGTTATCATTGCAAAGACAGTTTTTGTTCCTGATATTCCGCTTAGCATGCATGGTTATCTTTAATTAGCTGATAAGAAATTATTTCACCTTTTAGTTTATTTTTGGCCTTTTGAGTGTCTTGTAGATTAAAATCATCACAAAGGCAAAGAATAAAGATTCTTGTTTCGTATTAAGAGGATACACCAAGGGCTAGAGAAATGAAAAAACAGTACAATATAATAATAAAAATGCGATGGTTTTTCAGTTCATTATACTGAAAAACCATCGCAGTTTATGAATACAAATATATTAATATCTTTTTCTATTTCATGCGAAGTATTTAATGTTTTACAGCTATTTCTGTATAAAAAATCCTTAGCTGTCCAATGATTGGTAGTTTAGTGGTAGTTTACGGTACTTTTTAGGGTTCCGTAGCCAAAATGGCAAAAAAGGAACCCTTATAGATTCGTCATGTCTGTCTGTCTGTCTGTCTGTCTGTCTGTCCGTCCGTCCGTATGTCACAGCCACTTTTCTCCGAAACTATTAGAGCTATACTATTGAAACTTGGTAAGTAGATGTAGTCTGTGAACCGCATTAAGATTTTGATGCAAAAATGGAAAAAATATATAGGTAAAACTGAAAAAAAAAAATTTTTTTTTCATCTAACCTATGCGCGTGGTATCTATGGATAGGTCTCTAAAAATCATATTGAGGTTTCTCATATCATTTTTTTCTAACCTGAATAGTTTGCGAGAGAGACTCTTCCAAAGTGGTAAAATGTGTGTCCCTCCCCCTCTAATTTCTAAAGTAGGGGGATAATTCAAAAAAAAATATATGATGTAGATTACTATAAAAACTACCAACGAAAATTGGTTTGAACGAGATCTAGCCAGTAGTTTTTTTTTATACGCCATAAATGGTAAATGTTAATCTAAATTTCATTAAATCGACTGAAATATAAAAATAAATCAAAAACATATTTTTAATTTCATAAAAATAAACCTTATTGCTGCTACGGAACCCTTCATGGGCGAGTCCAACTCGCACTTGGCCGCTTTTTTTCATTTAAAAATTAAAGCAGGGCTTGACATGTGTTCCTACGTTTTTTTTTTGTATAATGTAGGGCGTTTTCTGGATGTTTGAACACAGCGGAAAATCTGTCCATTTTACGTTTTTTTTTTTTGTATAATGTAGGGCGTTTTCTGGATGTTTGAACACAGCGGAAAATCTGTCCATTTTCTTGGGTTTTTGAACGTTCGTATCTTTTTTAATAATTAAATTATGAGAAAAAGAAAACATAGGGACATTGTATTAGTGGCGGTAGATATTTAGGAAAAAAATATAATTTTTCTACCGGCATTATCCAGAGAGGAAACAGGGGACGTTTGTATGGAAAAACGGCTCTAGTGTATCCTCTTAATTGAAGATTTAAATTGGACGCAATCGTCAATAATACTCTATTAATGGCCGTTCCCTATATTCAATCTATCTCTAATTTGACATACAACCGATCGCAGCTGACATAGAATTGACATAAAATATATGGAGCTAATGTCTAATGTGAGCTATTCCTATCTCAAGTAAGAGATAGATCAAATATTGGGAACGGCCGTAAGTCAGTCCGTTGTGTTAAACATTTAATTACTGATCACGTACCACTTTGAGAAGAACAAAGAATGATTGAATTTTTAATCGTTACAGCCATTAAAATGCAATATAACTACTAAATGCTCAAGTTGATTTAAAGTGGACTTGTACTAATATAATGTAACATTATAGATTCGTGTTTGAGCATTAGTTTACAATACTACCTCCCTGACTGACGAGCATTCGCGTGTAATGTAAATTGTAATATTTTATATTATAGATTCGACTTTGAGCATTGGCTTTGTCCATATTGTGCCTTTTTCTGTTCGTCAAGGGCATGCGTTTTAGCGCAGTCAACAGCGAACGTGAGGCATGCCCGTGACGCGCGTTGAAATCGTAGCGCTCGCTATGACACTTTTCTTACAACGCGGGTGGATTTTGACGCATTCAATTATTGAATATGCCAAACGAAAGTTGAATAAAAAGAAGATGATGAAAATTGAAGATGAAATTGCACAATGTGGACTAAGCTAATCAATGCTACGTGTCTTTACTGTCACGTTGCATTGATGTTACACATTGTATCATTACGCGCACCTTGCGCATTGAAATGCTCGGTTCTCCTCCCTCACTGATGTAAATATGCTCGACTCTGTAACGTTACATTACAAGCGAATGCTCCCGTTGAAGGAGCATCTTAACGTTTCTATACTCTGTAAAATAATTTTAGTAAAGAGGATAAGATGGCTTACTCTCGAATCAGCAGCTGACAATCCACTGGCAATCGCGTTGATGGGTCTCCAGATGTCCGGGGTTCCTATCAGTCCATTCTTCAGGTCATTCTGGAATAGTTTGGAATCGAAATTCCACGTCGCCGCACCCACAGTGCGTCTCTTCTCCAGAAGCGATTTCTGGATAGCCGCCTCCGCTTTTGTAGACTTAAAGCTAAAGGTCTTATCAAAAATACTCTTAGATTTCGGCTCCTCCTCGTTTGTCTTTGTTTTTGTTTCTTTCGTACTCTTTCTTCTGTCTATTTCCTGCTTCGGCGCTTCTAGAACAGCGTAGGTTGTCAGCGAAAGAAAATGACCAGCCACCAAACTTTGTAGATCGATTTTATCCGTACTTTTCTTTGAGTCTTTAAGTTTCAGTTGGAATTTGAAATCTTCGTTCCAAACCGGCCACGAACTTTCTTGTAGGGAAGTTTCATATTTGTTATCGCCAGGGAAAACCTTGACCTGAAAATAAGAATGGTTCGGTTATGACTTAGGTATATGAGTTATGACGGAATTATAAAAATATTTATCCTGTTACAAAAATTTGTTTACGGCTCTAAGTTCATATTGTAAACCTGATGATAAAACAACCTACCTAGTCCTTGTGTCTAGTGTGTCCAACATACCTACTTTGTGTGCATAGCTGGGCATTAACTCGTTAATCGTTAATTATTATTAATGAAGTTAAAATCAAATGCCTACTATTTACCGCACAGCACCGCGGCGTGGCGCGAAAAACAGAATCAGACATATACATCGTTTTTATTGTAGTTTCATACAATATACTTGTAGTTGAGATAGCACATGTTAGTGTAAACACCGTTATCCTTGAAAGCATCAAATGAGCCCGTCAATATGAACAACTTTTTCTATGAGAACAATGCTGGGAACTCAAAAAAATCCGTCTTCATACCCATACAAGTTGCCGATCCGGGCATCCGGGTAAGTATTTAACATCGTATTGGACATTATAGTCTGTAATTGTAGTCGTAAGAAGGTTTATTTAATAAATAAATAAAAAAATATATGTGAAGACGGCTTTTTTTTTTTGAGTGTTACACTATGTATAATTAGCCGCAGAATCATCCGACGTATAGCCACTTAGGGATTAATTTTCTAGGAGTTACAACATTAAGCTGTAATTAGGTAACAAGTTACACACCTAATTAGTCACTATTTGAGAGTTAGTAAATCCCACAGGTTATATTATAGGTGGGTGTCTTTACTTACTCTTTTTACAGGGCTTTATGCATTAGCTTTTAGGAGCTTAAATGCTCTCAGTCTTCTCTCAGTGTACTCAGATCCATAGAGCTTTAAATCCAAAGCTTGCAGGGGTATTGTATTTAGTATAAAAATTACAAGTTGATAGAATAGTGGCTAATCGCTAGCCATTTTTTTAACCGACTTCAAAAAAAGGAGGTTATCAATTCGACGCGTATGTATGTAATATTTCCAGAACTGCCCAGTTTTTGTATATTATGTTAATATATAACAGCTTCTGAACAAATGTGCCAAACTTCAAAAGTGTATGTATGTATGTTTTTATGTTTGTTCGCGCATATCTCTGGAACTACAAGTCCTATTTAAGTGATTATTTTTTTGTTGTACTAGGTATTGTTCAACTTAGGGAACAGTGCAAGTTTCATCAAAATCGGTTCAGTAGTTTTGGAAATAGGAAGTTTTAATTTTGAAGTCGGTTTTATCTTTTGAAAATACAGTTATTTATTTTTAAATTCATTTGTTACAGTTTGTTACCGAAGTTTTCGAGTACGGAGTAACTCTTCAACTTTTCTTTGTACCTAAGCATTATTTTTCCTAAAAGTCATAATTATTTGACTAAACTATAAACAGGCAGAAACAATGTAGATTATTTATCGGGGGCATTCATTGTACGAAACAACACGCAAAACTCATAAAATAATTTACGAGGACATTAAAGTCGCTCTGAAGTCTGAACATAAAATTTCTTGAATATGCTAAACTCGGAATAATGAATAAAGCATATTTTGTTATCAGTTATGACATAGTAACTAAAATCAAAGTAATGTGTGCAGACATTATATTATTATACCTACTTAAATGTATATTTTAATGCATCGCTTTTTGTGGTTAACTTATTTTGGTCGTAATTGTAATGTGTGTGTATTTGTTATGAATTGTTAACTTGTAAGTACTTAACTGAAACCAGGCTCTATTCCCTAAAAGGTTTGCAACATAATTTACTTATTCCACTCCAGTGTTTCACCATAAAACTAAATAACCATACATCTACTAACATAGGACTAAACGTTACGTCCAAAACAATAGGTAGGTACATGCTGATTAAAGTTGTTAATTTGCTCTATAAAATTAGTGGTAATACGCTAATTTCGCAGATTGCTTTTTAGTATTCCGTAGTATGACGTGCGCTATGAATAATTATTGTGATTTTGCACTTCCCGTCTGTCTATTAGGTATCAGATAGAGACAAACATAAACATTTACTAACTCTTACTCTCTTTGTCTTACTTTCAGACCTACACCCTTAAAAGAATACAATAAATAATACAAATCATAAATTATTATTGGAAAAGTTACATAAAAGTAAAAAATAACAGCTAGCTTGTAAAACAATATTTAAATAATTTTGTCCGTCCGTATGGTTGCCCTGCATGGGCGGCATACTCAATTCTCGCAACTCGCAAGTCGCAACATACCTAGTCGGCCTAGTCCAGATGAATGAACAGGTCAATACGTCGGGACCAACAACAGTGATGGAAAACATAGTGTATTATACATACAAACCTGAACATAGGTTTCCTCACGATGTTTTCCATCACTGTACCACAGAAACCGTACGAGCGTAAAAACATACCTGACATATCGTATTTCAGAATCATCTACACTTAATTATACTTACTAGTTACTTATTATACTTGTATGCACTCAGTCAAGTCACCGTACTCCGTAGTCAAGTGACACTCGGTCATTACCGCTTATCATAAACTTTATCTTCAAAACCAATTCCGTTATCACTATCGCCTCTTCGTTACGTATTACGTAGAGCCATTTCCTCCTATTCTAGACATAATCAAAGTAGATATTCAAGAGACTAGAATACCGAAGGACTTTAGGAAACCTGAAAGATTCAATTCGTCAGAGTTCTGCGTGAAGAGAAAATAATTGAAAAGTAAATTTCAAACTAGATGACGAACGCAACTCCTCCGATACGATCTGAGGACCCTGAGCCATGTAAGGCCATGTTCCTTTGAAGGCCAACTATCAAAAAGTCGCAGCTATCGTCATGTAAAGACATATTCGTTCTACTACACACTTATAGATCCATCAAACTTAAAGCCACAAACGCGGCGGCGGCGGGTCGATCGCGCCGCAATTGTGGCAATGAGATCTCACTATTTGTAGACTTTGGTTGTCGAGGTTACAATTATTGTAATTTCCGCACCCTGAAAAACTTTGGTTTTTAGTTACATAACCTATATCTATCTCACATTTTATTACAGGACATTGTCGTATAGGGATACGTGTATGGTACTAATAAAAGAAAATCTACTTATGCCTCGATTTAAGTTAAAATATTGGTAATGTTCCTATGAAGGCCAGTGGTTCCTTAATAAGGCCCAAACAAAGATTTGATAGTTGGCCTTGCCAGTACTATTATAATATATTCTGTGGCCTTGCTAGGGAACACAAACTTTACAAGGAACATCTAAAATCATTAATATATAAACAGTTATTTTTTGGTTATAAATGCGTACCGTAATAATAAAAATAATGTTTCTTTTAATTACAACTTTACTTATTTTGGTTATTAAACTTATACACTGATATTAAACATCTTGGCTTTCTAAAGAACAGGCCCATTAGAAGGCCATTTTGGATTAAAAAAATTTTTGATTGCATTATAAAACACGTTGGCAATTAGTTATGAGACATCAATGTGATGCTCATTTCAGCCATTTTTAAAGAATTTCCATTAATACATTGTTAGTCATAAGATGATGTTCAAGCAATGTTCTTCAAAGTTTTTTTCATTCATAACGGTACGGAACCCTTCGTGCGCAAGTCCGACTCGCACTTGGCCCATTATTAAATGACACTTGCATTGGCATTTGGCACATATTAAGGTCCTGCAGATAGAGTCGCAGATTTGATCTTCACTACAATCCAAAATGGAGATCCTATACCTCGGTCGAATTCTAAAGGACATTTTTATATTATAGCCTAATAAAAATTATCTCCAGCTGCCGAAACCAATTTTGTACAGGTGGTGAAATAAATCTTCGGATCCCTTTATTGACTTATCTGTAAATTACATTTTGCTTCATTTGGCAATATCTGCAAATTACTTAAGTAATAGTCTAAGAGCGAGTGTTCGGCAGATTTAATTATTTAAAAAGATATGAACGTTCAAAAACCCAAAAAAATGGTCAGATTTTCCGCTGCGTTCAAACATCCAGAAAACAGGCTACATTATACAAAAAAAAACATAGGAATTAGGAACACAGCTCAAGCCTTGCTTTAATTTTTAAATGAAAAAAGTACTTAAATCGGTTAAGTTTTGGAGAAGAAATCAGGGGAAGGTATTCGTTATACTTGATTTTCTGCAGTCGTCTCTATCGCGCTCTGCGTATAGGCTTGAGGTAAGGGAGACAACCATAGATATTTCAATTACTTTTTTTTTATTTCTCTAGCCCTTGGTGTATCCTCTTAAAACAGCAAACTCCATATCAATGCCAGGAATACTGTTTTATCTGCCGTTAATGCAATGGGCATTTACCTACCTCTTGTAAGTCTGCCGAACACTGGCTCTCTGTCTATAAAAGGAATATTAACTTCGATTAAACCTTAGAACGAGTAATGATTGTCGATTAAAGATTTTTAAACTGATTAACGTTATCTGTTTGCAAACGCCCTTAATGAAAAGCCAGGGGCGGCTAGGTGTAAGTTGTAAAATTAGGGGGCAACTTTTCAGAGATTAGGTTTAGGTTTAAAGATCTTTATTCTCACTAAGACATAGGTCACTTACATGAGAACAGAAAATTACAAAAATAAATGTTGATACATTGCGTTCGTCAGTTAGCAACTAGATATTCACTCAGTGTTTAATATAATATTTATAATTAATGAAATAACAGTCTAAATATTCTGCCCTTTCCAACACTGAATTATTTGGTAAAGGCAATTTCTTGCCTTTACCAAACAACTCAGTGTATTCTGATCTATATGATATTTTCGATTATATAATTTTGGAGCCGGATTTTAAAAACATTGAGTGAATTTACATTTCGTATGTTAGAAGGTATTTTATTATACAACTGTGCTCCTTCAAATGTAATATTTTTCTTTCCATAATTTGTGCGAGTTTTTGGTAGTACTAGAAGACTGGCACGTCGGTTGCTACGTTTGCTTACATCATTACATTACATTGCATTTGAGATTCGATAAAGTGTCGATTTTCGACTTATTAAGTTACGCTGGTTTCTAGTGATTCTTTGACGGAACGAAGGGTTCAAGTGATCCATTCAATAGTGTTGTTGATCGGTTAAAGTTTCGGAATGATTCAAATTTCAATCAAAAGCGCTTGAGATAACTTCTGTCGAAAAAGTTCAGGATCCGGGCATTACAATAATACTAGATGACGCCCGCAACTCCGTTGCGCCAAATTTCGTTTATCGCGCGGGAACCGTACATTTGCCAGGGATAAATAGTATCCTATGTCCTTTCCTGGGACTCAAAGTTTCTCCATAACAGATTTCAGCAAAATCGATTCAGTGGTTTGAGCGTGAAGAGGTAGCAGACAAACAGACACTTTTTCGCATTTATAATATTAAAAATGGACAGTAACAATTACGATTAGTCATTAGTGTATTGTAATAACGATTAATTTATGTTATAAATTATTATTGTAAATAGGTACATGAAATGGACAGTGTTCATTATTATTTATTTACGTTTTCTAACAGCAATATTTTAATTGTAAGTAATACACAATTATGTAATTTCCGTTTCCTTGAAGACAATACAATAGATTATAGGATACAGTCAAGCGTCTAGTTTTCCCACGTTTTTATAGACAGTGATTATGTTTTTTTTTTTCTTGATGATTCAGCGCTCTTATCTCGTGGCTACTTAAACTATTTTATTAAGGTTATTGCTATTTTTGTCTTTGAGCTATTTAAATTAAATAAATTATAGTACTTAAGAAATTAAATTTAATTTATGTTTTGCTTTTTCTTCATTTTGCTGTTGTCTTCATAAAAATGGGCTTATTTCAAAAATATTATGCTAAGCAATTTTTTTTAAATGGCTAAGTTAAATTATGGTTTTTCCTACGATTTTACATCGCAGAAAACCCATTGTTAATATAAGTCTTGCCACATAATGGCAAGATTTCAACTAAAAATGATTTTGCATAATTACATATTTTTATATTCTGAGAAACTTAAGACAAATAATAATATAAACAATATTAAGACATTGCCATATAGGTTGTGTGAGTCAATAAGCTCACGTTATTTTCGTCGACTAATGTAATAAAGCGACTGACCCTAATTGTAATATCAGATAAACATACATCTCTTGCGTCATTCGTAAAAGCTGACAGACTAACTATATCCTATAGCAATATAATCGATAACAGAGAATTAATCATCAGTGAAAATTTGGCATATTTATTTAGAAAACAACTGGTTATTATTTGCCTACCTATAACGGTCGTATAGACGATAACATAATCAAATACTGATAATAATGACGTGTTAATGAAAGTGATGTGATAGTATACTTTAGTATCCGATAAATACCAAATAGTGTATGCGGTATGCCATAAGTCTATTATGCCATAGCTTTAAGACTTAAGTCAACGGACTCTTCTCACTCTTGAGTCTTGAGACTCAATAGTCAAAGATCAATGATCATTATTCATTACCATAATTACTAGGACTTTATTATCTTGTCGAATATACCAGCACAGAGAATGTCGCGGTGCTATGTGAAATACTTTCTGGAATTTCTGAGAATGCGGTGTGCAATGCAAACAATTGGTTTCTACTTTCTTTTTACTTTGTATTGCGATCACGTCGTAGTTACCTTGACGATGTATCCATGGGCGCGACTGAGTCCAAACAGGGATGGGAGGTGCCTCGCTCCTATGACCGTAACATACATGCTCTTGTTCGTCGGGTGTAGAGCGAGTTTAAAGCCGATTTCCGGCTCGAGACTCCCGCTTCCGGCGAGCTGACCATCCTTATTATTATTCAGAAAATTCTTCAATTTATTCAACGAAAACGCCATCGTCCCGCGCTATCGCACTCAAACTTCAATTAAAACCGGTTTAATGAATAATTAACACACAAAAACCTACGCAGTTCAAACTTCATTTTAATTTATCGAACAATGGAATTCTAATCGAACACTTGAATCGTTTTGTCGCTTGGTAGCTATTGTGAAATTCGAATTTCGAACGTTTACGATCGCTAAAATCGGAACATGAGATACAATTGCCGCTACAGGATAACAACTATCAAATATCAATTCACTACTAAAGTACTAACCAGAAATGCGGAATGCCGTATCTGTAAACACACGGTTAGCGATAGTACGATAAGTTATGATGTCATATACAATACTGTTGCTATCTCTATTGCTCCCATAGATAAGAGCGGGTAAAGCGAATGTCGGTTTCGCTCGTCACCACCGTTTCAAACTGTCGGTGTTATCACACATTGTAAGCTGTGCTGCCATCTGGTGGATAAATCTAAAAGTTTTACATCTATACTGACTTTATTTGACACAGATGGCGTAGTAAACCAGTCTGCTGCGCAGGAGTCACTTCTTATGCCGCGGCCGCATAATATGCGTAATGCTTCGCGCTGAAACCGGTACTATTGGACGATCTGCGTGTATCGTCTCATAGATAGCACGAAGCTTCGGACGATAGACGCAGATGCGGCCGGGCCATTATAATATTATTTTTATTATGACAGGCCAATTGCACAGGTAGGGTCTAGTTTTTTTCTTTTATGAAACAAAAAAATCTAGTTGCGCCCAATTTTTACACCAATATCCGTGCCTAAATGTATGATTCTTTACTGTTATTATTTTAATCTCTCCGAGCGCGATCGTTAATAGATTTTTTTGTAATAATCTGAACCCAAACACTCATATTATTTCGTTAATCGTGAAAAATCTTATATTTTAACACATAAGAACTGATTGTGATTATTACCTAAAAAAAGTAAAAATGTAACATTATTATGTAAATGACAAAAAAAACATTTTATAGGATACAAAAATATGATGTTTATTGAAATATCTTAGTTACAATCCTCTGTACAAAATATGCATATTCTTTCACAACTATTCACAGATCAATCCATAAATTACAGACCTTAAAATATAGATGTAACTTAACAAAATTAAATGCTTACCTGAATCTTGCCCCTAACATATAATATTCACTTTAGCAGCCAATAATTATTCTTCTGGACTATGAAACAGCAATATTAAAACTTGGACCTATGTTTTTTATTGCAGTCTATAAAAGCTTGTTACGTCTATATTTTAAAAATCTTACCTACAACACTTCAGTCCTTCGAAACGGATTGACTGAAGAACCCCATGATTCCTTGATAATAGTAATTCATGAATACGGAGAATATTAACACGAACAAGGCAAATCCTATGCCGGTGATGTACATAAACTGGCTGGCCTCCTGCGGTGTTGCCAGCATTTCTTCACTACTCCGGTCGCGGTCTAGTGCATCAAACTCCGATGTATCTAAAAAAAATAAAGTTGCATAAGGCTGGGACTACACGCGCCGAAATTTCTAAAAGTAAAGACAGATAAAGCTATAAAGTGCACGTGTCGAAAATTTTTTGAGGCAAAACTACCATCAAGTCAGAGTCATGGATGACATGGATAAGTATGGTTATTAAAAAATAAAAACACTGTTAAATTTTTAGGTTGATTGTTTTTACTTTGCACTGAATTGTTATTAGTTATTACGGTATCTTATTTTTTAATTACCACAAGCTAACGCTAAAATCCTTTCTATGAACAAAATAATTGTCTAAAAAACTTATTTAACGAAAAATAAAATATATTTTGGCTGCAAAGTTTAAATATTATAACAGCTATAGATCAATTTCACAATACCTGCCGGTGTTTCCACATCACATATAACATCTGTCTCTGTGAGCTGTAGGTCAAGCAGTTCTCGTACAGACAGTAAGGCCTCAGCCGGAGACTCTCCGGGGAAGAGGTAGTCGCAGAGATAGAGAGAGCCAACTGGGACCAACACACGCCTCGGGGGCTCATTGAAGCATACCTTTTCTGAAAATAAAAATAATATAGACGACCTCTGTGGCTCAGTGGTGAGCGCGTTGGTAGCTCAAGCCGCGGGTCGCGGGTTCGAATCCCGCCGACGGAACAAAAGGTTTTCAATGTTCCCGGGTCTGGATGTGTATTAAATATGTGTATGATATAATAAAAATCTTAAATATATGTTTAAGTAGTATAAAAGTATTAAATACATGTCCGTTGTCTGGTACCTGTAACATAAGTCCTTTAGGTACTAAGCATGGGGCCAGACTGATGTAGTATGAAGCATCCATAGATAAAAAAAATGAAATTGTATGATTAAAAAAAAATCATAGGTAGTGGTAGCAGAACTTCGTAATTTGGTCGTATTATGAATAATTATCACAGTTGATAGATCACACCTAACATTGACTTGTCACAGCCAAATTACATAGGTCCACCATCCTTTCTCTGGTGCAATATTATTATACTGTATAGTCAACCATGCATGTGATTAATAAGATCACAATGGAACAAAAGACATGATTATTGAGTAAGCCTGATACAATTCATAAACAAAACATAAGGCCTGCATCAATAAAACATAGTATAACATTCACATCAAAACAAACTTTTAACATTTGCAATGCTACGGGCAGACAACTTTATAAAAACTACTACTTAAGCTGCACTGCATCCCTATTGGGTTTGGATAAGGTGTACTTCTGTTACAAAGTCCTTCAGACTTTTCCTTTTTGTTTAGGGTCTACTTAATACTAATATGTTTGTGATTTGTGCCTATTAGGCCGTGTTTCCATTTGCAAGACAACTCTCGCGAGAAGTGTCTGACAGTCTGTCTGAAGTGACAGCAGCTTGCAAGTGTAAACCCCGTAGCAAGTGCTGTCGCTACAGCGTGTCAAGTGCTTCCTGCCGCCTGCGAGTAGTTGCGACAGCATGTGACAGCGAGGACTCACGACAGATCTCGCTGCGGGTCACCGCAGATATACGGTCTAGTTTCGTATAGCATTTATCAGGAATTTGTATGAAATGAAATGTAAACAATATTGCAAGAAACTCACGCAAGAATTCCGCGAGTCTGCTTGCAGGTGGAAACACGGCTTCACACTAAAATGACTTGTAGCTAATCCATTGTCACTTTGGCTATTATACCAACTAAAGTCATAATATTTTATTTACCTTCAGGCAGTAAATTATCATCAATAAGTGCATCGCAGTGCATGGTAAATCGAGACGCTAGTGATCTGACAATGTCCTGCTTAACTGCGGCAATAGTTTCATTGATTGTTGCTTTTGGATACATGAACACAGAGGATGAGACGACACCGCTAAAGTGTATGTTACCATCACATTCGAGGTACTCAACTGTTTCAGGCATACTGTTTTCCTGTAATAATAATAATATAAAATTTAATTAAGAAATTTAAAAATTAAGCTTAGCTAAGAACACTCTATATTGTCAGTTTTCAAACAAAAAAAACCTGATCAAAATCAATCCACCCATTTGGATGCTACGATGCCACAGACAGACACACACAGACAGACGGACAAACAGACAGATAGACACAACTAGCTTATAACACCCCCCTTTTTTGTTGTGGGTTAACAAGAAATACAAGAAAAATTATATTGTTATAAATTATGTGAAGTAGATTAAGTTCTATCAGATAATTGGATTTACAAGCAGTTTGCAGACCTTCATAGCTCAATTTACAGCAATTAAGCAATATAGTGGTAGCGTGTACAGATTTTCATTTAACATCTTATAGCTCTACAAATTACAATTTTACATCTCATTAGGTGTCCGTCAACCGTCTAAAATTTGTAGGACTTTTATATAAGTTTCTAGGTTGTACGAAAGCCGGACTCCCTTTAATTTTGGCCGGACACGCAAGTGAAAAGTCTGACTGTGTCCTGCTTTATCCGGACGCCTGGCAACCCTATTGTTATATCAACTCAGTTTTGATCACACATTTTTCAACTGTTTTTCCCAATTTATATGCCTTTCCCTTTCAAATGTACACAGCAATATACTTACATAAGGCACAAATAGTGATGCATGCATGGATTTTGGTGCATCCTGAGCATTCTTTGAGCTTTTGGGTTTTTTCTTTTTATTCATTTGTTCCAGCACATCTGCTCCATCTTTCAGTTCACCATCAATGAACATGACGCTAGTTTCTATTGTTTTATGGGCAGATTCCAGAATTTGCTGCAAATAAATAAAATACAGTAACATAAGTAGTACAGAGATGTGTATTAAAAATGAGTACAAATACCTCCAAACACAACCTATGAAATATAAATATGTATAAGAATAATACTTGTAAACAAAATATATAATAAATAACTAATAATTATATCAATAATAGCTACAAAGTTTTGTTTTTTTATTACCTGAAACTGTTGTTTCACTGATATTCCCTTTTGTTTTACAATGACTGGGTAGACTTCATCAAAATCATAATAGCAATCAAGTCTCTGCCATTGCTGTGGTTTTGATAGGAACTTCCATTCTACTGGTTTTATGATTGTCTTCGGAGCTAACACTTCGAGACTTTTACAAGTCAACACCTTTGTACTGGTAGACATGTGGAGAACTAACCTCTCGTTTGAATGGGGATAGTTACCATACATGTATTGGTTCGAGCTTAACACTTTGTGTGTGTAGTTGAGGATGGTTTTAGCTTTACTGAAAGATGTTGGATCCTCGAAGATGTCACCCTCACTTACAATAAATATACCTGGAAAAATAAGAAACGTCTGTATATCAAATTATCAACAGTTACCAAAGGGAACATTTGGACCAGAAAACTTTACAGTTAAAATATATATTTTTTTGTACTAGACTTTTCCAGGACTAAAGGCATAATATTATCTGTAGTTATTCATATTGGTTCAGTGTTTTAAGCAGACAGACACACTTTAGTATTAATAATATTACAAACATATTATTAGTATGGATGGCTGATGTCTAGATAATATGTTTATTCTAAATTATATTTTTCTATGTGTTTATAAAAGAAAACTCACCCATAACAAACATCCCTCCTGGTAGCATTCTCGTGACATGTTTGGCGTGGTCAGCCACCCAGGCTTCCGACACGCCCGACAGGTTTTTAATTGGAGTCTTCTCTGACGTGTAACTCTGCTCTGAGTCTGTGTCTGATTTTTCTTCTGGCGTTCGGGCCAGGTGGATTACATTCTCACGAGCTTCTGTAATCTAATTTATATTATTAAATAAATAAAATTACTTTCATTAAGTTCTTAATTAAAAGTTTAAATCACTCACCTGACCCAGTATCAAACCCGATACGAAACTCTCTCGGCTAGCATATTGCTCTAAATATTGCAGACAATATTCGGGAGAATAAACTGTTCTAACCATGGTTGAATCCGTAAATTAGAATGGTGTATCATGTAGGATTATCACACGTTGTAGGATATCTGTCTTAGCTTTTATGAAGTGAAATTAATTCGGTAAAACTATGGTAAAACGAGTTAATTCCGAAATCCGATCACCATGCATCGCCCAAAATTTTATAAACAATCTCTTGACAGTTGACACTTGACATTGACAGGCTGTCAGAGATGTGAGATGTCACATGCTGAGTTTTTTTTAAATATGGCACTTCGGCTTTAAAACCATGACCAGTGTCAAGTAACGGCGGGAAAATAATATTCTTGTACATAATATTATATAACTTTCGGCATCGTTTTTCTGTTTCGTCAGGTCCAAGTCTAGTCAAAATCTAAGTAAAAGTCAATACAGTCAAGGAGTCAAGTCGGTCGATTCAGTAAAGTGGTAGACGCTTAAAGCGTCTTCCAGACAGACGCGGCCTGCGGTGGCGCGGGCGGTCAGTTGGATGACTTGGCCGCGTGGCCACGTGTCTGTGTCGTTCCTAGAACTCTCAAGTCATCCAACTGACCGCCACCGGCACCGCCACCGCAGGGCGCGTCTGTCTGGGAGATGCTTAAAGCGTACACGTTTTATTTATCACGGCCTCAAAGTTTTAGAATAAAAGACGAATGTAATTTTGAACACTTTATTGTTGCATATTTTGTAGTTATTAGAAATACAAATATACTAAAGAGATATTGTAAGTCTAATTCACTTGATATCACTTTAGTTGTTATAGTTAAAACAATACTCAGTGGTTCGTGTTATGTGTAAAATTACTAAGAGCATATTCGGCAAGACAAGAAATTTTATTCATGTTAGAATAAGTTTACATCCTACTTATCAAACACGAGAATAAAAATTACTTGATCTTTCCAAAAGCAGCTTAATAATATTTTAGTAAAGTATTTTTCCTCCTCAGTAAATAATAAGTGCAATCCGCATGGCTGTGATAGCTGTTCAGTTGAATTTGCATTTCGAGAAATCCATCTCAGGATGCTGTTCCATAAACCTGGAAAAAAACAAACTTATTAATACAATGTTGGGCTAATACTAAGGCTGCCTTCACACTGGCGTTTGTCTCGGCGTCTGCGCTGCGCATACGTTCATTGAACGCCTACGCCGGACAAACGCTAGTGTGAACTGTGAAGGCAGCCTAAGCGAGATAAAGTACTAGAAGGTAGATTTTTATTACAAGACTGTTGTAATACCACTGATGTCTATTAAACAAGTACGCTGGATTGCTGATACGGACCTGCTTTTTGTGCCTATTTGAAGCGGAATCAGCGCCCCCATTATTCGGGTAGAGAACTAAATTTGACGTAACCACAACCAATAACAACAGTTGTCATCACTAGTATTAGTTCCAAATACTCTCACTACTGCTATCAGCGCCAATATGGCGGCTTTCAAACGTCATTTTTACGTCAGATTTAGTTCTCTACCCGAATAATGGGGGCGCTGATTCCGCTTCAAATAGGCACAAAAATAGCTGTCATTTCAAAGGCTATCAGCAATCCAGCGTACTTGTAGGTATAGAGATCAGTGTGTAATACACTATTGGCCTGATGAAATTGTTTCACGTGACCTACGATCCCTACGATAACCCATCACCATGGGTCACCTTATAGACAGCTTTTTTTTTAATAAAATAAGGGGGGCAAACGATCAAACGGGTCACCTGATGGAAACCAACTACCGTCGCCCATGGATACTCGCAACATCAAAAGAGCTGCAGGTGCATTGCCGGCCATACCGGCTTCCGGCTTCACATGCATGATGGCAATCGTGGTGATCCATCATGATTCACAGCCTAACTTCGAGTATATGTATAAATATTATAATTATTCTCTACTACCCAGTCGGCATAGTACCGAACCACAATCATCTAGCCATTTATTAGGCCATCCTAGGCGTAGGCCCTGATTAACAATTCGTAATTCGACTCGGATTCGGAAACTTCATCGTGCGACATCCAATAAACGTTCGCCGCGTTACGGCTGGGACACAAAAACACGACACGACGCGATATCGTCGCGTCGTGTTTTTGTGTCCCGGCCCTTAGGCATTGACCAATGTCCGCACGGTAAAGTTTCCGAATCCGTGTCGAACCGCGAACGGGAATCGTGAATTGCCCTATGGAATCGCCCTAACCATCAGACCTAACCTAACCTAACGACTGATAAGTGATAGGTTAGGCGCCGGCAGAAATAATTTCCAAGGGGTGCAGATTTTAGTTTTCTTTCTTTTCTTTTTGCAAACAACAGTGACTGTCTATTTACGTCAACAGAATTTAGTGCCGAAACATAATACGAACACTATCTTTGTACGGCATGGGTAATAGGGTTACAAAATGTTCCACTGACGTGCGGTTGACTGTACTAATAACTACCTAAGTATCTTGATTCGTACAATGTTAATTTTAAAAAAATCAATAATTCCTGTTGATCCCGAGATTCCTAAGGGGTGCACGTGGCAGCCTGGCACACTCCGTGCCGGCGGCGGCTCGGCGCCCATGGATAGGTGAATACATAACTTACTTCTTCAATACATCTTGTTTCTTCTGTTCATCACTGGTGGGGAGGCCCATTTCCTTCTGTCGCTGGTCGTACATCATCTTCTCCACAAGTCCACGTGTTTCGCCGTCCAAGTCTGACAGTTTAGAAGGTTCTGGAAGAGAAGAAGGTTTCAATTACCTCTACTCAAATTACATTGAGACTCGACCACCACGGGAAGAGTAAAATTATTCCTTGACAAAAAGTTGTATGTTCTATTTCGTTAAATACTTCGGTTTAAAAAACATAATTTACATACTCTGCGACCTTGGCAAAACTGTCATTTTTATAATACTACGAAAATAATTACATTTTCCCTTTGGGACGCCCGTTCCTAGCTAGAGCTTGTCCAATTTGAAATGAAGCTCCCTACCACTTCACTAGTTGATATAAATGAAAAATTTTCAGTTAGGCAAGCCCTACTTATGAATAATAATGGAATGATAATATTATAATCATAAAGTTAATATACCTAGCGTAATAGAGCAACAAACTCGAGCTGTCAAACGAAACCGAAATTGGTTTTCATCTGTGTGAAAAATAATATGTGTACGTAATATACACTTACACAAGCATGATTGAACATGAATTCTATGAGATTAAATTGTCAATCATCAAAAAAAGAGTGCTGCTGTCATGTATCACACGTCTCTTTTTACCACGCAGTGTTACTGATAGTGACATCTCGCTTGCTCAGGCCTTTGTTTCTCTATTCCGCTAGGTATATTAACTTTATGATTATAATTAACATTTTACAGTAGGTACTAAAATATTGCTTGAAGCAACTGCATTACTTTAACTCATTTTAGGACTAGGTTAACGATTTTGTAATAAATTGATGATAGTGTGGCGGTACCCACATTCGCCTAACATTCCTGCATCGCGCTATCGAAGTTTTCTGAGCGCGTCAGTATATTATAATATACCGACAGCTGAAATGTATCACGTGGGCTCCGGCCTGACCGAGCATAACACCTCGCTCGGTCGGAAGATCTTCCTTTGGGCCTCCACGCATTATTCCCACATTGGTGACCCTCGACAGAACACGCCTCCTTCATCATCATCACTCCCCGCCCCTCCGCACCGCGCCAGCCAGCATCGCCTCATCGGGTACCTCGTCCACTAGCCGCAATGTACCGCGGCCTGGGCGACTCCGCATCGGCACGGGCTTTCTCACTACACCGACCGGTCAGCAAGCAGAGCACATATTCTCTCCTGCTCTGCTAGCATACGGTCAGTAGACAAACGAAAGAATCTAAATTTTGACAGTTTGCTCGGAAAAACACAGGAGAAAATGTTTCTTCCGTCTCTGGATTTCTTCCGCTTTTGAAAATCTATAAGTCAAGCATGACGACCATTTTTTATCCGCTTAATTTAAATAAATTTAAATTAATATTATTAATGTCAAAACATTTAGTTTCTTTATTCTTTTTTATTTTTATTATGACACTTGGCTATAAAACCATGGCCAGTGTCAAGCAAATTCAAAAAAAAAAACCGGCAAAGTGCGAGCCGGATTCGCCCATGAAGGCTTCTTCATCTCAATAATAATACAATATTTTCAGTTTAAAATATATACAGTTATGTTAACAAATAACACGAAGATTCATCGCTAGTGTCTTGGCCTTTCGATAAAACAAGGAAAACCTTAGATGCGGCGGACAAACTAACAAACTAACATGATTACTAATTTCATCTTTAATCGACCAAGGATAAGAAAAATCATGCAAAAAAATGTGTATATTATGTTTCTAGAAACTGATGTAATATTAACGACCGAAATACGTTGATCTTCGCTGGTAGCCGTCGACATTGACCTAACGTAACTTTCTTGCATGAGATATTTTGATAAATAATATTCTTGTCCAACAACTTTTTATAAAGATTCTCGTTATAAAATCACGAGAATTTCAATAATACTCGAATTAGTTATTCACTCATTTTATAGTTATAAGGTACTCACTACTCAATTACACATTGCTTTTATACTTTAGTCTTTCAATAAAGGAGATTGGTAATTTTAGTGTGGGCGTTGAACCAAAAATTGTTTTTGATTACTGTAAGTTTTAATACGCCGTGTCCAAAGTAGAATTGGAAAAATCTTTGAAAGAACAACTTCCCTTCAATTACCTGGATTAATTTTCTTTGTGGAGATCTGTGGATCCGTCGTTACCAATCTGCTCCACCAGTTCATTTGGTTCACCTGAAAAAGACATCCAGTTTAACATTTTTTGTAGAGGACCGAACAGCGCATCATCCTGATGCGCTGTTCGGTTCGGTTCGGTTCCGTTCCTGATTATTTCATTTTATTTTATTTTATTTTATTTTATTTTATCGCGCTATTAAAGTTTCTGAAGGTGACGCGACAACCACATCTCGAATGTCTACAGCAGGCTTCAGCCTGGCCGATCATACCACCGTGTTACGATGATTTTCCTTAGCGATTTGCACACTTTGAAAATTGAAATTGCTCTCCAGTGCTTTCACAAAAGTCTTATTTTTGTGTAAGAATTTTGATAATTTAAACAATATAATAATAATATCCCACCAAAAACATACCTGTTAAAATGGGGCCAAGTTCCTATCAACAAATTTTTGACCTAAAAAAAAGTTGAAATCCAATCCAATGCCAAGTTTAGATGCACTTCATCGATCATTATCATCTTCATCAACAGCCTGATCCCTAATACTTCTAAATTTGAACTTGGCAGGTTTTCGTGCTATACGTTACACTTGATAATTTATTGTATTTATAAAATTTAACTTAACCTGACAAGTTCAATTTTAAAAGTATTATGGATCAGGCTGTTGATGAAGATGATAACGATCGATGAAGTGCATCTAAACTTGGCATTGGATTGGATTTCAACTCTTTTTTAGGTCAAAAATTTGTTGATAGGAACTTGGCCCCATTTTAACAGGTATGTTTTTGGTGGGATTTCAATACTTTTTTTAAATAAATCATTTTTATTTTATTTCATAAGCTATACGGTGTGCATTATACATGACAATATATTTTATAACCCTCCCCCTCGTCCTCCCACCCTCCTCAGTCCTCAATTCCTCATCGTTTATCATTGTATTACTGGAATTTTTATCTAAAATTCATAGATGAGCCGACTCACGCTTGACCGATTTCTTCAATTTCTTAATTTTTCGTTAATCTGCATAATTATAACACACGACCTGTGCGCCAAATTTCATAACGCTAGAACAATTGGAAGTGGCATCTAAAGTTCAAAGATGAACCGACTCACGCTTGACCGATTTCTAAAATATCTCAATTTTTGATAATCTACATAATTATAACACACGATCTGTGTTCCAAACATAACGCTACAATCATTATTGGAAGTGGCCTCTTAATTTTGTAGATGTACCGATTCACGCTTGACCGATTTCTTGAATTTCTTAAATTTCTCAATTTTTTGGTAGTCTACGTATAACACACGACCTGTGTGCCAAATTTCATAATGCTAGGACAATTGGAAGTGACCTAGAGGTTTTGATTACCGGTCAGTGTGAGTGAGTGCCAAAATTAGCTATTTTTACAGGGACATAATTCGGGATCTATCGAAGCTATATCTATGAAATTGGGTATACTGTTTAAGTTCTAGTATATAATTACGTAGGTATAATTATATCTTTGCACTCGAAATATCCACTGAGATACGGGGGGTCAAAAGTGCGTCGAAACTGTTCGTGTAAATAGTGCACGGCATGTGCGCGGCCTGCTGGAACTTGGCCAGCGCACGCCGTGCGCTTTGATTATGTTTTGGGATACCAAATACTAAAATAGTCAATCGGCCTTCATGGGCAGACAGAGGTCGCGTCGTTAGGCGTCTTCAATTAATATGTACATAATTCACGGGTATTCATTATTAAAATATAATATTCTTCTCAATATTGAGTGTATCATATTTAAGTTTTAATCGTATTAAGCTTTTATACTTAAGGATACAAAGAAGAAAAACATAACATTATTCTTATCATGTGACATTATTTCAATCAGACTTATGCTCTTACTAAAAAGCTTTCAGACAAAACTCTAGTCTCAGTATTGAAGATGCTATTTTATGAACGTAAACGCTAGTTTCATGGGTATTAGATAATAATTTGTTACTTAGGCTCTGTGAAGCCAACTTAAAGTATAACCGTAGGTTAAAATATTGTGCCCTTTCTTTTAAACTTCTTGGAACGAGAGAAATAAGAATATAACACAGGCGCAAGTAAGCCTCAAAATAGTTTCTATATCTCTAACTATTTACATTTTCTTACCTTCTCCAAGTTGATGAGTATATTTCTTCCATCCTGCAGCACCCACGTGGACTCCTCAATCTTGACATCGGCGTCTAGTTCCCCATCGATGATGAGGGGCTGGCCCTTGATGCCGACTTTAAGGTGTCGCTTGTTGATGATTATCGTGAGGTCGCGCGGGCGCAGCGTCTGACGTAGGGGTACACGCAACTGTAACAAATATTACATTATCCTTTACATGTGAAAGAATGCTTATCCCTGAAGAGTATGTGCCGGAAAACAGATTTTTTAAGATAGAGATATCGTGTTTCTCCTTCCGCGTATGAATTTAGAAAGGTTTTGTACATTTATACAAGTTTGATCAAATAATTTTCTGTTAAATTCCTCATACATGCAGTAAATTTTTCTCAAATAAAAAATGTAATTCAAAATCAAATCCAAAAGCTTCAAATATTGAGAATAACGACGAAAGAAATTAAAATACATCGAATGTAAACTTTACGCAGGATATTATGTTGCCAGTTACAAGGAAAACAGTGAAGTGATCTTCAATGTTTGCACACGTTTAGAATGGTAATGAATTAATGATACAATTTTACTACAACCAGGGAAAAGCCTTACTACGCTTAAATAAAGCAGAAAAAAACTATTGGTTCTATAATGAGAACGTCATGTCATGAGATGAGCATGACACTTCTGGATGGTTAGATGTGGCGGAAGCAGAACTAAATTGAGTTTAATGAAATAATAAGTTTAAATATTCATTATCATTATATATCTCGTATAAAGTGTAAGTCAGGATTTGAAAGTGACCAATAAAGTTTAAACTGAATAGAATATTATAATCAAATCCTAGCGCCATCTAGATTTCTAGAAGATTAAAGATGTGCAATTACCACCCTTATTACATTTATAGAAACACAATATTACACTTTAAATATATACTAATTAATAAGCAATACCTCATTAGTAACCTATTATAAAAAGGCACGTCATCAAACCGCAGAAACACTAATCAAAGAAAATATACCTTTTAAGGAAGCAGATCTTTTTTGTATTAATTTCAATATTCATTTGATCAGTACAATTCCTTTCAAAGACGATTGTTATGACGTCAGACCTGTACTTTGTTTTACACCCTGCTTAAGTACTACTTTTCCGGTTACTTAACTTTGTTTTTTTTTTATACGTCACAATGTTTTGACAACAATGTAGGTCTATAACGCAAATGTACAGTCAACGGCGGACCTTTCACTTCTTACTGTGTTTTGATTTTATTAACTTTAATGAGGCATGAGGGCAGCGAACGATTTTCTTATACGGAGCCATTATTATTTATGATTAATTAACTAATTAACAACAATGGTAACTAATTTATAAGAATAAAATTTACTCTATTATGGACTTCATTATTTTTGTAGGGTAACAAAAACTTGAAGATATTTTAATTGCTTCGATTCGTGAATTTTATGGTTGCGCTTTAGAAAAAGTTTCTTGCACTACAAAAAGTTTATATCTATTTTATTCTGGTTTGTGTTATGTAATAGAACAGGAAATATTAGTCATAATATATGCCATATCCTTATCAAGTTCATTAAAAACTCTTAATATAAAGCAATTACATAATAATCATTTTATCTCCTTATCTTATAGATTTACCTCTATAAGACTTTTTATTCAAGCGATATGTAAAAAGTAATTGCTGAAGATTTGCTTAAGAAGATTGCCCAGAATCCTTCATGCGGTATATCAACCGAGTTAACAATAGAGTTGCAGACTGAAATAGGACTTTTAAGGCATTCGTACCAGCGTATTGTTCTTTCTTTCTTTCTTATATAATATGCCTCGAGGACCTTTGCACAATATGAGCTACCAAACCAATAAAATGAGGTGTCTTCATCTACAGGTCTAAAAATGGCTTTATATCGTCTTAATACTCTATCTTTGAATGTCATATAACATCCGCGATTTAATTACATCCTTGATTAGGCGTTGCAATCGTTCAATCAAATTAAAATGCCCCATTTGCATCAAATAACGTCTGGTATCCTACATCGAGTTTAACATTATTAACATGCCCACTTGTTACTAGGCAACAAAGGCATTTATACTGATCTGCTGACTGTCCTAGGTCTGTGACGTCATGGACCATAATGACATGCACAGAATATGGAATGATCGAGTTTGATACAACGCACATTAAATGTTTCACAAGACAAGACGCTCGGCCACGGGGCGCGACCTCGCATTCCTGGCAAGGACGATTGATGAACACATTAATTTATACTCAACCGGATCGACGTTTATATAAAAATAATCGGCCAAGTGCGAGTCGGACTCGCACGAAGGGTTCCGTACAGCTATAGGGTGAAAGTAAATAAAAATATTGTGTTTTTTGTATGAGAGCCTCCCTTAAATATTTACTCTATTTTTAATTTATTAATAATTATTAAAGTACAAACATAGTTAAGGATTTTGTGAAAATTTCAAGTGCCTAGCTGTTACCATTATTGATTACGAGCAAAAAAGGCCAAGAAAATCACGTTTCTCGTATGGGAGCCCCCCTTAAATATTAACTTTATTTTATTTTGAGTATTTGTTGTTATGGTGGTGAAAATTTCAGACATCTAGCTATAGCGGTTCTTAAGATACAGCTGGAGACATACAGACAGACGGACAGACATCGAAGTCTTAGTAATAGCCAATAGGGTCCCGTTTTTACCCTTTGGGTACGGAACCCTAACAAGATATAACTCTACAGTTTTAATGAGACGTGCACGTCGATTCTACTAGGAGCTAGTAGAATCGCACAGCTGGTACATCTAACTTATCTGCAGGCCTAATCCGTCACATGCATTCGCAATATTTACTGATTTTAAAAAATCATTACCAAAACGGGATTGAAGTTAGTAGAATATGAACCTCATTCTTGAAAGGCCTAATTTCTTTTTAAGGCTTTTGGTGTCTACTGCGTAATGTTTATCAGATTCACAGATGCCGGACATCTATCGCTTGCGAAACAGCGCACATTTCCTTCTAGGTCCAAGTCTTTTTAGAACTGCGTAGGATGTTAAAATTATATAATTACTATTTCATTGATTCTGTCATGAAATGTGATGTTTGACCTACTGGACAGACTCTAAAAATATATAATAATATGTTATATGTATGAAACGCTTTCAGACGCCTCTGCCTTTTTTATTAGAGATACGATGCTGTATCAATATGAATATCATAATTCATAAAATATAGTATATTATAATTATTATTTATTATGTAAAATAGCCGTTAGCGAGGTGAAGAAAATTTTCCAGGCTATAGACATTAGACAGCTCAATGGTAGAGGTATCATGGCTATGAGCTATCACAAGAAACATTTCTCAGGGCACTATGATTGTTCGACACTAACAACCTCGCCCTTTAATTATACCCACTAACCAGAGGTACTACAATCCCCGCGCAAAATTGTACACGATTAAAGTAATGAATAATAACAGCAAATCCTTAACACGTCAATAAAATATAAATAGGCCTCCAAGGAAACGGATTTAGAAAACGTGATTAATATTGGGAAATAACAGTAAACTGCAAAATTTATTGCAATGTATCTAGAGAATATTAAATGACGTCATACAAGTTAGGATTAACAGGGTTAGCACGAACTCGAGACGCTGACTTGGAAACCAAACGAATAAGGAACTTAAGAGGATACTCCAAGGCCAAGAGAAATGAAAAAAGTACTAGTAATATCTATTGCTGTCCCCCATACCTCAAGCCTATACCGCAGAGCACGGTAGAGACAACTGCAGAAAATCAACGATTCGCTGTCTCCTGATTTCTTCTCCAAAACTTAACCAATTTAAGTACTTTTTCATTTAAGAACTAAAGCTTGGCTTGAGCTGTGTTCCTATGTATATTTTTGTTTAGTCGACCCAAATTTGTTTTCTGGATGTTTGAACACACATTTTTTTGGATTTTTTAACATTCATATCTTTTTTAATAATTAAATTATGAAAAAAAGAAAACATAGGGATATTGTATTAGTGGCCATAGATATTCAGGAAAAAAATGATAGCTCTACCGGCATTATCCAGGGAGGAAACAGGGGACAACGTTTGTATGGAAAAACGGCTGTAGTGTATCCTCTTAAAATGTCAGCAAGAAATTCGTGACCCAAATGAAATATTGTAAGCAATCAAAATGAAACATGAAATTTCCAAGCCATTGAACAATGAGAAACGGACAATCGTTTACAGATTTTTAAAACAAAGTTCTTGACATTTGAAACGATCAATCAAAGAACAAACGTAAAGTTACGCAAAGATAAAGCTCGCAGTATCAGTGGCCGAGTCACGTAGCCAACATAAGGACAAGACACTGCACTTTGGTCAATAAACTGAAATAGATAAAACCATGATTCGTGACTTCAGCTTACAATCCAGGGTTAGGCCGCGTTTCCACTGATGCGGAGCTGGGCGGAGAGGAGCGGTGAAGAGCGGTGAAAAGTGGTCAGTGTTTTCACTGAAGCGTGGCGGAGATTTCAAGCATAGTGAATAGCTATGTCCACATTATGCAATTTCATCTTCAATTTTCGTCATCTTCTTTTTATTCAACTTTCGTTTGGCATATTCAATAATTGAATGCGTCAAAATCCACCCGCGTTGAAGTGTCATAGCGAGCGCTACGATTTCAACGCGCGTCACGGGCATGCCTCACGTTCGCTGTTGACTGCGCTATAACGCATGCCCTTGACGAACAGAAAAAGGCACAATGTGGACAAAGCCATTGGTCGATTCGGGCACCGCTAAGCTCCTCTACGCCCCGCTCCGCGTCAGTGGAAACGCGGCCTTAAGCTGGTTGACAAATCGGATATGGCCAGCAAAAGAACTTGCTAAATATGCATAGAGCTTGTATGATGTGTCCTGCGAACGAAAACGAAAATCAGAAAAACGACCGTCTACATGCCAATTCGATTTCGTATACGTTATACGTCGATATAAAAATCACGCGTTAAAATCGTTAGAATACATTTAAGTTTATTAAAAAGCACTACTTGATATAACTAAAAATTGGGATCCTTAATCCTTTCAATCCTCTTCACGTTAAAGGTATATAGATGGCTATTAAAACAAATCACCAACTTTAGCAGAAAACTTTTGCTTTACCTTGTAGTATCCGTTTTAACTTTCGCAATTAACAGTAGGACTGTGGTCGGACTTTAATGAACACAAATATTTAATAATAATAATAATAATAATATCTATGGACGCTTCACACCACGTCAATCTGGCCCCGTGGTAAGTACCTGAAGGACTTGTGTTTCGGGTACCAGATAACGGAAATATATTTAATACTTTTATACTATACATATATTTAAGATTTTTATTATATGATAAATAAATTTAATACACATCCATGACCCAGGAACTTTGAAAACTTTTTGTTCCGTCGGCGGGATTCGAACCCGCGACCCCCGGCTTAAGCTACCAACGTGCTATCCACTGAGCCACAGAGGTCGTCAAATTTAAAAGGAAATTCTTTAAGTGATAAGGTCCTGCTGATAGAGTGGGCATAGAACAGGTGATTATGACAGAAGGGTACAACGTCGGTAACCTTATTGTAAAACAGTTTCCCAATTTTCAGAATGTCATCAATTTTGTTGTAAGATCAGCGGATTAGCGGTTACGAAATTACACAAAGCAACCGTAATTCTATTCCGATCAGTTAGAGCCGAGCGTGCGACTGAGAAATTAAGCAAACCTTCAATCTTTTGTTGTTTTAACGAATCGCTTTTTAAGAACCTTGCTGTAACCGTGCTCAATAGCGTTATGTTATAATACCTTCGCACGATTATTTTCTTATTAGGGACAAGCACTATATAATTATGGGTTACGTCTGCGGATTAATAACAACTTAATAAGAATTAAACATATCATTTCAATTACTGTAGGCGTGAGTTCCTCTAAATATATATTATAAAAAATTGACGAATAATAGCAGGCATTAAACTCATATAAAATTAATAAAATAATATTGTTTGCGTCCATAAAATAGAAATAGAAAACCCAGTTTTTTGCCAGGACAACGGCAGTAACAGATTAGAATGAATTTTCTAAATACCTATCAAAGTTTTTTTTTACATTCATTTACAGATCACATGCATGATGCAGATAAACGTTAACACGTCAGTTGTGTGAGATACAGTCCCTATTAAGAATTACACAAAACAAAAAAATGCGAGTCATATAGAGATCAAACCACAAAAAAGTATGATGAAGTTGATGCGATCTCCAGTTTTTGCTTTCCGCAAAAAGATGTTCAATTAAGAGGAACCTATGTCATACATAATTGACATGGCAAAAAATTGGACTATTAGACGCAAGTTTTAGGAAAAAATCAATTAAAGTTCACGTAGGGTTGAATGTCAGTAATGGTGTTTTTGTGAGAAACTTTAAAAAAAGTCCTTGAACGCAAATAGACATGACTACATGAGTATTGAACATTAGTAGCCCTAGGAGTAAGTTTAAAGTTTACCAGCAATTTTAGGTAACAGATCTGAATTAAAGAGATCTGAAAATACGGAGAGAAATGTGCCTAGACTTTCTTTAGACCTTTGAAAGCTCTGCCCAAAAGCCACGAAGAAATATTTGCATTTTCTTTAGATGATTTTATGTTGGTCTTGTATGCACTGTAGTGTATCACAAGGAAAATCCTTGACCCTAATCCTTTTATGTAAGCAATATCAAAAGATAATACGATATTGTTAAAGGATCTGTTTAATGAACAATATTAAAAGAGTTTCGGAGTTTCGTACAGGTGGGTATCGTAGTACTTTGCTAGCGATCAAAATCGACAAATTTTGATTTTGACGATAAAATACTATGAATCTTGGCGAAGGACTGGTGAGATTATGTATTTTTTTGCAGAAGGGCTGTAGAAATTCATCAATTCACGCTCATCAGATTTATAACCAAACAACTGGAATTTGGAAATTATATTACTTGGCTTAAAGTGATCTAATCTAAAAGTTACACTTTTATCTACATACCAGAGAATTTGAAAATAGTTACAACCTCAAATGACTTTAAGGTCAATAACTTATAAAGCGCCTAATGTGCTAATCCGTGTCTTTAATAAGTTTTTGTGAACAATAATAATTGTATACTGTTAGCCATTAATTATGTAGTCAAACAAATGAATGTACTTCATGATTCAAATGAAGTTTTGCAATATTCAACCGACAGGGAGTGACTGACAGCCATGTTAAATTAAAACATAACCCTAATTACACCTGCCAAAATTAACACACGATCGAGTAAAGCTTGTTTCTTAATCCTTATATAAGTGGAAAATATTATTAATTTGACTGAAAACTTCATTGCAAATCTACTGGAGTGCCATTACATTCTGCCATATTCAAGCTTAGCTTACAGAAATAGATAAAGGGACAGATTGTTAAAGAAAACCTGACATAATATCCCCTGTCAGTGTTTCCTAATTCCTTCGCAATTTTACTATGATAATGTAGATGTACAATTTCTATATTATAATACATTTACCACCAAAAATTCTCTGTTTGAATAATTGAACCTGTACGCGTTAGGAATACGAGAAACAAATATCCTTAGCATCGAAATTGTGCTATGAATATTAATTATTGCCTTCCGAATCCTCGGTGATTCAATGCGAGCTGTCCTCGTCCGTTGCGAAACCAAGGAGTAAAGGGTGCGTCACGAAATCCCGTCTCGACTGACCTAGCCTGGGTAATTTCTGCATTTATTGAGGCCATCCATGGATACGGTAGGATGAAGTGGAGTTGACAAAATTTGGAAATTGACCAGTTACACAATTTCGTTAAAATCTAAGAATTGCTAACAGTTCTTCACTAGATGATTTCGGATAAATAATTAATTTTAGAGACGTAAAAATATTTTGCAACGACAAAAATGTTACTGATAAAACGCTTAAAACATTGGGATTAAGATTAAACGGCCGTTGTAAGCTTATATATAAAGGTTGAGCGGTGTTGCAACCGGCTCAGTACGACTCTAGTCGCTTTGCCGCTTGGAGTGGCACTCGTGCCGGCCATACGGAGAGGGCGAGAGAGGTATCCGCCGACGAGCACCGACTAATATGTGGAGTGAATGCAGTGTTTTGTGACGTAATAAGTGCATCTCGTCAAAACAGGCCAAGAGACCCAGCTATGGATACTAACAACACGGTGAGTAAAACCATGAGCTTTATGGATGCAAAAAATATGTTTATCCGATCGTGGCCTAAGAAAAATCCTTGATTATAGATATTCAAATTATTGGTAGATTATCATAAATGATTCAATGTCAAATTCAGTTTTTACATATACATAATTGCAACGAAGCAAATATTTATAAATAATATTGAAGCTAAAAGATTTAGCCATGTTTTAGATCTTAACATTCGTATTAGGAAAATAAACAATATCTAATAATAGTTCCTAGTCGTCGGAGATGGTACGGTAGTTATTGTGTAATAGAAAGTAAGAGTAACTTTAATAGCTACGGATCTGCTCGAGTAATTTAGCCGATGTTTTGCCGGCAAAATACACGTTGTATGCTCGTAAGTCACTTTCGATACTAAGCCAAATGTAACGGACAGCATTAGGATTACGAAACCGAACATAGATATTTAATATTAAAGGATCTATAAAATATTTTAATGATAAGAATATATTCTTGGATAAAATTGAGATTTATGGGATGCAAGAAACGTCTTAATTAAACGGAACCACCAGAGATTTTGATTTTTACCTAAACATAGCAAAACACTTTACAGCCCAGAATTCAAAGTTCTAATTCTGTAAGACTTAAAAATACTAAGGTTCATCAATTTTATAACTACAATCTAAGAACCTGTTTAGAGGTTATCTAATTTCATAAGTCTTTCATAATTATATTATTAACGGATCAATTATAATAAATTTTAACCAGATATAGATAATATTAGCTGTTGTGACTTTGAATCAGCTGTGTCAAGGTTGCTGATTGATTATTAATTATTATATATAGAAAAAACTTTGTATCGTTGAATAATTATTAACAAACAGGAGAATTTGGACTGACATTACTTTATGCTGCTCTATTTTTTAATATTTACTAGCTGTCCCGGTGAACTTCGTGTCACTTTAAAACCTTGCCTGGACTTCAAGGATTATTTTAAGACTAAAATCGAAAAAAAGAATCGGTCCAGCCATTATCGAGTTAAAGCGCGACTAACACATTTGAATATCCATTTTTATTAGGGTTCCGTACCCAAAGAGTAAAAACGGGACCCTATTACTAAGACTTCGTTGTCTGTCCGTCTGTCCGTCTGTCTGTCTGTCTGTCTCCAGGCTGTAACTCAAGAACGGTAGAGATTTGATATTTTCACAGATTATGTACATCTGTTGCCGCTATAACAACAAATACTAAAAATAAAATAAAATGAATATTTAAGGGGGGCACCCATACAACACACGTGATTATTTTGGCCTTTTTTGCTCTATATCAAAAATGGCAACAGGTAGGTACTTACTTGAATTTTTCACAAAATCCTTAGTTATTAGTGTACTTTAATATTTAATAATATTAAAATAAAATAAAAAATAAGGGGGGCTCCCATACAAAAAACACAATTTATGGTCTAATTTTGCCCTAGTACAATATCATTACGTAGTGACAGTTCTAATGTAACTATTAAGAGAAAATGTAATCTTGGTACGAGACCATATTGATACGATGAGACAAAGGATATGGGCGACTAGCCCATAGACGACCCTAATTATTATAATAAAAAAAATGTAACTATCGATATGGCGAACATATAGATTTTAGACTCTAGATTCTAGAACATAAATCACACTACCGAAGTGTGCATTTTTGTACTTTCGGGTGTAATTAGGGGTTTTACTAGTCCCAAAATTTATTACATTGAAAAACAATTATTTCCAAGTAATTCTTTAAACTAGCACTAACTGAAATTATCTAGCGTATTACTAAACTATACAACTATAACAGTAGAATATTGGTATTTGGTATACATCTGTCGATGTGTGTACCTGCACATACAATACTTGCAGTTTGAAGGTGAATCAAAACGGAAATCATCAACCCGAGTGCTAAAAAAATAATATTTGAGGAACACTGACAACTGCTAAAAGGTCTAAGTACTTTAGCAATTCAACAATTTGCGTTTATTAAGTAATTAAAATATAAAAGTGATTTCCTGTTTAATTAATCAATGTAGTTAAAATAAACATTACACAAACGGTAAGAGGTTACAACAGCTAGCCACATCCGTCATATGTTGCAAAATTTATTTTTATTTTGTTTTCCTCAAGTTTTAGTTAAAATATATTTTTATTAATAATAATTTTAATAACCCACAGAAAAGACAGGTTTGAGTAATCTTTTTCTTCCTCTTATAAATCCTTCTATTTCGTAGATTTTTGAGCTCTCGCAAAAATAATGATATTTTCATACAGATGACCAGCACCCAGCTAGTAAAGCTGATGATAACACACACAATAGAGAAGCGAACAAAAAACTAGCATAAGGGCATAATATGAAGTAATCTATTAAGGAAGTACTATAACGAGATCGCATCGTCTTTGCGTTTACTTTACAGAATAAGGTCATGTTCTACATGTAAGGAGCATCGCATAGTATGCCTATGGGCCAACTACTCCTATGCTCATTAAAATGTTATAAATATGCATACAATCTGGTTAATAAATTGTTCTAATAACATTTAAAGAACTATTACCCACTCCTTAGTAGCTGACTTAGCGTAATAAAGAATGCCAGTGCCCAGTGTATTAGACATCAACGCGTGTGGGGCGCAACATTCGTTTTTTTTTTCGATTTTTATAATAGTGAGCCCTAGAGTTTTTTTTTTGTGATTATTATCAAGCTAATTTTTTGTGAGTAGCTACATTTTGATAAGACGAACAACATTTTTATTTTTCGAAAAATCTCGAAAGTGGTAGCTAACAGAGATAGAAAGGATTTCATACTTTGACTTGATGGTCCTAAAATATGGATTGTTTTATTTGTAGCACAAAGTTACTCCTAAATTATATAACTATTAACCTACCAATATACAAAAAATCAGCTAGATATGGTTCCGTTTTAGGGTTCTGTAATCAACAAAACTTGGTTGACTACTGTACTGTAGTCAACCAAGTCTACTTTGGGTAGCTACCACTTTCGAGATTTTTCGAAAATAAAAATGTTGTTCGTCTTATCAAAATGTAGCTACTCACAAAAAATTAGCTTCTTAGTAATCACAAAAAAAAATTGTTCTAGGGCTCCCGTACTATAATAGTTTATAGCACAGAATAGATACTTATAGGTCCTGGATACCGTTCACATTGTAAATGTGACAGTTTGTCTGTCTGCTTGTCTCTCTGCCTTCACTTTTTTTGGTTAAATCTCTGAAGCGACCTAGATATTGAATCCGGGGATATATTGAATCCAAGAATAAGGTTGCATTTCCACCAGAGCTGAGCGGAGTTGTGTTGCGAGGAATGTGTTTTTGAGAACCAACAGTATCGCCGCGCTGAGCAGTGAGCGATGTCATGGCAAACTCATGTCAATGAAGCGATTCTATTGGTTTTCAATAATTGTATTTTAAAAAGATAAAACCGACTTCAAAATTGTACGTAATTGAGAATTAAAACTTCCTATCTCCAAAACTACTGAACCGATTTTGATGAAACTTGCACTATTCCCTAAGTTGAACAATACCTAGTACAATAAAAAAGAATCACTTAAATCAGACTTGTAGTTCCGGAGATATGCGCGAACAAACAAAAACATACATACATACATACACTTTTGAAATTTGGCACATTTGTTCAGAAGCTGTTATAGATTAACATATACAAAAACTAGGAGGTTCTGGAAATATTACATACATACGCGTCGAATTGATAACCTCCTTTTTTTGAAGTCGGTTAAAAACACATTCCTCGCAACACAGCTCCGCTCTACTCTGGTGGAAACGCAGCCTTAGACATTATCTAGTTATTTTACTAATTACTTTACTAAATTAAATATGAATAAATATTATTCAAAAATATTCACATTTGATTCAGTAAAATTATAGGTAAAATTCTAGTCTAAAGTCTAAACACATTATATAACAAGTATCAATGGACGATAAACTTGACAATATAATCACTAATCAGGTAACACGGAATCCCGCGACTAAATTAGAACTAGTTTTGTCATGGCATAGTGACTAAATCCGTGACACCGCGAAAACAAAATATATGCCAATAACCTTACGTATTAGATTAAATATATTATGTTTGTCTTTGTTAATTATGTTATATCCGCCATCACGTAGGTATTTACTTACTATTCTTTTAAACTTATACAGGATGAATTTTCATTCCGTTTTGAGTCTGAATAAAAACAAATTTGAGTCACTTTTCCATCGCAACAAGAAAAAATTTAATGTTTGATGTTTCACACTAGACCGTCCAACTGCCTAAGCATTTTTTGTATGAAACAGCCTATTTTTCAATAAATTCTGATGCCATAGGAAAAGTACTTACATTTATGAGTGTACATAATATTCAAGTCTCGAAACGAAATAAACAATTTGTAAGAAAACAGATAGGAATAATTAAATTATTTGGATGTTATTCTAATAGTAATTTAGCACAACACAAAACATTGCATATTGTGTGCATTCGGCTGTATTTTTATATTGGTTACAATGAGTGTTAAGTATCCGTATTCCTATTACGTAAGGTCTGACATTTCAGTTAGATTATGTGGATCAACATTCTTCTAACGAGATTCGAATACATTTCCGGCTGTAGGTTTTCCTTAAACTGTCTATTAATCACTCTGGACTTAAAATCAATTAGTCATACAATATATTGTTTGCCAAAAATCTATAATAGAAGTTAGAACTCAAAAACCAAAAGTTCGTCGTTTTAGGGTTCCGTACCCAAAAGGTAAAAACGGGACCCTATTACTAAGACTTCGTTGTCTGTCCGTCTGTCTGTCTGTCTCCAGGCTGTAACTCAAGAACGGTAATAGCTAGAGATTTGATATTTTCACAGATTATGTATATCTGTTGCCGCTATAACAACAAATACAAAAAATAAAATAAAATGAATATTTAAGGGGGGCTCCCATACAACAAACGTGATTTTTTTTGGCCTTTTTTTGCTGTCTCCAGGCTGTAACTCAAGAACGGTAATAGCTAGAGATTTGATATTTTCACAGATTATGTATATCTGTTGCCGCTATAACAACAAATACTAAAAGTAAAACAAAAAGAATATTTAAGGGGGGCTCCCATACAACAAACGTGATTTTTTTGCTCTATATCAAGAATGGCAACAGGTAGGTACTTGATTTTTTCACAAAATCCTTAGTTATATTGTGTACTTTAATATTTAATAATAATATTAAAATAAAATAAAAAAGTAAGGGGGGCTCCCATACAAAAAACACAATTTATGGCCTAATTTTGCTCTATAATGGTACGGAACCCTTCGTGCGCGATTCCGACTCGCACTTGGCCGATTATTTTTAAAAATCTGTTATTATTTGTAATCTACATGTTTTATGTGGCTAACAAATACCAGAATCACGTCTTCTAAAAATACTTAGATATCGTTTTTTAACCAACTTCCAAAAGGGAGGTTCTATGTTCGAATGAGGATTATTTTTTTCTGTAAAATATAATTTGCAACGAGCAATATTCGCGATACAAGACATCACCTCATTAGAAAGTCCGATTTGTCGGAGTCGGCCTTGGCAACAGATTTGTCGGACAGGTTAGGGACGAAATGGCACAATGAGAGCCGACCTTCACATTCACAACCCGGACCCAGGAGTCCAGGCCAACAACCCGGGCCAATATAGTAAGTTCAATGCCAGCAGCTATATATATCGCAAAAATTGTAAGGAATTGCCTCCTGTCAATTATAGGATACGTCCTGCGCGATGCCTCTGGGTATTTGGTTATTCAGAGGAAACAACATTTTATGCCTTCTTCATGTTCATCATTCAGGAATTTGAACTACATACATACAATCGTTTATACTTCATAGTTATCATTAATTATGTGAAGGTTTACATACATTAATATTAGTTCATTGAATATTATGTTACAAATGTTTTTGTTTTAATAATGATACTAATCGTTCAAGGCGTGTGAAACTGAAATAATTTTTACACTCGCCAAACTCATTCTATTGCATTTTGAAATAAAATAGTAACTACTTATTTAAAAAAGCAAATTGAACAAAAACCCAGATTAAGTTCTAGTACGTGTTATAATTTAGCTGACGTTTGAAAGAAACGAACAAAATAGTATTGATATAGGTCTACCAGAATCTGATGGCAATTTTTGACAGCAGATTTTCAAAAAATAGGTATGCTTCATCATTGGATAAATTTTTATATTTGCATGTTTCACAAAAAAAAGAAGCCGCTAAAGGAATAAAAAAGGATGAAAATGTTTTATTCCTATTACCCCGGTATTGCTATAGTCCATTTATTTTCTCACTTTTTGCCATCAGATTCTGGTAGACCTACACTTATTGTAATAGGATGCGAACCGTACAATTTGACATTGTAAATACTAACTTACCTTTGATCCAAAATGCCCATAGGCTAATAACGTACCGCGTTAGAATTATTATAAATAATTATACCTCTTGGAAGGCCAGCGTATGCCCTTATACCTTCATGATCAATGATCACTTCTTTAATTACAAAATACCGGCAAGGTATCATCAAAATGTAAATAAAGCTTAATTTGTTATTGGTTGACCCAGCAAACATTGTTTTGCCATATATTATGTATATTTAATACATAATATAATCCTTCCTTTTAAATCTCATTAAAAAGCGAATCAAAATCCATTGGGTAGTTTTAAAGATCTATCATCTAAGCATATTATAATATGTATTATGGACTCATCGGTAGAATAAAGCCCGATGTGCAGGACAGATGGTTTTTAGTCTACAGAATTTTCAGTAAATCCTGCAGATCGAACTTTATTACACGGATGAGTTAATATAAGAACAGACAGTGGGGATAACTTTGTTTTACACTGTGTGATTTGAATGTCACGCCTGGAAAAGCCAGGTCCGGTACATTGTTTAGGAAATTTCGGGGTTTACCCACGATCGTGCGGGATCACGGACCGCAGAAACGTGACGACTTGACGAGTGACGACTGATATCTTTCTTTTTAAAAGATATATGTAACGACAAAGAGATTTGGTACTGCATGCAGCATAATAATCCATTCCATTTTGGATGGTAAATTGTATATGTATCAATCTTTAGGCTAAATCTTTATAGACGAATTTTGTTATACCTACACCTAAAAATCACATAGGGTAGTATATTTTAAAGCGGGAAAATTTGCGATTCTTGCGCTACATGCAAATTGCAAACAAAGTTTTAGGCAACTTCTAGCTCATCATTTTTAGCACTTTGACGAACAAACAAGTAGATTCATTCATTTATGCTTTTATTATCACAGCTTTCGATTTTCAAGGTAAGCGCTTCTGAAACATAACACATCCACTCTAACGTGGAAGTTGCAGTAGCCGAAACAAACATCTTTAGTCGATGATATTTGTCCAAGCTGACCTTAATCTCAATTGTCAAGTGACGAGTAAAAAACGCGCGAGTATTTATCATCTGGTTAGCAGACCGCCAGGAAGTTAATATGGATCCTACTCATCAAGGTAACGCATTGTCTAAAAACGTTCCGTTACGCGGAGAGGCGATTAGTGTTCTGTTTTATAACAAAATCATGCAAAATTATAAAGGCGAAAGTCTGTTTGATACTTTTTCAAGAAAACACAGGCTATTTTTATCCTGAACACAGTGTTCTGATTACTGTAATAACTAGCTTGAAGCTGCGAGTAAAAGTTAGGTATATCATTGAAGATTTTGGATTCCACGACTGAACGAAAATGCTATCGAGAAAAAGAAATTGAGTGAGCAGTACACAGGAGCACTCTTTCGTCCATTTTCTTCTAATGTCCCAATGGATTAAAAGACGTAGCTAGCTACTAGAACTAGCCTAGCGCGATCTTCGTTACATCCAAGCTCCAACAAGTTACGTTAACATCTCATCTAGTATTCAGCTGCAACATAGTATAAGCTGCAACATAACCATACAATATACTCTTCACGTCAGCATACAAAAATTATGATGTCATCATAAATAATTCATAACATATCGAAGAATCCGGATAGGTAACCTACTCCAATGCCACTTTTTTCTATCAGATCTTCCCACTCAATTACGAGAATCGATCATTAATAGACATTATTTTATAGAATTCTACCAAGGAAATCATAATTCATAGAGGAAATCGAAAATTATGCAGCGATGAATCAAATTATGATTATTACCATCAATTTCATCTTAAGTATTAATTTTTAATTCATTACTTAACTTGATGAATTACTATATGATTAATAAATATATGATTAATGTACTAGTATTATTATTTGAAACTTATTTACTATTATTATTCTAATGTATTTTGATTATTCTAAATTGTTTACCATAAGTGATTACTATGTTGTGTGATAATATTATGTAAGTATTATGTAAATATAATCAATTGTAACAAAATCAAAGACATAGTTTTTTTTTTTTAATGAAGGTTGTTCTTTTGCACGGACTCGCGTTAAATCATATTCTGTAATAAAATAAAACGGACCACCAAGATACAGGCATTGCCTAGTTTGGGGTCCCCTGGTTAAATAATAATAATGTAATTCCTAATGCAATTCAAATAAGTGTACACTCGAATCATGTAATATGGTATTGTAAGCAACCTATTAATATTGTGAACTCCTATACTTAAGATGTTATGTAAGTTAAAAAATTAATAAAATAAATAAATAAAAAACGTAACTCAAGCAATGCAATTGTATTTTTTTAATATGCCTCAATTTAGCTAGAAATGTTCTTGGCTAGAGTCTTCTTCAAAATGAACGAAAATCTAATCAGGCTAGGACTTAGTAAATGCGAATGATGTGTCGAATTACACCTATCCGTCGAACAGCGACCAATTCGGTGACTTAATTGCTAGACTAATCTCCAATTTTAATAAAGATAGCTGTCCCGGCAAACGTTGTTTTGCCATTTAAAGTATATTTTCTACATCATCAGCTTATACATGTTTTACCCCCTCTTTTGTCCCCTAAGAGGGTGTGCGGGGGGAAGGTCATACACCAGATGTTAAGTAATATGAAGTAAGTCCACTAAAGAAAAAAGTTGTATACAAAATCTGACCCATCTTTGGTCCCCAGAGAGGGTTGAGAGGGGAGGGGGGGGGGGGGAGGATTTTTATACACCAGATGTTGAGTTGGAAGAAGACAAATATAATATATCTGTGAAAACCGTATGCAAATCTGTGAAAACCGTATGCAAATCGGATCAGTAGTTTTCGTGTTAAAGAAAAAAGTTTGATACAAAATCTGACCCCCTCTTTTGTCCCCTTAGAGGGGTGGGGGGAAAAAATTGTATACACCAGATGTTAAGTTGGAAGAAGATAAATATATCTGCGAAAACCACATTCAAATCGGATCAGTATTTTTCGTGTGATGCTGGAACAAACATACAGACAGACAGAAAGAGTGACAGACAGACAGACAGACAAAAAACTAACCACATTTTTGGCTTCTATAGCGATGTAGTGACAAAGGTGTAATTTCGGGTGTCATTTCATATCTTTTATGTACAGAATTTTCATTTCTACAACAGAATATTGTCTTCCTCCCGCACGCGCTTTGGTGACGCCCACTATCGTAATATTTTAATTTCGCCATAATTTCAAAACCAAACGTCCAATTTTAATCATTCAAAGACCAAATATTATCTACATAAACTGTACTTAGTGATAAAATAATTTATTTTGATAAGGATTAATAGCGTGAGTAAAATATATCCGTTTAAATGTAGTCCAAAAAAAATTCAGGATTTTTAAATAAATAAATGGTTATTGTGGCTCACTCGACATAGATAGGTATAGTGTGTCGCGGACTTTTTTGTAGATATTTATAAGATCTACAATTACTCAGAACATTTTATGGTTCTATCTTTTATAGTTTAGGCAGCGTACGCAAAATAAGTAACTTTTCTAGCTGATTTTTTACACTTTGCGTCCGAAAAACTCAAATATCTTACGGAACCCTACTTTTTTCCAAAATAAAATGTAGCCTATGTTCAGCAAAAATAATGTAAGATTCCAATAGTAAAAGAATTTTTCAAATCGGTCCAGTAGTTTCGGAGCCTATTCGACTCAAACAAACAAACAAACAAACAAACAAACAAACAAACAAAAAATCAAATCTTTCCTCTTTATAATAGTAGTGTAGATATATCTACAGCTAATAAAATTAATGCTTACTAATCATGCCGCCGAAACATCAAAGTCTGAACACCTATTAGTAAATGCTACACGATTTGTCACGCCGGTTAGTATAATTTGTTCAAATTATCGAGCTCACTTACAAATCAACCGAGACATCTCGATAGACAGCGAGACAGCGCGGCATATTAATATCGAATAAATAATTTGTGCTAATATTGGCTAATAGCGTGATCCGTGTAATGGATTAAATGATAAATGTTTACTTAGTAATCGTATTTCGCGAAATATGGACTAATAAGATGAGTAACCACTTATTTTTTTTTATCGTGACGTGAATTTGGACCTTTGTCTCGTTTTCCAAGAAAACGGTGTTTGGATAATCCAAAAATTCATTCTTATATTTAGTTTATTGATATTTCTGCTTACTTCTAAACGATTAGTCAGTTACAAACGGCCTCGGACGTTGCTCATGAATATTAACAAAAAATTGTAAAATATCACGTACAACTTATTGAAGTAATAGATCATCTTCGTAGTCGGTAGCCGCTTCCAAAGCGCATTACATTGACCCTATTCCCGTTAACATAATAAATACAAGCGATTGAGTTCAAGGACCACGATGAACATTGAGTTTGTGACCAGCGTGAACAATGAGTTATGTGGCCGTGTCCTCATGCGGGCAGGCGCGGATAAAATATGATAATTGGGCAATGAAAACGTCTATGTCGATCCTCATTACCTGTGACCTACATTATAAATAAATTGAATAATATTAAAATAACTGATATATTTATATTTTTAACGAGATACTACTTTGAAGGAGTTTTTAAAGGCGTGATTAATATAGTAAAAATACTACAAGTAGGTAACTATTGCAAAGATTACATTAAAGGTAAATAAATATTAACGAAAATATAAAATACATTATAAATAATTATACAATTGACCACAAAATATAAAATTTTGTGATTACAAAAAAAATCATAAAACAAAGTATTATTGAATCTGTGTGAGGACCTAAAGGCAACAAAAGAATAAGAAATATTATGTAAAGCCCATAACTAAGAAGAATCAAATTATAATTAATAGAGCAGACATCAACCCACGCAGTGCGATCTGTTGATGACTTCCGAGACGCTCAATGAGTAAGTACCGCGCGAATAATAGCAAAAACTATTGTCAACAATCTCATAACAGTTGGCAGTGGGAGTACCACCGGAAGAAGGCTAGAAATAACAAGTATGACCACAACGCCTAACGGCAACTAACGCTAACCTGGTCCAGTGGTTTAAAACATAGCTCCTGACTAGGATCGTGGGTTTGATTCACGCGTTGAAAACGTATTATTTCCAAGTTTTGCAGGACAATGCAAGCTTATCACCTGATTGTCTGACAAGTGAATTGTTCCATGCGTCGGATGGGCATGTAAAGCCGGTCGTCAACGAAACCGGTGTGGGAGTCATCATTATGACCACAGCTTCAGCCCCGCCCTACTGTATTAACATCATCAAACAACACTGTACTAAACGTTAACATCAAAAGAAAGTAGTTCTTCCTTCTAAGAATACACACAATAGAATTGAATGCAAAATTAAATCTGGACTATTGAGCATCATGACATTCGCAATCGAAAGTGTTCCGAGAACAGACTTTCTCTAAAAGGGGAGCATAGTTGATGGTTGTCAACTGATTACCATGGTAAATGTAACATTGTCTGAGCCTCCGACGCTTACGCTTCCCGTTTGTAACTGAGCTACAAATCCACAAACAAATGAAGACATGAGAGAATGAAGTGCTTAACTAAAAATTTAAAAATTGTCGTTGTTTTCACGTACATGGGCTTTATGGGGCAGAGCTTTAGGACCGAGAAAATTATTAGTAGACTTTATGTATAGCCAAATATATAATTAGCAAGATAATGAAGTAGGTAAGCTACCAGAAGAATAAGGAAAAAAATTAGTAATTGTCCTTATGTTATAAATTGCTATTTAGTATTTACCAACTTCGTCCACTCACGTCTTCAAATGCACCGGTTCACCAGCACCACGCTTCACGCTCGTAACAAAAGCGAATCGTTAATTTGTGGCATCATGAGTGATGCTTCGCCTTACATAATGCCCTATTTGTATCGAGATGCAATAACATGAAATCACTTCAACAATCATAGAAGTTATGAGTATCACTTCCTAGTCATTTGCAGAAAACACTTCACGTGTATTTCTAAAGACCTGGGAAATACATTAGGAGGGTCATTAAATCAATCATGATCTTTGACATGTTAATACATTTACTGACGTGGGAGTTCAGTTCTTTGGAACAGTTAAAAGATCTTCAATAGGTACATACGCTACTAATTAACTTTAATATCTTAACTTAACTCTAATAATTAACTTTTCAATACGTTAACTTAATTGTCTAATTTTTAGATTATGGATGAAATTATACATATGTACAGCAAAATTACTTAGAATTTAGATGATTGTTCTAGGGTACAACCGAAGGGTTTGCATAAGAACTTAAAATTCTGTATTCGTTTTAAATCTTTATTCTTTAGGAACCATCTTCATCAAATTCTGAGTTCGCCTATTTGTTACCCTTAATTCCTGCTGTTATCTCCTTAGTAGACACTCTTTCGTCTGCGCTTTGAACGATTACATAAAGCGATGTATACCCGTCGTCGTATCCATCTACAGACTACAAGTGAACTTTTTAATACGTTCCGTAATCGCTACACCGTTATTGACACGTACATGCTCGTCAATTAAATTAGATTCGTTAAGATTTATATTGCATAACTGTCTAGCTGGTGATCCGAACGCATTACTCAACTCCACACCTGTATGGATCGATTTAACGACTCAAAAAACCATTACGATTATGAATCGGTTGAAGTATCGATTGAAGATAAGACGACACGACTCTATTATAATGATAAAGTTTAACAAAACTTGGTTTGTCAGTTTGAACTTGCGGATTTTCTGGATTAGTATCAAGTATTGTATCCGATTCAACTAATTATTGCTATTCATCATTATCTGGGATTAGGTAAAATGTCACAGGAATTTGACGAAAATAACAAATTTAGCCAAAAATTATTAACAAAATAAATATAAAAAATATTGAATCCGAGCGATCCAAGACTAGTGACTGTATTTCACAACCTTTCGAAAAACGCGCAATATCTCAGCGAAAAATCCTAAGCAGCTAATAATAATTGCTATTAGAGTCAACAATTAAATTCTATTATCAATTATGATAATGCAATACATAAACCATGGGTTCACGTGTATGGCTCACCTGCAATAAATTATAACATCAATCGCGTAAATGCGCGAATAGCACAAACGTGCATACTCCGCGTGGATGAGTAATTATTCCCAATTAATATTACATACAATATGTTTGAATAAAAATCACCGCGTGCTAATTGTTAGCACATAATATTAGCTTGCCATGGAAAATTACTTGTAGTCGGAAAATGAAACGCAGTAGAGTTAAAAAGTAATGTAAGCAAAGGAACAACCAGGCAACATTTAAAGAAAAATCGGCCAAGCGTAAAATTTATCTGAAACCTTTTATAAATCTCGTATCTAAACATTGAGCGAGGCACAGTATTAAAATGCCAAAGCCTATGTAGCTTTGTGTATTAACTCGAGAGGATCATTATCTCGCAAGGTTTAGTCTCCGATTTAATCGCAAAATTACAAGATATAAATCTGTTAGTTTTATAGTTCTCGGAAATCGCGAAGTTATTAAATTGTTACCGAAAATATTAATTTTATGGAGCCATACAATTTATAGATATTTCAAGGCTTAAAATTAATTTGTTTACCTAAATACCTCTCGAAGTCATTTGGAGTCATTAGGAACGCTCGAAGTGTCAATTGCTGTTCGGTAAAAAGACATTATGGATATTGCTAAACTGGTTTTCCTCCGAAATGTATTGCAATTCTGGCCAAACATTCCGACTGGGTATGGTAATGTTGTTGCAAAATTTCCTAACGACCCAGACCTGGCCTCATGGATGACAATTTGTAATAACCAAATACAATTTCAACTATTGCTACGAAGGTATGAAGGAATATTTAAGTGTATTGCGAATGACGATGTTTTCGTAATTTCAAAATTATTTCAGCATGCAATACAACAACGTAACTACACTATAAAAATTAATATTATATGTACAAGCTGACTAACGTAATTCCTTTTGTGTAGGCTTAATTGCTGAAGTATTTATAATAAATTAATAACCAAAAATATTATCATTTGAACTTCAATTGCTAACTAAGACACGGAAACCGCTAGTAAAAATGCCATGGACGAAGGATAGTAATTAGTTAGTTTTGAATGCCAAAGAGATAAACCAGATAGAGTAAAACGGGCAAAGTGCCTATCAATCACATTATCAAAGCAACAATGAGGATGATGGAGCCGAAAGCAAGCCGAGATTTATTGCACAAGAGGCCGACGAAACAAGACCGCAAATAAAGAGAACGCAAACCTTGAACGGCGTATCTGACAAAATCAATTGGACTCTGAGCAAAACTTGACCTAAAATTAAATTGATGTAACTTAATGCGATTTAATCTATACATTGTTCGACATGATAATACATTACAATTTACAATGTATTGATAGTCTGTCTGCAAAAAACTATTTTTTTCAGTGACTCCAATGCGCTACTCTTGAGCTTGTTTAGTGATTGATCCATTATTGACAAATTTACTTTTTTTTTACAACTTGATCTTTTATTGACCACGGTACTTGATTTGTTATTGACTACTTGATCCACTGTTGACGAACCTTTCATCATTCATGTACTTCACAACCGCAACAAAATTAGCGAGCATTGTCAACTTAGCTTACGATATTACTCAATCATTGCTCATAAAATATCTAAAGTGAGTAGAGCAATAATTGGTATTGCTGTAATTAAAAATTGGCGACTGCTTAACGCTATCTTAATCAACAGACGACCTCTAACCACATATCCCATTACAAGCTAAGGTCATTTATTCACACTTCTGTGTTACGTGGACAAAATCACGAAGGTATAGTATGACACGTTGAAGTGTAGTCTGTATGCCTTGTGTTGCAACGCAAAAACACCGAGTCGCGTTTACTTGACATCGTTGTTATATAACTCTTGTCTCGTTAATTTATGTTTAACTAGACCTATCTCCTGAAGTGTGGAAGAGATTTCAACATTACTTTTGTAATAGCATCCTTTGGTGTGCGAAAACAAAATGTTTCAATGTGCATGCTCAGTTGCTATTATCTATTCTGGATCTGATCTAGGTTGTCAGATTTTATCGAGGGTTTCTTAGCTTGTATGGTTAAAGTTCAAATCAGACAAACGTTGCGGCTTAGATCATGCCTGGCTTATTGCAACACTCATGTTAATCTCCAGAGTTAGTAAATGCATGCATTTGAAGACATTAATAACTGAACAGGAATCTCTAGAGTTGGGAAATCATGTTCAATGCGGCGAATCTTCATAGGCATGTTTACTTGAGAAACAGCTTATTAAGTTACTCATGTAGGTCTGCCAGTTGGCACTAACATAATCTTAATTTTTCCTACGGAGTCCGGAACTACCAGATATTGATCTGCCCTTGGCGAAAAAACATCTACGTACTTAAAGTACAGCGGACAATATCCAAAATTAATATGCAATTGCTTAAAGACGTATCCGCAACATTTTGGGTCCTTTCAGATATTTTTCTCACGACCGCATTATCCAATTTCGGACAAGGTAAAGGCGACGTTGCAGCCATTGTGCAAACAATACTTACGCCAGTTGAAAAGTCTGCAATGAACTGAAATTGTATAGGTTTTAGCTATACTTGCGACTACCTATAGGCCGCACACGACTGATGGCTAAGTTAAAATGAGCAGTTTTTTTTCTACATGGTTTTTGGTGTGGTGAGATGTGAATAGTTTGGGCTGACGGTGGTACATTACTGGTAGATCAGCGATCAGATGGTGACACGCGATTGGTAGTTATCGTACACGTCTGTCATGTCTCCTGACTGCTCCAGTTGCGCCAACCAATCTTTAACTTATACACGGCCTATACTACCTATTTGAGTCATCGCCATTAATTTTATTCACGGACCGTTTACGCAATGTTCCACGTAATAAAAAAGTTAACGTAAGCGATACTCGGTCAAACCGTTTGTGGAGCAAGTTCCACCTTTTGTGATAATGACATTGACATTGATATTGAGAGATGGATTCGATAACAACACAAAGATAAACCGAGTATAATACGTATTGTTACAAATATTTCCCGGACGCGGACATACACAACCTTGATTTAAAAAAAAACTTATACATAAGGAGCTTACTGTAATCGTACATTACATTACATCACTTTTAGGTACTGACCAAATCCCATAAACGTTATTAATCAACATACTTATCGTTAATTTGAACATTTAAATTTTAAACTAATAATAGAACTAGGTAGTTTAAATAATAGCCTAAGTTTATTCCCAGAATATAGGAACTACTCCTAAATCTAACGTACTTAGCTGCATAATTTGCTGGTAAGTTATAAAGTCTCGATTATCAGACCAGAACAGACTTTGTTGCGTAAGGTTCAATAATACCGGGCCCTTGCAACAACGCCTATAAACCAACTAGCTATAAGGACATAGACTTTTGCCAAATGCCTAGACATTATTTTTTGACAAACAGCACGCAAAGTTTGCCATTATCCATACTAACATTATAACTCTGTTACCTCTTCACGGCCAAACCGCTGAACCAATTTTGCTGGGTATGGAGATACTTTGAGGCCCGGGAAAGAAATATGATACTTTTTGTCTCGGAAAAATGTACGGTTCCCACGAATCCCACGCGATAAACAAATTTTAGCGCAACGGACTTCCGGACGTCATCAGCTAGTCTCATATAATTCAATTTTAATAACCCCTTGGCGAGTTATTTAGCGTAACATGCTCATATATCTTTTCAGATCCCAACGCAGTGGCTTGTCTCATATTATATAATTCAATTTAAATAACCCCTTGGCGAGTTATTCAGCGTAACATGCTCATATCTTTTCAGATCTCAACGCAGTGGCATATTCCACGGCCGTCGCTGAGCTCCAGCGGCAGCTGCGACTCGCGGTCTCGCGGCGGCTCCTCCTCGAGTCAAGGCTCATCGAGCAATCACAGCACACACGTAAGACATTGCAACACACATTTGTGCCGGAATTCTGTTGAATGCAACATTAATACAACTTCTATGAGGTTTCGGTATTCTCACATAAAACAACCTTAAAACGTGTTATGATTGATCAAGACTTTCTGCCGCGCACTATAAAACTCTGGAACAAACTGTCACCAGCAGTATTTTTTTACCTATACGACCTACAAACCTTCAATAAGAGAGCGTAGGTATTCCCTCTTATAGCTTGACCGCTGTAAAGACAGTAAAGTCGACCCTCGTAGCATACTCGTAGCATACTAAATATAAATATAATAAAAGGCCGGCAACACACCTACAGCTCTTCTGAGATGATGAAGACAGCTGGCGCCATAATCAAAAACAAATAAACCTTGCTTGTCTTGGCCGAATCTTATGGATAATTTAATTTGACAAGTTAATTCGATACGCCTGTTGTATGACCATGCTTTTATCGTTTACGTTGCTCATAACAATCTGACTGGAACACACCTTTTTTACGCAACAAATACCAAGCATCTAGTAAAGTTTAGGAATTCGTTTTGTAAATTCATAGGCCCAGCCTCACAATATACGCCCGTTTATAGGTTCCTTAACCACGATTAACACGTTTATATTATAGTCACACGATTTTGATAGAATACATTGATACCTTGGATACCGGATGTTAGAGCATGTATGAAAACGGATCCTAGCTCGGGATTGTGCGAGACGGATCCGGTTCTGAATTGTATGGAGATTATTTGTGTCACGTATGATCTGGGAATACCATACATGTCAATCCAAGATCACAATGCTTTTATGTAACGAGATACCATTGTAATCGTCGTGTAAACGGTAAAACCCGACGCCTCCATAGATTCCAAAAGAAATAATGGAAATCCAGATAAGATTTTTTGGATACAAGCGTTTGCATGTGATTCCGTCTGGCAAATATAAATGAAAATAGATGCGAACTTTATTACTTCTAAAGAATATAAACGAAAAAAATTACAATTTTCATGCTGTATTTAGGTACAAGCGTTTGATAAAGACAGCCACAAACAACCCATTAAGGCGTATTTTCTGCACGGGCGGATTTAAGGCATGCGTCGCGTGTTTTCCAAACGCTAAGCAATTTGAGGTTCTAAATTAAATTACATAAATCTTATTTTCATACATTTCCACAAACCGCGTACGCGCATAAAACGAGCACGTCTAAACGCACCCTTACTTATCCACTTTTCAGAACACGCCTACCACGCATAGTTTACGCCCACTACGTTTATCTACTATGTTCCTAACATCAACATTTTCCTTTCCAGAGCGCCTCATCGGGATCTTTGCTGCTAAACGCTGCGCAGCTCGCAAGCACCGCGAGGCATCCCAAAGAGGAGTACGGTTTGAATGCCAACCGTGCACTGCTAAAGCACACCAACGTGGTCTCAATACCCGAGGAGCCAAGCGACACTTTCTGGTCAGACGTCAAAAGAGGCTCTATAGCTCAGAAGGACGCTACATCTATAGCCAGTTCCACGCATTTCACCGTAGTGAACGGCTTCACAAAGCCGTGCTCCACCAAAGAACCAAAGACGTGCTGCTGTGATCACTCACACCAAATCACCGTTCTGGTTATATCGATGACGATACTGTTCTCCGCGTGTATATTAGCTGCAATATGTTTTGTAGAAAGTAAGTATGTTTAGATTTGTTTTTCTTGGAACGAAGTTCCCTTTTCTTGGAACGAAGTTCCTTATCGCGCGTTGCGAAAGGGGGCTAGACAGAAAAAATAAAGACCAAAAGTTGTAACGACATTTTTTGCTGTAGTTTTAAGCAATGCGGCGTGTGCGTGTTTCTCTGTCTGTCTCTCTCTCTTTTTCTCTCTCTCTCTCTCATAGAAAGCAACTTTGTTCCATCCAGGTGTCTCTTAACACCCCTCAAGTTTTTTATATTTTATTGAATGGAACCAGGGAAGGAGCAGACGGATCACCTAAGCAGTAAGCGACAGTGGTCGGTCACTCAACACTCAAAAGTCATATTAACATGTTTTGTAGAATGACAACTCCTGTACTAGTATTGCCAGTTGCTTTCCTATGTTTATTATTTAAGAATGCTCCAACCGGAGAATTAGCAGGTCGGATGTCTGTCAGTACGAATATCAACGTTAATAACATTAAAATAAGATTCATATTAGCGCGCCTTGTACAGTGGCGGTTACGACGCTCGCCGCGTTCTTGATATGGCGAAAATGTATGAAAAAATTTGAGAAATTTTCTTATTTTTCTTATAACTGGAAAAGTTGTTTATTTTTATATAAAATTTTTAGCGGACTTTATAGAGGACTAAATAAGCAACAATTTTTTGTATATTTATTTTCCTCAGTTCAGTGTATTTAGATATTAAGGTACCTAATCAGACCCCATTTTTTTCATATTTTGCGATTATTGTGATGGTTAAAACGTATTTTATATATGAAAATTTTGTATGCGGCTATAGAATTTTTATGGTACAGTCGTGGAGATGAATATATTATCTTTCATTTGAAACCAAAATATTCTCGCAGTTTGACTCCTAATTCTTTAATAGGGTACCGGAAAATCGCTGATATTTGTAATAGCGTCCTTAAGCCCTACGCCCATTTGGCATTGTGTCACGACGGATCTGTTCTGGCTGATGAAACCTGGCTGTAGTCTCTACCATATCAAAAATTAGAATTAGACAATGGTGATTGTTACTAACCAAGAAGATTAATTCCAATGTAGTCCATCAGCCTTGCGGGTCCAGATCTCATAATTGTAGAATATTGTATTTTATAAATATATAAAATTATGTCATCTACGACTATTCAATAATATTATAATTATTTGTCCTCGGTTATTATGTAGTAAGGTAGTCGGATTATCGTCATAGTGGGTTAATTGCTTATAAAGACAAATATTTTTTTGCTTTTTGTTACAGTGCGAATGCGGAAGGAGACGGGCATATACAAATATTCTTGAAGACGATAAACATTCAACGACCTACGAAGCCAAATTTTCGCTACGTTGACACGAAGATTGTTATGCAATCTTGTAGGAAAACGACGCTTAAACAACGAAAAGAACACTTAGTATAATCCTTAACATACTTTTTTGAACGACATAATTCTATATCAAAGGACAAGACAAAAGTAGAATTTTGATGAATTTGATGATAGGTTTGTTTAAATAATAAACCTTAATTTGTAGAGGTTTTTGTACTCATAATCTATATTTAAGTAAATTAATTATTCTATTCTAAGTATAAGACTTTGGGGGAGGCCTTTGCCCAGCAGTGGGACAGCATAGGCTAAAAAAGTGTAAAACATTTACCAGTGTTTTTATACTTATCGATACTGAAACGAGTAATGTTACGTTTACTGACAGCTCCACTGAATGGGTGACCACTATGATCTGTAATACACATCGATATAGAATAGGTACGTAATTACATACATAATTTAGTAAGATTTTTAAATGTATACTTATGTAAAATATTTTATAAAAAAATATTATGCTTATGCCAGTATATCTATGACTTTTTGGGCAAACAAAAGGCATGACATGAAGAATGATTTCAAAAATAATTAATGTAAATTGCTCCTAATTGAAACATTTTGTCATTTTGATTATTTTTAACGTTGTAAATTGTAATAGATTATATTGATGTGTATTATAACAATATACAATCGCCTCAGCTTTTAAACAAATAAAAAACCAATATTATAATGTTTAAAATCTAAATGAATATAGATTTTTGGCTGATCATAATAATTATTATGTTATCCTAAGTTGGCCAAAGCCAAAGCTTTAGTAAAACACAACTAACATCAAAATTATTATTGGTCACAATATTATGTTGTTTCCCAGTGACTAAAACCTGATTCAGGTTGCCATAAGTACTTGGTTAAAATTGGTTGATGTATTATTTCATTACAACGAATATGTTATTAGTGCAATATAACTGTATATAATGTTAATTTAATGTAGATTTACAATCTGTAATTAGTTAGTGAAAATATTATTATAGTAATTCATACAACATGTTTACAATTAATGTTAAAATCAAATATTTGTATTTTTAATATTAAGTAAGTAAAACAAAAAAATTCCACTCTTCAAAAGTGTCTGTAAAACTCTTTGAAAAGGTCTGTATTTTTCTTCTTATGATTTGTTATGGACAAAAGTGTAAGTTTTAGAACTAGTGTAATTACCTAAATAGTAAATATATGCATGTTTTTGTAAATAAAACATAAAAATGTGCTTATATTATCTCTATCATAATATTAATTGTAAATCTCTTGATACTTTAGTGAAATTTTAGAAACTGTGATAAATTAATATACTATTACAAGAACTCCGTGTAACATTATTTTATTCATACCTAAATTTATTCCCACAAAAGTACTGAAACGATCTCAAATATATTGTGTGATAAACAAGTAACCCTGTCTCTTTGAGGGCTATAATGTAAGCTTTTTTCACTTCTTGAACTTGTGCTCAAGGTAAACTATAAGGTTTTGTTAAGACCGGGGTGCCAAAAATATCAAACCACGCTAGCCGGTAGCCCCGCCTACACACCCCGCTATCCTCCAATTGTGATATAATGATTCCTATGAATCGTGCCCGCATGAATTGTACTTTGCGCTGCAGCTAATAGTGAACAATATCGCGTAACAACGGTTCCCGCATTATATCACGAAAGTAAAGGCCGTAAGTCCCAAAAATGTTTTTGATCATTACTTAAAAATTAAATAAAATGCTAATATTTCCTTTAGCCATTATTGTACAAAGTGTGTGATTATAGTAGTGCAAGTTATTTAATTATAGTAACTCAATAAGTGTAACAGATATTTGTTGAAATGCCCAGAAATATTCATAATTTCGAAAAAAATAACTATCGAGCCAAAACAAGTGAATCGTGTTTTCCGTTAGGCTAATATTAGATAAATATACAATGATTAAATAAATCTCAATTTTATTAAATTCAATCGTCTTCCGGGATCGTAATACTTATTATAAAACACAGCAAAATTTTGCAGCCCGCTCTAACATCACATCGAATCAGCGCCCCTTGTGGCAAACAGTGGTAACTAATTCCACACCATATAAAGTATTGTTGTGAGAAGTAAAATAAATTAAGCACAGCTCAAATTAATGCAATAGAATATAATATTATAACACGAATAAAATAATGAAATTTAAAATTACATAGTGTTATCAGCCATTACAAGACCAACCTAGCCAATACGAACAAAATATTTTACACATGACCTTAGTATGTGTCAAAACTGCATAAACAAAAGACTTACAGGGTTATGTAACTGTTAATGATGATAGCTTACCCATATGGATGGTCTAGTACTGAAAATGAAGTACTTTTGTCTAGCGTGCCATTTTTTTTTTTTTTGGTGCGCAGAGGAAATCTTTTATGAGTGCCCCAGGTTGGGGATGTGCCTCAGTTAAGCTAAAGTGCCTGATAGGTGTACGAACTTAAAGTACGCGGTTATTAAGTTCGCGAACTTACTCGGCTCGCATCGGTGACATACGAGAATCGCTCGCACTGGATTACCATACCCCCAAGCTCGCGGCTCGCGACTCTTTGCTGACACACAGGCGAGTAAGATCGTCGAGCCGTAAGTCCGCGTACTTACTCGCGTGTATGTCACCTCTTTAAAGCACCCCGGGGTATGTGGGACTACCGGCGGCGTCAGGCTTACCCACTAAAACCACCTGCGGTTCACCTTCAGCCATAATATATGGAGGTATATCCTGGATCTGTCTAACACAGGACTCCCTCCACGACCAGCCGGTCTACCTCAGAAGGGACCAGATTTCCACCAATGTTAGGGAATGCTTCGACAAACTAAAGCGTTTCCCTCGGCACCGGGACTGGCTAAGCCGGGGAGGTTATGTCTAGTGTGCCTAACTTAGTATTGATTTATCAACACCAACCTTAGGCTGCGTTTCCACTAAAGATGTGTTATGAGTGTTTTTGAGAACCAATAGAATCGCTTCATTGACGTGAGTTTGCCATGACATCGCTCAGTGCGGTGATTCTATTGGATCTTAAAAACACACTCCTCGCAACACATCTCTGGTGGAAACGCAGCCTTAGTGTATATAGAACTTAACATTAAATTCATCATGCTTTTATTTCTTCATAAAACCAACTCATAAATCAAAATCTATGCCAGTACACAATTTACTAAGGAGCCAAACTTATGAAAGAAGAAGACAAATCTTTGGATTTTTTTTTATATTGTCATCTTGCAAGCACCACTTACCTCAACTTCTTCGAGAGTCTGTGTCCACCTGTAGTGATCAAGGTCACAACCATTTCCAGCATTTGGCTTTATCTTTCCTTTCTCTTCTGGATCATCTTCCTCATCAGGTGTCTTCTCTTCCTCATTCCCAGAAGCATCCCCACTACCACTTTCAGGCTCTGAAAATATTAATATTTGCAAATCATTAGCCAACCAATAAAGTATTGATAATGATTAGATTACTGTGCCCTAGTCTAGGCTGGCTACTTGTAATAACTTGTTAAAGGGTAATTGAATAATAATAACATAATATGAAACCATAAAAACAATTTCTTAAACATTTTTTTGGCTTTTCTGTAATGAATGAAATGACTATACTACACAACCCAGTTTGGGTTACTGCCTGTAGGATGCTAGCAAAATTGTAGTTGTAGCAAATTAAAAAACAAACCTTTCTTCTTCTCCTTGTTGATGGTTTCCTGTAATTCTGCCGCTTCCTGCTCGGTAAGTTCAGTCACTGAAGCAGGCTCAAAGTCTTTTGCCAGGCGTTCTTGTTCCTTCTTTTGTTGTATTTCCTTTAATCTCTTTTCAGCTTCCAATTTTTCTTTCTTTATTTTATCCGCTTCGTCTTTTGCTTTCTTAGCATGAGCATAGAATGTGTCTTTCACAACCTGGAATTGTACAATCTCGTGTAAACTAACTAAATTTTGTGTAGAGTAGAATTATATAATATGTGGAATGGTTTAGAACTTAGTTTTTTAATAAAATTTACGGTCACTACTTTTCTCTGTTCTGCAGTTGAAATGCAGTATGGATCTTTTTTTTTTATTCAAATTTTTTGACGAGGCTTTAAAATGCACTTGGCATTTATGCCAGCCTCATAGTATTGTTCAAAATTAATTTAATATAATAAATTAAACTATGCAAACCTTCATTGACAACAAATAGAACGTGATTAAAGTACGGGCCTCTTGCGAAACCAGGAAACTTGTTTGGGATCCAGGATCATTAAAAGTTGACTTTAAGGTGGTTCGTTTTCCATAGAAAAAAACAATCGGCATTATAATTAATGTCGATTGTTTTTTTAAGTCGACATAAGCCACAGTTTATGCCACTTTTTATAAAAAAAATCAATAAAAATGTGACTTCTGTGTGAAATAAAGTATTTTAAATATATTTCGCGGGAATGGTATTGCAAAATAAATAGATGTGCATATAAATTTATGTAGTAATATTATGAAATAAGCTAATTATGGAAAACAAACCACCTTAACAGGAATACTTTGACAAGACTTAGGGCCTGTTTCAACATTTCCTGATAAAGTGACAGATAGGCTATCCACAACTTTTTTTATTAGATTCTCCATACTTTGTCTGTCAAGGAAGTGGTGAAACAGGTCCTTACTGTTACATTTTTCTTACAGTTTAATAAACATATTCAAAGAAATTTCCAAACATTACCTTTTCCCATTCTCCTTCTCTGCCACCAGTAAAAAAGTCTGTTTTTCTAGCCAAAAAGCTCACTATTGTTCCAAGGAGCTGAAATTTAATAGTTATTAATTGAAGAAGTAAATGTCCTCAAAACACAGCTTTGAGGATTTAGGTTCAGGGAGTGCTGGGCCACTTTCTTGAAATTTGGTACAGAGATACTTTGAGTCCCGGGAAAAGACATAGGATGCTTTATATCCCAAAAAATGTATGGTTCCTGCGCCATAAACTAATTTTGGCGCAACACAGTTGAGGGCGTCAGCCAGTAGATAAATATTAAATAAATTGCTTATAGCAAATAACGTTATTGTAATAATATATGAAAATACATCCTGTGCTTTCTAACTTATGAGATTTAATATTTAAAAGAAAAAACATGTTATTTACATTATAAGTAAGCCTAAATAGAAGTAACATAGAAATAAACACAATTTTTAAAGGTTATGTTAATAAAAGTTGAGCCATGTGTATTGTGTAACTAGAACTTTCTGGAAAGTTTATCTTTAGTAGCAACTGTTTGAAATATTTCATGATGTTATAAGCTAATTGAGTAAGTATTAGTCTGCCAAATAAAAGTATCACAAAGTAAAAATTAAGTTTATTTACACTAGGAAAAGTTAAATATGATTATTGACAATAATTGTGTTGCAAATAAAGTTAGACTTGTTAACGACACACCTAGTGTTCAACTGTAACTGTTCATTGACATATTGAGAGATAAAATGATAATAGAGGAAAGGCATAAAAATATTTGTTTACCTCTTTTACACCTCCTTCGTGTTGTTGAGCCATTGCTAGCAACATAGAATCAAACCTTTCTGGGTCTTGGGACATTTTCCTATTATCTCTTTTATACTTTTCAACTACACTCTCTAAATGCAAAGTACACTTAATTAATAGTTAATTAAAGCTATGCCTTGTACAAAGCAAATAACCGGTAATCTCAATGATGTGAAAATGAAAATTTAATTTTTGTGTGCTCAATACAATCAAGATGAAAGATCTTCTTCTTCTTCTTCTTTTTATTATGGCGGCACAGATTAGAGTATTATAGAGTAGATATGGCGGCCTCAGTGAGTTGCCAATGTCAGAATGATTTTGGTAGGAGATCAACCATGAAATTTTCTACATTTTTCAATACTGTGATTCGCGTGATACTAAAATCATGATTTTATTGATACGTGATTGATAGTATCGTCTCATTGCACGAAGCTTTGGTCGATAGACGCAGATGCGGCCGGGACGTAAGATGCATAGATGCCTGTTGCCAACTTGCCACGCTTCGCATCAGTTAAAAAAAACTGTTGTCAGTTAGCAGTTAGCTCTGACATTTCTCTTGTCATTCCATTCCAAGTTCCATTCTTCTTTCTTTCAGTGTCAAAATTTCGTCAAAATGGTAGCGTATTCTCGTGTTAAATATTTTAAATCCAATAAAATCTTAATAATTTTGAATATAACGATAATTTTTATGGTCGGATAACGTGTAGCAATTATTGTAAATTTTTGTAGCGATAGTATTTTTTCCGATAGTGCAGTGCTGAAGTGGTCAATTTATTTTTCAGACGAAGGGTACGTCAAGTTTTGGTAAGCGCCGGAATAAGACACACACTTTATGCAGAAGATGTGGAAGATCCTCCTACCACATCCAGAAATCTAAATGCGCGCAATGTGGATATCCCGCAGCGAAATTGCGATCCTGTGAGTATAAATTATTGTCTTGTTGCTGTTGTTGGAAGTTCGAACTTTGAGGTTATAATATTTAACCGAAATTGTTTTTATTAACTTACAAATTACACTGTAGCTCATTTATCACCACATCAATTAATCAGTTGTATGTATTACCTAGGTATTAAACTAACCCACCTCACATTTTGGTTGAAGACTGAGGTAGTACATATTTAGAAGGTAAACACAATTTAGATTTTATCAAGTAAATCGAAAAGTGTGTTTGCGGTTTCTTAATCACATGGTCTAACTGCTTTGATAATTTTGTTTTCACTATACTTATAGTGAAACATATTATCAATATATCAGTGACCACTAAACTACAAAATATAACCCTACTTTGATTGAGGAGATAATATTTTCTTGTATTATTTTCTTGTAGATGTAGGGATAGTATCTGAATGTTGATTATGGTTTAGTGACAATAACTATATCGAATCAACACTTCAAACAATTATAAATATTAAAACAATGTTGCTTTATTTGTGCTTAATCTTTGGCAATCATAGCTATGCTAATAGAAGTCAATTGATACAGTTGTGTTTTGGGTATCTAGTCTACTTATATTTCTTCTCTGAAGTATAAAGGGCCTTCCCTATGGAGAATCTGTAATTTACCGTATTTAGAGCCTTATAAACTCATAATTTGAAAGCTACAGAGTTATAATAAAAATACAACAATAATCTTCAGTATCTCAACATTCCTTTCCACATTTTAAATCTTCTATTATCGTTTATTATACTCATGACATCAGCTTCCAAAGTAAAGCCAATTTATTAAAATTCAAGCATACATTCAGCATCTCCTTAGTATTTACAAATTACTTTTATTTTAAACACATGCCAATAGATCGACAATATCATAAACTACATATTCCTCGTTTTAATTTTTTTTAGGTCAATTTTGAACTAAGATAAGTAAAAAAAATACGGTTTTGGTGCGATCTCGGCAACGCGGCAAATATATGGCCAAGGTCGTTTGCTTGTGGGACGGCCTTAAATAAATAAATAAATTCTTTATTCGGAGCAACTAAGGCCCAAAATTATTAGTAACAATGATCTTAAAAACCATGTTAGTAGGTAATATTTTAGTTGATACTTATAAGAATAATTTACCCTTATAAAGTGTTCTAGTATCGGCGTATCGTATTTCTCAGCAAGCATCTTTAGAATACCGTTGGTACTCGATCGCAGTCTGCTCAGCAAGGACCATGTCTTTTTTGATTCCTCATTAAAGATTCCTCATAAAAAATTATGAGGTGAGATTTAGATAAAGTTTCTTTGTAAAAGTTTGGTAATCTAAATGTTTGTTAATTTTTTTTCAGATCACTGGTCCGTGAAGGCTAAGCGCAGGAAGACCACCGGAACTGGCCGCATGCGTCACCTTAAGATTGTGCGCAGGCGTTTCCGTAACGGTTTCAAAGAGGGAATCCCTACACCCAAAAAAGCTGTAGCCTCCTCATCTTAAGTACTAAGTAAAAACTTAAAAACCATATTTTCTTTAATTTAAAACTCCTGTCACTGACTCCATGACACTAAGGCGAGGTGATTCACACGGCACAATCTTGCATGTTTTATTGCAGTAATCAGTATACCGCCTTAACGAATAATTAGTGGTGCATGCAATGTATACAGGAACCATTCACACGTCGATTGTACTGAATCAAATCGTGCAGTACAATGTGTCTAAAAAATTACTGCATAGAGCAAAAGAAATAAGAACACAGTACTTTTATACTTAGCCTTATTTCCATGTTGTTTTGTAGCTATTGACGTTTTGCGAACTAAATTCAAAAGCGTTGCAGTATGCATTACATTTCCTTAGTTCTTATTATTCGTAGACTGTTAAATGCTGATACTCTATCGTCAAGACCCCTGGCTACTGACCTCCATTATACAAGTATGCTCACAGAGGGTATGAGTACGCTGGAGCAATGTACCCTTTGAAATGACAGCTATTTCTTGTGCCTATTTCATAAATTATATACGTTCCTCACTTTATGGCAGATTTCAGTGATTCCCAAAGTGCTAGACGGGGGTCTACGTTGGCCCTGACAAAAATTGGGGGTCCACAGTTGTAGCCTGGAAATCCATTTAATTAATTAGGTTAGCAGTGATTTATTCATATTCTTTATAAATTGAATACGAAAAAATCACGTTAGTTATTTGTCTTAAGCTTCGCGCTACGCGCACATTTTGTCGGCGCGTGCCGGGGCTGGCCGGGGTGGGTCGGGGCTCAGCGCAGCGCATAATGCGCTATAGCCACTGATCTGCTGGATTGCTGATAGCCTTTGAAATGACAGCTATTTTTTGTGCCTATTTGAAGCGGAATCAGCGCCCCTATTATTCGGGTAGAGAACTAAATCTGACGTAAAAATGACGTTTGAAAGCCGCCATACTGGCGCTGATAGCAGTAGTGAGAGTATTTGGAACTAATACTAGTGATAACAACTGTTGTTATTGGTTGTGGTTACGTCAAATTTAGTTCTCTACCCGAATAATGGGGGCACTGATTCCGCTTCAAATAGGCACAAAAATCGGCCAAGTGCGAGTTGGACCCCTAAAATTTTTAATAATTTTTCCATTTTTGCATCAAAATCGATTCAGAGACTACATCTACTTACCAAGTTTCAATAGTATAGCTCTAATAGTTTCGGAGAAAAGTGGCTGTGACATACGGACGGACGGACAGACAGACACGACAGACAGACATGACGGATCTATAAGGGTTCCTTTTTTGCCATTTTGGCTACGGAACCCTAAAAAGCAGGTCTGTATCAGCAATCCAGCGTACTTGTATAATAGAGATCAGTGCCCCTGGCCCACCCTGTGGGCCCACTATTTAATTTGTGGGACCCACCTTATTATATATGAATGTGTCAGGTGTCAATGATGTCAAAAGGCGCTGCTGGTAAAGGAGAACTGTCAAACAAATGTCAAAAATGACGTTTTTGTATAATAGAAGAACTGTGAGAAGAAGAATAGAATGTTCTCCTCCCCGTTCTTAGGCAAAAATTACTCAGATTAGGTGTATCAAGAAAAATTGTCAATTATATTTGTAACTATCTGTCGTCTAGAACTGTTAATGTGCAGTATAAGAATATCGCCGTCCCCCCGAGGTATGTTTGGAAAGGTCTTCCCCAAGGTTCTGTCCTTAGCCCCCTTCTATACAATATTTATACCAGTGACCTTGAAAGCTCGGTAAGCTGCTTCTGTAATATACTCCAGTATGCTGATGATTTGGCTCTTTATATTATCTGCAAGAACATTATTCAGGGCTGTAATCGACTTAATTCTGCAGTGTCCTATTTAAGCGACTGGCTGGAGAATCATGGGCTCTCAATTTCCATAGAAAAAAGCTCTGTAGTTGTTTTCTCGAGAGCTAAGTATATACCGGATGTTTCTTTGGTCTACAGCAACCAAGTTTTTCCGGTTAGGGATTCTGTTAAATATTTAGGCCTTCATTTGGATTCGAAATTGTCTGGTACAAGCCACATTAGTAACTGTTTAAAAAAGGCGGAAAGAAATTTAAATATTCTTCGATCCTTATCAGGAGTTTGGTGGGGTTCTCACCCATACGTCCAAAGGTTAATGTACAATGCTTTAATTCGTAGCCATTTTGATTATGCGTCCTTTTTATTGGAGCCTTGTAGCAAATCCAGCTTAAGATTGTATGATAAGCTGCAGGCAAAGTGTTTGCGGGTAGTCATAGGGGCAATGAAGTCATCCCCTATTAATGCGCTTCAAGTGGAATGTGTAGAACCCCCTTTGGCTCTACGCCGACAGTATTTGTCTGACAGGTTCATATTTAAGGTCTACCAGTGGTCGTGTCACCCTCTTATTAACAAGCTGGCTTCTCTCTTACAACTCTCATCTAGTAGTTATTGGGCGCATAAAAATTTACCTTGTTTTGTGAAGAGCTACCAAAAGCTAGTATCTCTTTCATGTCCTGTGGCCCAATTTTCTATTAATCCGCTGTTTGATTCTTCATTTTCCTCCCTTGTATTTTCTCCTGATATTATTTTGAATTTCCCCATAGTAAAGGGGTCCCCTGTTGCTAACGATCAATTTAATGCTATAATAAGCGATATGTTTAAGGATTGGACTTTGATTTTCACGGATGCTTCAAAATTATCAGATAGTGTTGGTAGTGCCGTTTGGATCCCAAAATTTAATGTTGTTCTTAACAATAAGGTGCCTACGTTTTCTTCGGTTTTTAATGCAGAATCGTTAGCAATTTTTGAAGCGCTCTCCTTTGTAGAATCACACAGACTGAACAAGTCAATTATTATGTCCGACTGTAAAAGTTCCCTGGAAGCAATTTTGTCAAACCCCTTTAAAAGTAAATTTAAATTTCCTTTAATTATTAAAATAAGGGAGCTACTTTTTAAATGCTATTGTAGTAACATTCAGGTTGTACTTGCTTGGATCCCTGGCCATAGCGGGATTTTAGGAAACGAAGCAGTAGACCTATATGCCAAAGAGGCTGCAAAGTCTGGTGGTTTGAACAATTTCCAAATTTATTGTCAGGATCTTGTACCCATGGCCAAGTCACATATGACTTTGGAGTGGAACTCTATTTGGACTGAGTCAAGTAAAAGTAAAGGGCGTTTTTACTCCGAAATTCAGGACTCAGTACCTAGCCGACCGTGGTTCTTTAAATACTTGAAGGCTAGTAAATCTGTTTGCTCAACCATCTGTCGGCTACGTCTGGGTCACTCATGTAATCCGGTTTTCCTAGCGAAGATAAGGGTGAGGGACAGCTCTCTATGTGAATGTGGCTTGGATGAGGGCTCTCCCGACCATATATTTTTCGCTTGCGAAAATTACCTATCATTATATGATTTTCTTCCACCTAACATTACTCGTCCCACTAATCTTAAATCTATTTTATCCTTAGTATATACTCCATTTGTAGACATCTTATGCTCGTTCATTGCTCATAATCACATTAGGCTCTAGTTGTTTAAATATATAGATTTATCTTCCTTTTATTTATTGTATTTATTGTAACTGTTTATATATTCGTGTCTATTTAAAGGTTAAGAAACAATGTTTGTTTTTGCTTGTTCTGGTTTTTTCTATTTTTTTATTATTGTTATATCTTGTATTTGCATGGTCGCATGAGGTCATCCATTACCCGTGCCCGGTGCATGGCAATCAGTTTGCGTTATAACTTATAAAGGACTACATATTTTTCGCCCCAACTCTGACGCTGGCAACTCCTAAATGGGGAGGCTCACGCCAAAAAGAAGAAGAAGGTGTTTTGTCGGGAATGTGAGAGAGTGGTGTTGTGTTTTTGTATTATTTTCCTAAAATTGTGTTATCTGGGTTTTTAATGTGTAATATTGGTAGGATATTAACCATTAGATATTCGTTATTGTGCACAAGTGTAGGAAAGTGATGCAATATTCAGAAACGTGCTATTTTGTGTTCCCGCCAAAACTCCACCGAAAGTTTCAGTAAAGCGTCTACCACTTTTACTGAATCAACCGACTTGACTCATTGACTGCATTGACTTTTATTTAAACTCTGACTAGACTTTGGACGTGACGAATGACGATGAAGAAAAACGATGCTGTGAAAATTGTGACAAGAAGAATATAGTTTTCCCGCCATTTATATATACTCGACACTGGCCATGGTTCAATAGCCGTAGTGCCATAATAAGAATTTAATTAGAAGAAGAAGAAGAAGAAGAATAGAAGCGTTGGTTTATGGCCGTTCCCTATATTCAAAGATATGGTACATAATCTAAGCCTATATTCAAAGTATTATTACCTCAATGATTCAATCTATCTCTAGTTTGACATACAACCGATCGCAGCTGACATAGAAATTAGAATTGACATAAAATATATGGAGCTAATGTCTAAACTCTAAAGTAAGCGATAGATCAAATATTGGGAACGGCCGTTAGTTCCTTTTCTCGCCACGTTCATGTACCTAGAGCCTTGTCGAACTTAGGATGTCCTATTTAGTCAGTGTTGCCTAAATTAAAAAAATTACTGAAATTAAAGTAAAAATCATAATATTATTTAAATTTAAGGTAAAAGCATTATATTATTTTAAATTTCCTATAAATTTAAAATAATATACTGCTTTTTACTGGATAAAGATACAGCTGTTATTTTCGTTATTTTAAGTCGATGTTTACGTGTTAAATGTTGTTACGAAACTCTTCGGTAGAGGCTAAACGTATTGTAAAAGTGAGGGCGTAAGCTGAGTTACGCGGGCGCCCGCGCAGGTTCATACAAAAGTGAGCCGCGTCGATAGGAGCACGCGCGGTAGTGTTGCCAGAATATGTACGATTGAAATCGTATTCATACGATTTTTTACCAAAGGCAGAAATCGTACTGTACAAATACTCAAGAACTAGTGACACTGCGTAAGTCGAGTCTCCGCGACGGGCCCCGCGCCGACAGGAGCACGCACGGCAGTGTTGCCAGAATATGTACGATTTAAGTCGTATTCATACGATTTTTTACCAAAGGCAGAAATCGTACTGCACAAATACTCAGGTACTGGTGACACTGCGTAAGAGCGTTTTCACACGAGATACGACACGACACGACAAAAAGCGGTGACGATTCCGCGCGCCATACATTTCTATGCACCGTTTTCACACGGCACAGCACGACACACGTTTTTGAGACGACAATCCGCTATGTCGTCACGTTTTTTAACATAGATAAAAAATTTACAAAGATATTGTGACAGTTATCTGTGGGTCATTTGTTTATTTAGTTTTGTTTTGAAATTTAAAATCTGTATGGCGGTGTGCTGTTAATAATGATCATGGAAAAGTTTAAATATTATGATAATATTTATACCTTAATAGAGGTAATGGAAAATAATCCGTGTTTATGGGACAAAAGTAGTGAACACTATAAAGATAAAATGATGAGGAAAAAAGCGTGGCGCTTAGTCTGCAGTATTTTGGAGCCGGAGTTTGAAAATTTTGAAATAAAAAGTCAGGAAGAAATAAGTGTTTTATTCATTTAATAATTTATAATTTTAACTTGCTACTAAATTTTGTGTTTACATGCAATTGACAACTTAAAATAAGTTAAAATTTAGTCAACTACTTATCAACTTAATACGTGTAAGCCAGCCATATTACGTGTAAACCAGTTATAAGTGGTGTCGTCGCAGCAGAAATCTCTAATCTGTGGTGGCTGCGGTGTCGTCGCGAAATCGTCGCTCGTGTGAAAACGTGCAAACGACAGCCTGTGTGACGTCTGTCGTGCAGTTCTTAAATCGTCTCGTGTCGTGTCTCGTGTGAAAGCGCTGTAAGTCGAGTCTCCACGACGGGCCCCGCGTGGCTTCCCACACTTAACACAGCTTACGCCCTGAAAATACATTTTTATCAAAATGCTCACGTGACGGTAGGATAAAAATGGGAGATTTTTTAAAATATTTTGGTAACACATCTCGAATGTCAAAAATTAGTTGACACTTGACAGTTGACACCAGTTGACACATTTGAGATGACAGTTTTTGCACTTTTTTGGGGCTCTATGGTTAGTGTCGGAACTCGGAGCGAACTGTTTTTGTAAATTACCTTTTAATTTTTCCACAATAATTAAGTTCTTTAGAATGTTAACTATTATCTGAGAAAATTTGTGGGTTGGCTTCATCAGTATCAATAAATTTCGGGGCGTCGAAAGTGGAACTTGGATATCCCGCTGTGTTTTCTCTTTACAAGTAATTTTCCGAACATTCTCTTGAACAATAAACATTGAACATAGCTGTGAATCATCCGTACGTCTTTATAATAATAATCTTATCAGTTATCGGCGTTCAGTGATAATGTGTGATTAAATATGTCGCGGTGTTAAGCGATTTTAAAGTTATTCAGTCGTGTAATTACTTTGTGATTTTGCTCACTTCGGTGTACCGTGTAATGAGAACAGTTTCTGAGAAAATTTGAGTGTTATTCGAAATGTCGCTATTCAAGAAGAAAGCACAAAAGTACTCCGCGCCACCGCCTCCCCCATCGGCACCACCTGCGGAGGACATTCATAATCATCAGGCAAACGGTGACAACAATAACGAAGCCACAAAATCCCAGCTCGTGTTCCACTGCCAGCAGGCCCAGGGTAGCCCACTAGGGCTCATATCCGGCTTTTCCAATGTCAAGGAGCTGTATGAAAAAATTGCAGAGTGCTACGATTTTCCACCTGATGATGTAAGTATATTGTACTTTGTACTTACTTGATACAAACAACAGTGTGAGTAAGTACTACATAATTTCCTCAATGCCTCATAAACTTGACTGATGAACCTGATTCACATTGCTAGTATTTAAAGTAAACATAAAGGATGTAAGACCATAGTATTTTTATAACTGTATCTACCAGGAAGTGTAATATAATCTCTGATTGAAGTGATTGACTTTCCTTGGTGAAAATAATTTTTAAATCTCAATTTATATGAGGTAAGCTAGAATCTTATATATAAAAATAGATTTTCAAATGTGTTAGTCGCGCTAAAACTTGAAAACGGCTGAACGGATTGGGCTGATTTTAGTCTCAAAATATTCATAGAAGTCCAGAGAAGGTTCTAAAGTGACACGAAGTTCACCGGGACAGCTAGTTAATAATAAATTATTATTCTATGTATTATGTAATACTAGTTTAAGATACAATTGAAAAAGGAATATTTAAATAGTTGCACTTAATATGATTGCTGTTAGCTAATATAACTGTTCAATCAAAATTTAATATGACCTCATTTTTTCAATCTAGATTTAATAATGTTATACTGTGTAAGCTTGCATTGTTCGGTTATTAACATAGAAACAAAAGTGTTTTGGATCCATGTGAATACAGTTAACCCACATATTTTTTTAGTAACAATCTATACACTTTTCACTTAAATTTTACTAAAAATTCTTAACATTCAACTGTTTTGTCTATATTATCAAAAAAACTCAGTTTTGAGATTTTTGTAAACAATTAGTGTGCATAAAAATAGTTTTACGAATAGTATCATAATTTCAAATACTACAGTTTGCACATTTTGTAGGCCTTAGATTTTTGATAAAAATGATTTGCAACATATTTGAAGAACTCACATAAAATTTTTTTATTGATTTTATCTAACAGTTTTATCTTGTAAATGACTTGATGACAGCATAGATATTTATTAAAATGGTTGAGTTTTATATATTGAGGTAAATACTTAGGTTTTCTGCATTTACAACCCTTATCAGAGATAAAAGTTTTACGACTTAGGTCAGAGCTTCGCAAACTGTGCATGACCCCCTGGGGTGTCACTAAAAACATTACTTGATTGGTCGCAGGAAAACTTTGGGAGGCCTAAGATGCCAGAGAGCCTGATATTTAGTATGTTTATGAGCTGTTGTTTTCATTAGTAAATAAACAAAAAAATAATTATTAACCTTTTCTTGTTAAGTTATAATTTAATTTATGTAGCCATATTAGTTACTTCTTTTCAATAAGCATCAATTACCTAATAGCTAATATTATGGCACTTTAAATACGAATTTTTAATTAAAATGAATCACTGTAATTATTTGCTACCCAAATACTTACTATTTTGTGATCAATTAATTTGCATTGAGTAATACACAAATAAAAACTTAAAGATGCATGTTAACCTAGATACATCAATGATTAAAATAACTATGTTAGCTTGTAAAATAATTTGGCAGCAGTGTAGAGTATTGCAAACTTTACTTTTTATTTGAAATGAACAATAATTTTACTGTATGGAACTGGTTACATTTACTTGGATTATTATTACTTGACTTTGTCTTGTCCTATATATTTCTTATTGATTGCAAAAGGATTAGCCATTCACTATTCAGTACTTTATTTTGTAAGGGTTCACCGTTCAGGTCGCATAACATAATATCCTGTTCTTGAAACCATAGTAATGTGTGTGTAGAACTGTACTCATTTTCCCAGAGTTCTTTGCATATTGTAGGGGTTCACTTTGCTAATGTAGTCTTATCAGATATATCATTTATCAGATACTAACAATATATACTCTACTATTAAAAATATAATGAGTACTAATGTGTTTTTGGTTTAATATTAAAATGGTTTTCTTGACAAGTCATTATTATTATTATGTGAGTCATTGACCAATAAATAATTTTAATCATTTACTACTCATCATATTGAATTATGTGGGAATTCCCCAGAAGTATTTATTTTTTGTTAGTATATTTTGTTACTAACAAAAGCTACTACTTAGCTATCACAATTCACAATAAAGAAGATTAGAAAAGTGTCGCTTAATAGGGCTCCGTTTTTGTTATCAGAAAAGTCAAAAGGAACTCTTAAAATCATATGCAGCTGCGGCCTGCAGAGCTAACAGCTCATATTATAATGAAACTCATTACCGGCTTATTTATTAATACATAATATTATTACATACCATTGCAAGGCTAACAAAGAAATTTTTATTTGTTGATTCATAGTTCAGTCTAGTCACTAGTCTGCGTTTTCTTGTAGTTGCCAATAATAAAGTACATATATTATTGAATATTATATCGCATCGTAAACACCCCTCTATTACGTACAAGTAATTAACCTCTAATTATAAATATTACGTTTAAATACTGTACAGTTGACTTTGTGCTGTGCACCTCTAGAGGTGCACAGTACTAGTACTGTGTCAGGTAGTAATAACTAATAAGAACCTCATTGCTAGTCTAACCATGGACCAATCTGGTCTCTGGTCTAACTAATACAACAACTAGTCAAAAGCATGAGGGCTTATAGCTGTTCTACACGATCACTGAATATAAAACCTACATAAAATTAACGAAACATCAACTTTGTTTACTAGGGGCTAGGTTACAAAGATACTTAATTTGTCTTTTTGTGACCTAGCTCCTAGTCTCCGCGGAACCGTCGCAGCGCATCAAAACTTTAATGTATCTGTCTCCACCTTTTTTAGGGTTCCGTACCCAAAGGGTAAAACGGGACCCTATTACTAAGACTTAGATGTCTGTCCGTCTGTTTGTCTCAAGGCTGTAACTCAAGAACCGCTATAGAGGGACTTCTGAAATTTTCACATATATAGTGTATTTCTGTTGCCGCTATAACAACAAATACTAAAGACAATAAAATTGATTTTAAGGGGGCTCCCATACCACCAACCTGTTTTTTTTTTGGCCTTTTTGCTCGATATCAATAATAGCAAAAGCTAGGCACTTGAGATGTTGACAAAATACTCAATTGTACTAATACTTTTATAATTAATAATAAAATTTAAATAAAATAAATAATAAAGGAGTGCTCCCATACAAAAAACACAATTTTAGCCTATTTTTGCTTTTAAATAGTGGTACGGAACCCTTCGTGCATGAGTCAAATTCGCACTTTCGCCGATTTTTACTATAAGGGTGAAGCTAAACGAGTGTAATTTTGTGATTTGTGAGTCGCAGAATTTCGGTCGCGTAAAATTATTTCATACAAATCATGACTCACAAAATTACACTCGTGTGAATCAAACAGGACTTTTGTATAAAACTAAATGCAGCAGAATTTACAGCCAGTAGTGAGTAGTGCCAGCCGAAATTCTTAATTCTGCGACTCACAAGTCACATATTACGCTCGTTTGGCTTCACCCTTAATAATGATTTTCAAAGTAGAATTAAACGCTCCAATTGTTTTGCTCCTGGTTCTATGTCCTATAGATAGATATAGACCTTTTTACAAACATTGCGCTGTCGGCTGTTTTAACCCTGACATTTTATCATAGTTTGTAACGGATGTCTGACATTTACTGTAGCGCGACCTACGAATTTGGAACCATTATAATTGTTATCATTATGACGTCAGAAAAGCTTCAATTTGTTACTGCAAATTCTGAAAAAAAAATTATTAGCGCTTGTTTTACCAAAATGTTGCACGGTTAAGGCGCTATGTTGATAGTAATTTTACCGCAAGGGCAATTTTATACTTAATTTGTATGACTATAAAGTCGTGAATACGCTGCGGCCAGAAGCTATCGGCTCGCTCGGAAAATATGCGAAAAAACGTAATTTTGTTTATTTAAACAATAACTAGGAGCATTTAAGCAAAATGCCTCTATACGATTTTGGATTGCAAAGGTGTCTATTAATTAGACTAATTTCCTACAATACATCTATTATCGTTTAAAAATAATCTTCAAATTTCGTATTTTTAAGAGGTCATTTCGATCGAGAAATGTATCGAGGCAAAATACATTAATCGTGTTTCTGGTTCTTCTCAAACCTAGATAAGGCTATGAAGATATGTATATCTCATTACCAGATTTGTAACATTTCTGAGGGTCCTATAGGGACCGTGCAGAAACTATAGAGGGCGTCGTAATTCGACAGCAGCGACGCGATGCGAGTAAAAGACGTAACTTGTGAGTGACTTTGACTTGGCATTCTCCTTGACCCTGGCTAGTTTATGAGTGTTTTTTTATGTTTTACACTATAAAATGATATAATACTTACACTCCCAAGTGGCCACATGTGGCCGCGAGAACAACGACAGATTTCCAAGAATCTGCGATCGAAATATTAAAGTTAAAGACTAGATGACTCCCGCAACTCCGTTGCGCCAAAAATCATTTATCGCGCGAGAACCGTACATTTTCCCGGGATAAAAAGTATCCTATGTCCTTTCCCGGTGCCTATATACATAATCAACAACAACAACATCAACATCTTAATTGATATACATACGTATATCAATTAAGATGGAAGCCAGTTTGGATGTTTACTGAAAGAAAGCAATGGTTATAGGTTATGTTCATATTGTGTTCATAAAAAATGAATTTACGGTTATAATCTACAAAATTTAGTGTTTTTACTAGTCTACACATAACACTCATGGAACTTTTTAAATACTTACGTATATTTTTACCGCCTTTTATCCATTTCTTTCGTTTTTCAATAAGCAAAGCCATGTGAATATTTTGGCAGAAAAATAGTAAAATTTTACATCGTTCGATTTGCCTTTATATTTCTTGTATGTATTAGAACATCCGGGAATACAACAATACATTTCAATTCTTGAAAATACTCAGAATCTGTTAAGAAATCTTCTAATTTTCCGTAGCTTCACTAGAGCTTGACAGTAAAATTTTCGTAAAAGTTTTATCTATTCGCCACTTGCGGCAGTGTCGTCGCTCTGCACGGTCCCTATAGTATTACTTCAAAAAGGACGTTATTATCAATATAGCGTCCGTATTGAACAAATCTCAAAGCAAAATTTTACTTTTAAAGCAATGAATAAGATACACATTTTGGAAAAGCTACTGATAAGCATGCAATTGTTAAGTAATTCCTAGTAGAGTGTGTTCATTTACTATAATATAGACATGTAAACCAACAATTTCATGGGTTATACCGATCGTATCGCAAATGCAAATGTAACAAAATATAAAAGTGTCGTGGCGGAAACACGGCTAGCTGAGCACTGAGTGAGGAAACAGATCGACCCAGGGGCGCAGTCTCGTGTGCGATATGACCTAACCCCAATTATTGGAAAGGCCAATGATCTAGTCGCCTAGATCATTGGGTTTCCCAAACTTATACGTGCTGCGGCACCCTTTGAGTACGTCTTTGAGAGGTCTTAACTCTTACCCCTTTTTGTACGCCGCCGCGTTTGTGGCCTTAAGTTTGATGAATCTAAGTGTGTAGTAGAAGTAATATATCTTACCATAACGATAACTACGATTTTTAATAGTTGGCCTTCAAAGGAACGTGGCCTTCTATGGACCATGGTCGTTATGTTAACAAAATTATGTATTCTGTATTCATGATGCAGGAAGCACTACTAGGCAAGATTTTGCCTGTCAGCTAACTAAAGCAACGGCCAAAAAAGCTGTGTTCTTAAAAAAAAGTAAAACGATTATTCTTAAATTATCATCAATAGAAGCAGGATGAATCATTTAGACCAACTAGACAAATCCGGTGAAAAATAGCGAATTTAATTTTAAATTTCAGCTTACACGTCGGACATAGCCTTAAATCTAAAGACATACTACTTCTTGACTAAAAATTTAAAGGACTCACTATTACCAGTTTCAATTTTTTTTCCATTCAGTAAAAGGAATTGACTTTTAGACCTGAAAACGTAAATGTCATGCTTATTGATAACATATCACCAGCTTTCTCTCAGGTAACAACTTCTGAATATCGACGAAGATATTCCAAAGCACAATTTTTAGAACTTAAACTCTATGCCTTGGAATTTCGGTTCATGCTTCGCTGTCGGCAAAATCTTGTTAGTATTAACGCAATATGCCAGACCCATCGTGGGTCAAGGACCGGACGAATACTAAATGATTATGTTCACAATACTCCTCCGCCTACAAATACAGTTAAGTAGATCGAAATATTTATGTTCTAATATCAATAATATTATTTGCGCGTATCACCATTCGCATAGTAACAAAGTCGTTTAGAAATCTAAATAAATATTAGTAGTTGCCTTTTGTACCAAATAACTCAATTGGAATGCAAAAACCCGCATCGTTATTAATCTAAAATCTAAATAGACGTACCTATTCGTAGGCTTTAGAGTTCTCATTCTACCACAGTTTGCCATGTGATAGTGTCTTGAATCCTATACATAAATTGAGTGAAGTAAAAATATATTTTAACAAATAATTTTTTTAAGCATAGATCACAAAAATGTGATTTCTTGTTCTCAACTCTAAAGTGTACTTTTCCTAAAACTAAACGGTTTTTAATTATCACCAAGGCTCAACCAACTCGAAATTAATAATGTTGTTACATTTTTAAAAACAATTATTCACTAAGTGTAAAAAAATGACGAAACATTATAAGCAGAAAGTAATTCCGCGTTATTATAATAATTATAGCTGTTATAATATAATGTGAGTGTCAGTGAGCAATGAGGTTGAAGAATGTATGCACAAGCCTTATCAGTCGTATTCTGGCGTGAAAATCGCAAGGTCAAACGGCTGTGATAATTTATTGAAACATTTTCACGGTTATAGTATTAATAGGGTAATAATGGTATGATACTTTGCGGCCGATTTAAAATGATTTACTAATTTAAAAATTGGCCAATTGCGAGTTGGACTCGCGCACGTAGGGTTCCGTACCACTACAGAGCAAAATAGGTTAAAAATTGTGTTTTTTGTATGGGAGCCCCCCTTAATTGTTTCATTTATTTAAATGTTATTATTAATTATTAAAGTACAAATACAACTGAGTATTCTGTGAACATTTCAAGTTCCTATGTGTTGCCGTCATTGATATCGAGCAAAAAATAGCAAAAAAATCACGTTTGTTGTATGGGAGCCCCCCTTAAATATTTAATTTATTTTGTTTTTAGTATTTGTTGTTATACCGGCAACAGATAGACACAATCTGTGAAAATTTCAGAAGTCCCTCTATAGCGGTTCTTGAGTTACAGCCTGGAGACAGACAGACATCAAAGTCTTAGTAATAGGGTCCCGTTTTTACCCTTTGGGTACGGAACCCTAAAAATGAAATTTTGAAAAGACCTACGTTTGTACATTTTTGTAATGTGCTGATTTTGTTTTAACCTACATTACCCAAGAAAACGGTAAACGGGTATAATAATGGTGTATTTTTGTACATGGCGTATTTTTCCACGACAAAAAAGGCAATAAAACTATTTCGGGCCAGCATTTCCTGGCTTCTATGCGAGGAATGTCCCATTACGTAAAATTCTTAAAAGCTATTTCTTTTCCAAATAACTTCTTCGACCATTGCGTGCGTGACCTTCTCAAAACCTTATTTTAATTTGACACACCTCTAGGTATTTTGTTTCCTCAGGAAAATAGCGCCCAACCTTGAGTTGGAGTGGGCACTGGGCAGTAAACATAAAATAGATCCGCACCTTTGTAGAGAACAACGAACTGTTTTTGATTTAATTTTAAAAGTTTATTAAACGTAGGTCAAAGCCATATTATGACGCACATAATAGTTGTAGCTTGTGCTCTTTATAAAAATAATCAAGAAAGTCCATACAACAGGCAACAAAATATCAAAACTGATATTATATACATATTATTATAATAATAGTATATCATAATATGAGTACTTCAAACTTCAAACACCCAAAGAAATTCCTTGTAAATACAATTGAAACATTACATTTTGTTGATTTTGTTTCCTTTTTTTTTCAGATATTATTCTGCACTCTAAACACCCACAAAGTAGACATGAAGAAGTTACTAGGCGGACAAATTGGTTTGGAAGACTTCATATTCGCACACAGAAAGGGCAGACCGAAAGAGATAGAGATAGTGAAGACAGAGGATTCCCTAGGTCTCACAATCACCGACAATGGAGCCGGTTATGCCTTCATCAAGAGGATAAGAGAAGGATCTGTTATATCTAGGATACCACATATTGAGGTAGTTTTACATAATGTACTTGTTCTATTTACCTAAGTTCTAACTCTTTAATAATAGCTTGAACCAATGGTCAGAGAGAGAATTGTTTTAAAATTGGTCATGTTCAATGTCCTACGTTGTGTCTTACAATATTATGATTAGATTCTAATTCATGTGTAGATATTAATAGAGTATCGAATATCGATAATAATCAGATAAGTTATAGTTACACTATTATTACATTACGTGTTTCCATTACTTTACATGTTAGAACATATCTTGAGCAAGATAAAAGTTCGCCTATAAACTAGTTAACTAGAAAGTGCCATCAAACCTTTTAAAGACATTCGTGATTCGGTTCAAAATCAGGTTTGAACCAACTTGGAACAACCACAGTCCACATAACATTAAATAAAAAGCCTAATATTGACCATCCCCAAACATTTTAATGGTCACCTCAACAAAAGTTTAGTTAATCATAAATGCATTCAAAATGACGTTAATTCATATTAAGTTACAGTTAAAATTATAAACTGAGGGAGTGGAACATAAGAGGATGTAGCTGTTAGTTGTTACTCCCAACAACTTTCAGTTAATTTATTCAAGCTACTTTTATTGAAGTGCATTAGGTTTTAGAACATGGACCATTTTGAAGATCGTACAATGACCTCACTAATTGTTGAACAGGAAACAAACCATAATTATGCTACTTAAGCTATTAAAGATCATCAATCATCATCCATAGCCTGTACTGTTCACGATATTTGTGAAACGTGGTTTATGGACCAAAATTCTTAGTGGCACGGTTCATTTGAAAAAATAAGTGATATTTTTAAAAAGTAGGTTTCTTAAAGCTACTAGAACAGGTGACCCCCAGGGGGTCTTGACCCAAAAGTTGATAAAACTACACTAAGGACAGATTATTAATGACATGACAATGCTCGAGTACAGTAATTTTATTGTGTATGCAGCGGTCGATTCTATTTCCGCCAGAAAGTAAAAATATATCCTACTAAGTGACTTGTTGCTGCTTTTCAGGTTGGCGATCACATTGAGCGATTGAATGATGAAAACATGGTTGGGAAAAGACATTATGAGGTTGCAAAATTACTAAAAGAAATTCCTACAGGATCAACCTTTACGATAAGATTAGTGGAACCTCTGAAGAGTGGTTTTGGAAGTATTGGTCCAAAGACGGGTAGTGCACGGTCAGCGAAGAAACAGAGCTATGGGTCGGGGAAAGAGACGCTGAGATTTAAAGCCAACGGTCCAGCTACTATTGAAAATGATGTAAGTTATTGAATGCCCGAAAATTATAGACTTCATAATATATTGTTACTTGTCTATGAGCCACAGCCAAGCAAAAACGTAGGGGATTACGTAATATTGCTTGTAAAAAATAATAATAACAAACAGCGAATAATTATAAAAGGTCTGTTTGCCTTTGTCTGGCATAATATTAAAAATGTCACATGACTAAGACAGCGGACCCTAAATTTAGTGTGTGCGCACTGCAGTGCTGTGTTAATATATTTTTACAAGTAAATGTTGTAATTTATGTTCTTTTTTTCAAACGTTTTAAAACATAACTTAAAAAGTATATTCATAAAGTTAGTAAGGTAACAAATCTCAGACAATTTCAATGAAACGATTTGAGAAATGAGTGATCATTATCAGCAAACTTAATTGTTATAATTTGTTATTATGTTGTCACGTTTTAAAGATAGGATTATTTTTATTTATTTCTATCCTGTTTTTCCTTTCATTATGTTGCGACAAAATGTACCAAAATTTAACACTGTCTACAGTGAATTTTCTCTTTTTTGCAGCATGACGATAGATCAAAAGCTGGTATAGAGAAAATAAATGGTCTCTTGGAATCATTTATGGGTATAAATGACAACGAGCTGGCAACACAGATGTGGGACCTGGCCGATGGGAAAACCAATTCTATGCAACTTGCCGATGCCATAGACAATAGTGACTTACAAGAGTTTGGATTCACTGACGAATTCATCATTGAACTATGGGGAGTTATTACTGACGCAAGATCTGGACGACTTAGCTAAATTGTATTTAAATTATTTATTATTTAAGTTAAAGTCGAAGACTATACATAATATCTGTTCTTTAATGGCAGGTCACAACAACAACAAGTATGCATTATAACAAGAACTTTACTTAGAGCAGATTGTACAAAAATAGTGCAAAATGAGACAGCATTATTTTAGTTAGTCTGTCAAAAAAGTGAAGAAATTAAACTTTAAAAAGTGGCAACATCGTAGTGTCATCCCTTTCAAATCAATCTAAGAAAAAAGGGATGACACTACGATGTTGTCACTTTTTAATTTCTTCACTTTCTTGACAGACTATACAGTCTGTATGCTTTCTTGTTTGTACTTTTCTCAGTCAGTGTAATAATTTTAAAGGTTAGATTGAGTATGACTTGAAATATTTTAGAAAACCTATGAAGCGTACAATGATGATTGTATTATTTTATTGAATAATGCCTAATGGAATGTTATAGAAATGAAGATTAAATGACGTTTTATATTTATATAGATTACAATAATCACCAGATAGGAAGTACTGATAAAGCACAATATGGCATTTGCAAAACATTCCTTATTTTATACTATTTATTACATAGTTAACATAATATTATTATTTTCCTTTTGGAAATTTTTGCACTACATTTTGTTTTGGGCTGTGCTTAGAACCATTTTATAATTTAAATGTTTTTAAAGTCGATAACAATCTCCTTACTGCAAGCACAATAATGATATGATTTTTTTCATGATTTTGACGAGTTTTTAGAAAAGTAACGATAAACCTATAACAGAAACATTTGGTACAAATGCCTAACTATGTTTATGCTACGTACTATCGCATATTGTCTGGGTTTTGCATAATACTTGAAGTCAATAGAGCATGACTCGAAATAAATCGCAGGCTTATGATTATTATCTACAATTAGGTAGGATGTCAGTCATTATTATACTTTGATTAGAAGACCAAGGTGCAAATTTAGGTTTATTAATGTAGTTATTGTGTAGATTAAATTGTGCCTTTTAGTATATGAATTGATAATTATTAAAATATTAATATATTACACTGAGCTAAGGTTATATTATATTTTTTTTAATAAGTACATAGTAATAAGTTATAGTAAAAAAGTATTTTTATGAGAATTAATTTTTGTTTTAATTTTAACTATTTATAAAAAGTATTTGACGGATAGGTTTAATAAATAAAGGTGCCTTAAACGTAAGTAAAAAAGAAAAGAAATATATATTTTTCTACACCTGCAAGGCTTGCTTCAAGAGTTTATTATTCAGATTTCTAAATATTTTCAAATTGAGATTTATTGTTTACGGTTAATATTATGCTATTCTGAGCTTATTTATATATGTTCTTAAAGGAGGGGCATTTCGTACCCACTAATGTAGCACTTTGAGACATATTATATCAAATGAAATGGCTTAAAAAGTTGAATAATATGGCAAACTTGTGTTTACCTCAAGTTTGCCATATTATATATATGTTTATATATATATATATATATATATATATTTCCAGAAATGATTCTGGAAATATATAATTTTGAGAAATGATTCCTTACCAACAAATTTTTTAATGATTTTTTCTTACATTCTACTCTCTTTAACTTTTTTCTCCCATGGTTTAGAGATTTTACGTCATATAATAAAATATACAACTTTTCAAGCCCTTTCACATAATATGTGTGGATGTGCTATAGCTTGGGTACGGGTTCCATACAAAAATGCCCCTTGTTCTTTGTGCTTAGTGTGAATCCCGACATATTATAGGTCTTTGGTGAATCCGTGTGACTGGAATGAAATATATTTTAGTATATTGTATCAATGTTTTTAATAAACATTCGTATTATGAAAACCTGTTTTTTATGATTGAATTTATTAATATTTAACCCTTAGATCTTAACCCGCAAACCTACAGGTTACAGTAATGCCTCCTGCTTTTACTGTCGCCTGTTACACAACTAAACTAAAATGCCTGCAAGGACGTTGAAATAATACGTCCTTGAATGCCTGATTGAATGTCCACAAATAGTATAGGTTACACGTGGGTTACACTGTCAATTTTTCATCAATCTGATTGACGGAATATTGATGGTTATAAAAAAGTACCTAGGTACATAATATTAAAAAAATGATCAATCCATCAATCCGTGGCCATCGTCTAACCCACGCGTGGGTTAGACGATCAATTTTTCGTCAATTTTTATAGGATTGATGAATCAGATTAATGAAAAATTGACCGTATAACCTCTGCCTATGGATTACGGTACAAAGAGTAAAACCTGCTCTAGTCCAGAAGCTTTTAAACATTGTTCTACTGTTCTATTAGCGGATTCGACAGATATTGTCCTGCCGGGCTGCTTTGTGAATCTAAACTATTAATCTGGATTGCTACCCAAATGCGAAAAAAAAATCATTGAAAACGTCCAACCGTAGCCCCAAGCGGTCGCATGCGACCGAGATAACAATAGAATACAATTTTTTTCCTATTATGCGCTCTCCTGAAAAGTAGCTGTTTTGTAGATAACTCTTTTTACTTTGCACCCGTCGATATTATATTATAGACTTATATATTTTAATACTAGATGACTCCCGAACTCCGTTGCGCCAAAATTCCTTAATCGCGCGGGAACCGTACACTTTTCCGGGATAAAAAGTGTCCTATACGTCCTTTCCCGGCATAATACTCTAATCTGTGTTTCCCGGGAGTCGGGGTCCGCGGAAAACAGTTTGGGAATCCCTGCAGAAAAAAGTCATTTTTGACAGGTAGTTTAAAAAAGTTTCATGATTTTCGCGCATTTACTTGACAGTGCTTGACAGTTGACACGTCTTGCACTTGTTGATTTCAAAGCTTTAGAGCAAAACAAAAATTTAATTTTTTACTAGCAAAATATAAAATATAAATTGTTTTATTATGAAATAAGAGAAAAAATTTAAACAAACAGATCACGGTGTGAGTTGAAGTGTTAAGTTTAAAGCTGTTAGCAATGTAAATACAGCTATAAATTTGCTAATAATATGAACATAATTTGTTATTTAAATTAACAAACTAGTTTGTCGTCAACTCAGTAATACCGGCGACTACGCAACTGGCAAGTAATGTTGTTTATCTCGCAAATGATAAAAGATTGTTAGTTGTTCTACATTATATCAGACGTTCGGTATAATTTTAGTATCTCTTACGTTGTAACCGGCGAAGATGGTGTCGATAGCGACTCGGCTTTTAAAAAACAATTCACAATTATTTTCACTTGTGAAAAAATGTAATGTTGATAAGGTAAGATAATTATTAATTTGACTTTTATATTTTGTTTATCGTTGTGTAGTAAAACTTGTTATTTATAATTTATTTCTATTCCAAACGTTGCGGAATCTATGTTTCTTGTAAACATAGGTAGGTACAGTAAATTATACCACCCTTTCTGGTTTTCATCAAACTACATTATAATTGGAGCATAATAAATTTTATCCTTTAATTATTTCAGATATTTTTATATGCCTCATATAGTACAAAAAGCCAGGGAAAAATCTTTCATGATGCCAATGAAGCTATAAAGGATATTGGTGATGGATCGAAACTGCTTGTGGGAGGATTTGGACTGTGCGGCATTCCAGAGAACCTTATTGAGGCCTTGAACAATAAAACTGTGTCTGGACTTACTGTGGTTTCTAATAATGCTGGTAATATTTTCTGTTAAGTAGGTATTTCAGTTTATGTAGATTGTAGATCATGTTTTACAACAATATTTAGTGATACATATTGTTGTAAAACATGATCTACAGTTATTATTATCATTATTTGCCTTACTATGCAATAGTAGTTGATTTAAATATTATTAATAATAAAACTTACTAACCACTGTGATTTTATATTGTAGGAGTCGCTGACTTTGGCTTGGGAAAGCTGCTACAAAAGAAGCAAGTTAAGAGAATGATATCTTCATATGTTGGAGAAAATGACGAATTTGAAAGGCAGTACTTAAAAGGTGAATTAGAAGTAAGTAAGATATTTATTCTTTTTTATTTGCACACAATGGGTTTGTGTATCAAACTATAAAGGTGACAGAATTAAAGTAATTTAACAAAAATATAACATTTTTAACATATAAGTAGCCTTACAGCCTTAATCTAATATTATTTTTACATTCGTGAATGTTATTGTCAGGTGGAGCTGACTCCTCAAGGAACATTAGCGGAGAGAATAAGAGCAGGAGGAGCTGGTATTCCTGCTTTTTTCACTCCAACAGGATACGGAACTTTAATTCAGGAAGGTGGTGCTCCAATCAAATACACAAAAGATGGAAAGGTAACATACTGATTCTGTTACAATTAGAAGAGATAATATTCTCAATCATAAGGATACTAGATGTATTATCAAAGAAATTCAATATTAGTTGTGATCTGTCGGCTGGGTTTGACATAACAAAACCAAATTACGTAGGTCCACCATCTGCCTATGATTCAACTTCTCTGATAGTACTTCATACATCTTAGTTTGTACAGTAACATTTTGCAGCATAAAAAATGTCCTATGACTTGTCCCAAGACCACACTAACCCCGCATTCCATTAAGAGTTAAAAAAGATCCAAACGCTCAGAATTGAAGGCGTTTTGAGCATTTTCAACGCTTAATGGAACGGGGGGTAAATTTAATCAAGATTGGTTTGCACGGACCAACATACTTTCACTTTTTAACTGACTTGCAAAAAGGAGGAGGTTATATTATAATCACAGATTTTCCTGTTCTGAGATTATAATATTTTATATTAGTGTGAATATGGTGTGAATGGACATTTTCAGATTGATATCCCAAGCTCTCCAAGGCAAGTGCAGCAATTCAATGGCAAAGACTACATAATGGAAGAAGCTATAACTGGTGACTTTGCTCTTGTAAAAGCTTGGAAAGCTGACAAATATGGCAATGTAATATTCAGGAAGACTGCTCGAAACTTCAACCCGGCTATGTGCAAAGCTGCAAAGACAACCATAGTGGAAGTTGAAGAAATAGTTGATGAAATTGAGCCAGACCAAGTGCATATACCTTCCATATTCGTCCATAGAATAGTCTTGGGCAAGAAGTTTGAGAAACGCATTGAAAGGAGGATAGTTAAAAAGGATACTATTCAAAAGACTCTGAAACCTTCTGATATGGTACGAGAGAGGATAATCAGAAGAGTTGCAATGGAGTTTAGAGATGGAATGCATGCTAATTTGGGAATTGGTATGTCTCTTAATGTAATATGGAGTTCTAAGAAATTATATCACACTGTCAAAATTTGATTTTTAAATGGTCATAACTCATAAGCTAATGGTTATTTTTAATTTCATGCTAATATTTAAGAGTTACCTGATTAATATAGTTGATACCTCAGTTGATACCCATCTAGAGAAAATATCAGTTTCTTCTTTATTTAATTTACAGGTATGCCAATGTTGGCCAGTAACTATATTCCCAAGGACATTAAAGTGTACTTACAGTCTGAGAATGGAGTTCTCGGGCTCGGCCCGGCCCCCACTGAGAGTGAACTGGACCCCGATCTTATCAATGCTGGAAAAGAGACTGTTACAGTAGTTCCAGGTTAGTTGTGCAACAGAATAAACTCTATATTGAGGTATGAATGGAGTTAAAACATAAATACAGTATTTCTATTTTTAATTAATTAACGCTAGATGAACTCCGATACGCCAAAATTCGTTTCGCGGGAACCGTACATTTCTGGGATAAAAAGTATCCTATATCCTTTCTCAAATTTCAGCAAAATCGGTCCAGTGGTTTGGGCGTGAAGAGGTAACAGACAGACAGACACACTTCCGCATTTATGATATTTGTGTAGATTTTAAGTTATTTTGTAATTGAATGTTAGGTGACTTCAAATTCAGTTTCAGAGCCTCAAACATTAAAAAAAATATGTTTATTAGTAGTTTTTCCTCATCATGAACAAGCACTCTACTCTCTAGTGGTTGAGGGTTAACATATTTATGTAAAAATTTGTCTTATCTGATACACTTTTAGCCTTTCGCAAATAAGTGCTCACTTTTACACACGGTACATTATATACAAGTAGGGTTGCCATCCGTCTGGATTTCCCCGGATTTGTCCTAGTTTGGAGGGCGTCCGGGGAGCGTCCGGTCGGGTTTTTGTCAGGGTAAAATCCGGACACTTTTGTGAAGAGAACTATTTAGAGTATTTAGTCATGCAGCAATAAACGAAAGATAAAAACTCGCTAAGCATACACGGTTTCTTGCACGGACCTGAGGTAATCAGATTTTTAAAAAATAAAAATTGGCAAGACGTAATCGTAAAATTGTGTCTGGGGAAATAACCATATTTTGGCCAAATGTCCGGGAATTTTGTCGTGCCTGACCGGCGATGGCAATTTAGGTGACGACAACCCTATATGCAAGTGTTTGCATGATTACTATGTCATATTACCCATTAACCATTCGATATATTTTCATAAAAGATTGAAAAGAAAAATTTTATTTTTGCTAACATAATATAGCAAACTTTAGGAGAGTAGAAATATCTTATACTTCTACTGTATCATGTATGTATGTGATTTATTTTAGCTTTATTCATTTTATATTTTCGCGCGAACCACGTCGATTTGTAAAAAAAAAAATGTTGCTTTAGTTTTTTAAAGACAGCCTGCACTCTTCCACTATCTAGCCCAGATTCCGAATAGAAATAAATTTGTTATTAAACCAAAAAACCTTAAAACCTTTAAGACTTGTTAACTTTTAAGATAGTCATAGAAGTACCGATAACTTGGTAGGGCTAAGTTTAGAAGTGGGAACATCTTGTGGAGTCATACCTATAATAATTAAGTTGTTGCTTTTGTGATAAGTAGAAGAGATAAGAATTATTGTTTACATTAGCAGTTTTAGATCTGTGATGCCCAAGGTCATTTTAAACCCATTGCTTGTTTCATAATAATTGGGCTTATCTAGAGCAAATATATTTTTATTAGTAAAAATAATATTATAATAATTATATAGTATAATAAATTATGGTATTGTTGTTAAAAAAATAAGTTTTTGCTTATAAGGCTCGGGAGTAGCAGTGCCGTATTTATATTTTTTATGACTGTAGGCTACTTTTTTTCCGCCGCCTCCCTGGGACGCTACCGCCCCCCTAGGACACTACCGCCCCCCTAGGACTCTGGCCGCTACCGCTCCTAGGCCGCGGCCTATACGGTCTATTTATAAATCCGTCTGTGGAGTAGGAGAGAGAGCAAATGTTATCATTACGATATCCTTTGAATATTTCTTGACTGTGAGTTGACGTGTCGCGACTCGCGACTCGGGTCGCGATGCTGCAGGCTGCAGTGTAACTATGTCTAGTGTGGTCTCACCTTATACGTACATTATTATTCTTATGTTCATAATGTCCTCATATTAAAGTATCTAATAGGGGCTGGTATGCCATGTATAGCAAAAGCCCTTTTATTTAAATAAAGATGAAAAAAATGTGTAATAATATTTTTTCAGGTGCCTCATTTTTCTCATCTGACGACAGTTTTGCGATGATCCGTGGCGGGCACATAGACCTCACGATACTAGGTGCAATGCAGGTTTCCAAAAATGGCGACTTGGCTAACTGGATGATTCCTGTAAGTTTGATGATGCACAAAATTCGTTAACCATAGCTACTTGTCTCTTTCACTCAAGCACACACAAATATAGCTAATAGCTATCTCTTTTCTACGTCATAGGAGTGCGATATCAATATGTGACTGAAAAATTATGTATATTATGGATATCTCATATACAACATGACTGGTGAGACATTACCGATACTTATGGAGAGTACTCTGTACTCGATTCTCATTATAATTATGTAATAAAATTAGGTTCTTAATTTTTTTCCGAATTTCCCAAAAATAAATGAATCATGGATACTAAGTAAATTACGCGGCTAGGCAAGTAGGCATACTATGCGGCCGGTGCAGGGTGTGCGCTACCAAAGAAACACCACACAACTACCCCTCCCGCTCGCGGTGTCCATGTGTTGGGTAAATAATTATTTAACTATAAGCTACATTTACTCAGTGATCAATTGATAATATTTTTTTTCCAACTAATATAATAGCCAAATATCACGTCCTCGAGTATTGAACATGTCTCACCAGTCACGCAGTACAAGAAATATTATATGTTAAAATAAGCAGTCACTTGTCTGATAGATACATGACTTACTTTCATAGTTTCCAAACACATCTCCAACCGAGCATTTAATGCCAGACTTTCTAAGACTTTTGGTTAAAAGACTATGTATTCAAATGAATTTATGTTATGTGTAGAGTTTGATTTTTTTTGGTACTTAAATACTTTTTTTTCAGGGCAAAATGGTGAAAGGTATGGGTGGGGCCATGGACTTGGTTTCGGCTCCCCGTACTAAGGTAATAGTCACAATGGAGCACAGCGCTAAGAATGGAGGCCACAAAATAGTACCAGAGTGCACCCTACCCCTCACTGGCAAAAACTGCGTCGACATGATCGTTACTGAGAAGGTAAAGAAATATACTAAATATACTTGAACAGAACAATATCTTGACGTTTTAAAGTGTTATATGGTGTTATGAAATTTGTCAGAAAACTCGTACAAGTGCGTACAAGCCATGGCAACAGATTATATTATTAGCTAGAAATAACCCGACCAAATAACGTTGGTCTGCCTTCTGTCTATGAAACAATTTATCTGATAGTTAACCACACCGTAATGAACTGTAACACCAAAATGTACCACTTTTGAAGCAAATACATATAAAGAAAATATAATGAATATGAATGAAATTATCAACGTACTAATTTGTAAGCAAATATTTTTAGACATCTTAGCAAGACATACTTAATAAAAAGAGTCTTACGATTAAGATTTGTTAACAGTAATAATAAGGTACTTTTTTGTTCAAGTCTAACAAATATAAATTTTCTCTCATACATCTATCATTTTATTTAATGTTTAATTAATACTGCATTCCTTTTTCAGTGTGTCTTCGAAATTGATAGACAGAAAGGGGAGCTGATACTAACAGAGTTGGCTGATGGAGTTAAGGTGGAAGACATTGTTGCAAGCACTGGCTGTGAATTTACTGTGGCAAAGGACTTGAAGAAGATGGGCGATATCACAGAAAATAACTAAACAAGAATTTATATGGAGTCGTAATCACTTTGAAGTATAAAATCTAAATAAAGTTAATTCCTGGCTAAGTGATAATGTTGGTTTGATGTTGGTCATAATACTATCATGTTGGTTTGTTTCTGTAACTCAATAGATGTAATTTAACGTGAATTTATGATGTATGGTGCTAAGTTGTCTATTTTAAGTTTTTAATTTTTATAATAATGAATTGTATATTTTGTATCAAATGCGTAATATTAAAATATACTTTGCTAGCATTTGTACTTAAGAACAAGCTTTTTAATGATTGTTGTAAATGTTATAGCATTTGCTATTGATTTTTATTCCTGTATTACACATTTTATTTACAAATCATTTTTATATTGTTTCATTTTGTACCCGATGTCTTTTTGCCTGAATTCAAAATATAAGAAAATACGAAGGACATCAAAATCGGTTTAGTGGCGGATTAGCCGAGCTGACGCTCAGCTGATTCGGATTTATATATATAATAAGGCAGTAGCCATATTGTTAGGTACCAAAAAAAATCGCAATTGACATTGACAGTCGACAGATAAATGTCAAAATTCCAAAGTGGAAAAGTTGGGTTAGGTTTGGTTGAGAAAATAAAAATATTGCATTTTTTATTAAAGTAACATAGTTGTAACTTTAAAAATAATATATTAATTCAAAAAAATCCATTTGCGTCATGGTGTTCCTATCTGTAGTGAATTTTATACGAGCTAGGGGTCCAGACGAATTTTGGAGGAAGAGAAGAGTTTTTAGATTGGCTTCTCATTACATTGGCCGCCGCAGAAATTGTTATTCTGTAGCAGTACGTAATGTTCATCGTGCACTAGTGTACGCGACAAAAGGTAGAGAGTTGAAGAAAGAAGATATGAGAGAATTATGGGACACTCGCATCACTGCTGCTTGTGAGCAACACAATATTACAAGATTTACTCTGAAGGAGGGCTTAGATCGCTCAAACATAATGTTAGACAGAAAGTCCTTATCAGATTTAGCCTCCTGGGAGCCTAGAACGTTTGAATGTCTTGCTGCTATAGCAAAGGAAAAACTACGACTTGATGGTTTCATAGACACTGTTGATAAAAACCACCCCACCGGAGCAGAATTAAACCTAAAAGATGTAATGCTTGAAGCCTGGTTGAAGGAAAAGAAATAGATAGCTTTGTATTTTATATTTCGAATGTTTAATAAATAATAGCTAAGTAACAATATATTTTTTTAATTATTTTCTAATTCCCTTTTCAACTGCTTTGTCAGTTCATTTTGTTTTTCTAGTATATACACATTTTCAATTTTCTTCCTTTGTTGTCTTTCTATGTCTCGAATAACACCTTCATGCATTTTGTCTCTGAAATTTGGAATTGCAGAATTATTAAATAATTACTATTGGTTTGGGCTAATTCAATTATTGTAAAATCAACAACTACCATTATGTGAGATGGTGGGTATGTTTTAAATATAATGTGGACATTATTTTATTTTATGTATTGAATAAATTGCATTTAAAATACCTATCATATTGTTGCTTGAAGTGGACATAGCCCACAATTCCTCCAGTCACTGCTAATGATAAACCTAAAACCAACTTGGAAGTTGTCGAGGACATACTTAGTCTTTTTATAGTGTATCGAACTTTTATACAACCATTTTTTTAGACAAGTAAATTCCAGTTTATAAGAAAGTACTCTGTGCAAGTAAAAGAAAAATAATATTTATTTTTATTGCTTTTAGGTTATCTTAAAAATGACATTGCTAAACAGAATATGTCAACTGTCAAGTGTCAGCCGAATGCCGAAATCTTAATTTTTTTATAGGTATTACCCAGTGAACTTTTGCCGGAGATTTATAATTTAAATTATTTTAACCACGGAATATGTGATTTTAACATCTGCCGTGAAGGGACCTGCGGCGCGACGTATTACTTGTAGTCATAGTAAAAAGCTTGTCAAGGTCTAGACTCTAGACTCTAGAGTCTAGACTGTCTCGTAGCAACAATGCAGTATAACTTAATTTTGTAAAGGTAACTCCCCGATTCTCGCGAGTCGCGGCAGTCGAGTGACAAAAATTCAAATAAAATGCCACTTTATGGGCTAGCTAATCATGCGTATTCTACACCTAGTTACAGTTTTATTGAGTTTTACTATCGTTATCACTGGGGTTAAGAAAAAATAAATCTCTTATTAACCTGTGTCGCTACTCACTCATTTAAATTATTCGATGATACCTAAGTTGTAAGCTTCTTGCTTAGGCCCATATAAATAGTCATTTGGGCGGATTCCCTCACCGCTCGTAATAAGGCTCAGCTGCGAAGTGCGAAGTGCGCAGCGGGTCATAGCGGTGAGGGTCATCAGGGGGTACCGTACGGTCTCCTGCCGGCCTAGCATATGCCAACGAGATATCTCTCTCTACATGTTTCTCGATGTTTGATAGTTTGTATCTTCATCTCTATTGACCCTAGCATGACAAACATTTTTTCTCGGGTAGATCTATCATCGAAATAACACATTTTTATAGAGTTTTGTCAAGATAATATCGAGATTTTGATATTATGAGACGAGTAGTTTTTAATTATCTCGAGAGTGAGATATCTCGTTGGCGTATGCTAGGCAGGCTGGGCGGCAGCTACTGGCGGGAGACCCGCCGTGGGAGCTGGTTGCAAGGGTCTTCGCCGAGATGCACCTCCTCGTTTCAGAGAGGAGGTCGCGGGGCGAGGGCCTGCAATGGGAGGAGCTCCAGCGGGTCCGAAGATCAGGAGAGCAGTGGCTGCTGAGGAGGTGGGGTGAGGACCTGGCGCAGGCCCAGTACGGTCAACGTACTGCTCAGGCTCTGCGTCCAGTTCCACAGCATCTACTAACAGCATCCACGCCGCAAGAGAAAACCCCTCACCTTCCACCTTACACAGCTGGTGCTCACCGGACACGGTTGTTTCGGTGCGTACCTGTGTAAGGTTGCCAGGAGGGAGCCTACGCCAGCCTGCCATGATTGTGGCGCTGCGGATGACACGGCCGAGCACACCATCGAGGTGTGCGATCGATGGGCCGTGCAGCGCCATGATCTCATGGCGGTGCCGCGGTGCTTGGGCGGGACCTCTTGCTCTCCAGCATGGTTCACTGCATGCTCGAGAGTGATGAGGCCTAGCAGGCCTCTTTCTGCGAAACAGTCCTTTCACAAAAAGAGGCCGCTGAGCGGAACAGAGAGAGGGAACCTTCCTCCGTTCCGCTCCGCCGGCGTAGGACGGGAATGCGGAGGCGTCGCTTTGCGAACCTCCAATAAATTCCGTCCCACGGGGCTCCGGGTCAGGATGGGAACCTGCCCGGCTTAGCTAGTCCCGGCGCGGCGCCGAGGGGAACGCTTTAGTTTGCCTAAGCGTTCCCTAACTTTGGTGGAAGTCCGGTCCCTATTGAGGTAGACCGGTCGGTCGTGGAGGGAGTCCCGTGTTAGATAGATCCGGGACATCCCTCCTTTATACGGCTGAAGGCGAACCGCAGGTGGTTTTAGTGAGTAGGAGTCTCACATACCCCCGGGGTGCTGAGGCACATACCCAACCCGAGGGACCCATGAGGGTTTCCCCTGCGAATCAAAAAAAAGCCCTTATAAATGGTTTAAAAAAAAAATTTGCTACTGATGAGTGATGCCCTACAAAATAGCATGCTAATTGTAGGCTTTCATATTATCAACTATAACGTCCACAATGCCCAATGCCCATTATCCTTTAAGTTATTTAGTTGTAAAAAAATAAAACAAAATATTTACTTATACTTTATTCTATTCATAAAACAGTCTTACATCTAGATTTAACTATTATGTACATATTTACAAATTACAAAACAAGAAAAACAAAATAAAAATTTTATGTTTATACAGATTAGTACAAAATAATTTTCGTTTGTTTTATTTATGTCATAATAATCATTATATTTATATTGTGATTATAAGTATTCGTTCGGCACATAAAATATATCAATAACATTGACTATGCAAGGATATTATAATATTGAGATTCGATATAATATAACTGTATGACAAGTCACCATTCATCAAGCTATGTCCACATTATGCAATTTCATATTCAATTTTCGTCATCTTCTTTTTATTCTACTTCCGTTTGGCATATTCAATAACTGAATGCGTCAAAATCCACCCGCGTTGAAAGAAAAGTGTCATAGCGAGCGCTACGATTTCAGCGCGCGTCACGGGCATGCCTCACGTTCGCTGTTGACCGCGATATAACGCATGCCCTTGATGAACAAAAAAAGGCACGGTGTGGACAAAGCTCACGTACCCCTTACCAAAGGCTCCCACACAAAACTGCGAATTCGCATCGCATCGTAATTCGTAATGTTATTTTTAGTATGAGTTTTGTCGCAGATATTTGCGATGCGATGCGAATTCGCAGTTATGTTTGGGAGCTCTAAATATTGTCTTCCTTCTTTGTTAGCAAGTTCTACGTGTTTGATGATCCGTGCTTACTTTTATTATAAGCCAATAACAATGTGGCTACTATGAACATTTAGTACCTAGCGCACTCGGTAAAATAAATAACTTAAATATTTTAACAGAGTAGATAAACCTTATTAATAAAATTTTGTTTTTATACAAACTAAGTTATTTACAGAATTTTATTTACAAAACTGTTTTTTACAAAATAATTTAGATGTCAAGTAAAACGTCCCTGTAAAACATCACCCAATTCCATCACAAGCCCCAGAGGGAATCGAAGGACCATATTGTTCGAAACCTACGGTCCCCTGAAATTAAAACTCTATGCTCGTACAATAGAGTTGAAAATCGAACACAAATGAGAAGTGATAGTCTCGAATCTCGATAAAGGTGGCTTTCCGATCCTTGCGGCACGCGACTGCGACCGTAAAAATTCAAATAAAATGCCACTTTATGAAATAGGCTGGTTTCACTTTGCTCTACAAAGCAGTGGTCGCTAGAAAACGAAACTTGTAGCCTAGTTGGTAAGTAGCATTTTATATTTTGCATTTTTGTCGATCGCGGTGGCCTGCCTCGAGGATCGGAAAGTCATCATTAGACTGTTTGATTTTCAACTTTATTATTTTAAGGCGAGACTGCATTAAAGCGACACTACGTGGCAGCGACGCGACGCGAGACGGCATGATATTTTTTTGTATGAAATCATATGAAGTGCCGCACTGCGCGGCAGCAACTCTGCGCGTCATAAGGGTCAATTCAGACCGCAACGCGATGCGTAGATGCATTTCTAAATTTGTATTGAATTGACAGACTTCAATTGCGTGAGACATCTTGCAAATCTGTCATTTCAATACATATATGCATATCTACGCGTCGCGTTGCGGCGACCCTAAAACGTCAGTTGTATCAGAGACCAGATAGTATGTCTGGTCTCTGGTTGTATGAAAAATGAAGTGTAGCGTCGCTTAGTGCGGTCCCAGAGTTCAATTTCCAATGTTCTGCTTTTTCCGGACAATATACCCAGTATCTAACCGTTGCAGTTGTCGTAGAAGCTCGCTGACCCTCTGTTCGGTATTTCAGCGAACTCTCGTTTCGGCGTGCACAGTTTACTGCTGAAATCTACGTTCCGTTTTCTAGAAAAAATAAGAAAATATGCGATTAAAGGAGTAACATAAGTAAAAAGAAGAGCGTAATACTGTTAATTTATTTAGTTGTAAGTACCTATATATAATAAAATATAGGTGAGTAACGTATACCTAACAAATGTGGAAATTCGGTCATAAAAGGTGCTTACTATCGTAGCAAAATGCTCGTGTTTTTTTTTAAGTTTTTTCGTTACTTTTTTTTGCTCGGTATTATTAATCAGTTGTGGGGAAAGGGAGGCTGTCGTTAGAAATCGCCTCTGGTTTTTATCTCACCAAGATAAATCTAGCACTTAACACGGTGAAGTAATGGTTTCCTTTTTATACTTTTGTGACAATTCGACTTATTTACATAACAGCCTACCTTTATGCCTTCAAATAATTCCAAGTAGTTACCCTCTAGTAGGCAGTTCCATCTGGTCGACTATGACTGACTTGACGTAGAGGCGGTCGTTGCACCACAGTATACACAGCGATCGCGGCTCCAGTACGTTCATGTCGTACTCCCACGATAGCTCCACCTGGGTGACAGTCGTGACACATAATCAGCGACGGATTAACCGCTAATCAAATTAAGCAATTGCCTAGGCCCTAGGGTATCACGTCTGAGGGGGCACCAGCCCCCCTAGACAAGTGTCAAAACGCTAACGCTAACTCTAGCGTTACAAAATGTATGCGATTTGACATAAGTCATCGCTTCGCTAGCGCCTAGCGAATAGTAATGTCAAATCCCATACATTTTGTAACGTTAGCGTTAGCGTTTTGACACTTGTCTACAGGCCCAGAAGAGTAAAAATTCAAAGACCGATTCTAATTGACATACGGATAGGAGAGCCCACAGGCATTAAATATTGATTGTATAAAGTTTGCTGAAAAGCACACTTCACTCAAAATAATAGCAAGTTTCATGGATTAGTTACAACAAGATTTAAGAGGGGGGGGGGGGGGGTGTGTTACAGGGGGTCCGCAGTAGGCACCAACACCTTAAAAGTGGGCTACGCAACAAAGAGTTTGGGAACCTCTGACTTTAAACTCCATAAATTAGAGCTTATAGCATCAAGTACTCTATTCGTCACTGCACATAATTATAGTCTAGTTAAGAGAAGTTATAGACAATAAAAAAAGGACAGTGAAGTATCATAGCGTTTATGTCGCACTCCCACGATAGCTCCACCTGGGTGACATTGGACATATCATGCGACTATAGTAGTAGAAGACAGCGAAAAAAGCAGCATTTCGTATCATTTGCTGCATGGCAACGTACGATAGTTCCACCTGGGTGGAACATTATATTTTAGTCATGGTAGATACCTACCGCCTACCGGTTGTGGACAACTTTAAGATCGCTCGGTAAAACTGCAGGAACACTTACTTTTCTAACTTTCCCTCCTAAGTCCATTGGATGAGTGACCACAACTGTATAAGAAGTTCCATGTTCTAACCTGAAAAAAGATTCTGTAAGAACTTAAAACGTACCTAAGTAATTCAAGTACTGGTCTAGGAGACAATAGAGTATTATAAAAACTTATCAATTTTTATGAGTCTGATGGCTACGTAAAAAAAAGATACATACAGCCGAACGTATTACCTCCTCCTTTTTGGAAGTCGGTCAAAAAATCAGTCTTAACCACTGTACATAAACACTGTTTATCAAAACAAAACATTAAACAAGAGAAACGAGAGAGAGCGTGTTCTTGTGTGCAGCACGAGTTTGGGGACTATAAGGCTTGGACCTCATCTGGCAGCACGGAATCGCCTTTTTCCGTCGCCCTTTCTCTTTCTGTCGCTTAGAACTGCTATTTGCTAGACCGAGACAGAAAGCATAATGCGATAGCACGCGGCGGAATCCTCGAGGCGATCGGCATTATGCTTTCTGTCTCGGTCTAGCAAATAGCAGTTCTAAGCGACAGAAAGAGAAAGGGCGACGGAAAAAGGCGATTCCGAGCTGCCAGATGTAGTTCAACCCTTAAACAACTCACAGATGGACTACTTTTAACAAAAGCCACCGCCATCAAAAACATTATTGTATACTCACTTGACATAATTATTTGGCGTGAGATCCATGCCTCTTATTGCTCCTCTATCAGACATCAACGTCACCTTTAGGAAACCCTACAAATAAATAACATAAACATATTATTATGTAAATAGGTATCATTATACTTAATGGAATGAAATGAAAAATAAGCATAGTTAGCCTTTTGACCCAGACTATTAATAACTATTAATATCAGTTACACTGAGTTGAATTTTTGTATCGAATTTAAAATGGGAATACAGTACAAACTGTAGGTACAATGTATTTTGTTAACACCTAGAGTTTTTGGTCTTTGGTAACTCCTAGATTTTTTACCCAAAAAAGGTTCTAATTTCCAATCTTTATTAACAGACGGGGTAGAAATGTCTAGAGGTAAAAATGACGACAACAAAAAGTATTGCGAAATAAAATCGTTAATTTACCTGGACCCAAGATTCAGCGCCCTTTGGATTTGCCAAGTGAACCACTATCCTGTAGTGTCGCTCTGAAACGCAGAAAAATGTCTTGATGTAAGCTCTTGCAGACGTTTATTTACATTTAGATTTAGGCTCGCCGCATACACAAGTTTTCCGTATTCGATTTCCGAATTAGTTTTCCGTGTTCGGAAAATGCATTAACTGACGTAGTGCGTCAAAAAAAATTAAGAAATTAAAAAGTGGCAACATCGTAGTGTCATCCGTTTCAAATCAATATAAGAAAAAAGGGATGACACTACGATTTGTCACTTTTTATATTCTTCACTTTTTTGACGCAATATACACATTCGCTTTTTCCGAACGGGACGAATTCCGCACGTACGTTTCGAGTGGAAGCCAGCGCGTTCGCGAGTAAAGAGAAACGAACGTTTGCGCCAATCTCACGGAATTCCATTTCGAAATTCCACATTAGGAAATCGAACACGGAAAACGTAAATGGCAAGCTTTAAAATGAATTGAAAGATTCAAACAGAATATATATAACATATTTCTCTCTATTGGCACTTTAAAACTAAAAAAATGTAACTTACGACAAAAAGGCAGTTCTTTGCCGGTGCTCAGGTAATATTTTGCTCCAATAGTTTCTTGTTCCTCAGACGGGTACACTTCGTTTTCAGTCTGGTTATCCTTATTCGTGATCAGCCCGGGAGAGCTATCAGCATGGAATCTATAATGTAAAAATATAGTTATAGTCGATTGGTCAGATTTTTAAAATAATTTATTTGAACAGATTTTCAAAATAATTTAAAACGCACTATGTGTGGGTAGCCTAAATCAAAGCTACAATTTTTTAATCTAAATTTAAAAGATTTTTCTACCTGATGTACCCCTACGTTATTGAATTGGATAATGTCAAGTCAGTGTTAGGTTAGTCATAATGAATTTGGCATAATAACCCGACCAAATAATGTAAGCCCGCCATCAAGCTAGAAATGTTTCTTAGTAGATACTTGCCTAATCAACTATTATCCTTACCCCATTATAGCACAGCCATGGCCGCAGTTGAAACATTTTCCAGCCACAAAATGTTGATACGAAGGGCATTGGTGACCTGAAATGTATTAACAAAAATCATATTTACAAACATTATCCTTTTTAGTTTTACCCTACTGTGCCAGAAGGAGAGTTAGAGAGAGTATAATTTATAATTATTATGTATCATGTATAATGAAATGTCAGGTTTTACATCCTGAAAGACTTATGCCCAGTTTCTGAAGTTTTTTAAACGGAGTTTATAATATTTTCATTATCGCTTTTGATTGGCTGGCGTTAAAAAAATAACCAATCAACAACGCTAGTGAAAAGATAAACTCAGAAAACACCTCAGAAACCGGGCATGAATCCATTTTAGCTTGAGAGGTGTCGTTAATTTCGTGTTTACTGTGAGAGTATCACTGGGTTCCAAAAAAACAGGAGGTTCTATTTTCGGCTCTGGAATTTTTTAGGTACCATTTTTACTTGTAAAAAAAATTCTCCGCATTGCAGTTTGGATATATGTATATTCAAAAGAGAAGTACAACTTACCTATATACGGGCATTTTCCATTGATGGATTCCGTGAAGAGTTTTATGGCTCTCACGTGGTTGCAGGCCACCAGAACCCTCGAAGCCTCCTCCAACCCCTGCTTAACCAGGGTCAGAGGAATAAGAGGGGCCTCAGTCAGATCACATCCAGGCTGTTCCTTGCCATTGTTGGGGTAAAAGTCCAGGTGTCCCACTGGTTGGGACATCCCGTATCCTGCCATAAACACAAAGTCTGTCGCACGCGTGGAATAACGATGATGAATTAGTATCCAGCAATAAATAATATATATGACATGGGAGCGAGAAGCGACATGTATACATAGATATACCCTCTTACTATACAGGGTGTTTCAAAAGTGGGATAGTAGGGCGAAAGGGGGTGAGTGGTGACTCAGTCAAGTCATTCTAAACAACTTTATTGGTCATGTGACTTTTTACTATAAAAAGCAAAATTTCCAAAAGTCTTTGAACAAAAGTTAATCAGTATTTCCCCCTGAGTCATCCCCTTTCGGCTTACTATACCACTTTAGAAATACCCTGCATTTACGCAGCGTTCAAGGTTGGCTGACTGTAGCTGCATTATCTGTGACTTTTCCAACGTGCCAGACAACGACAAACCTTGCTATTTGCTTTGTAAATCTTTAAAGTAAAGGGATTTTGGTTAGTAAAGTAGAAACGAAAGCGATAAGCGATACCAATGGAAACATGAAATTAGTGTTATTGTAAGAAGCACATTAAAGTGAGTAGAGTTACGTGGTTTACCTAATAAGAAAATGCTCTTTCCGTCCGTGTGTATGACATCGACAAGCTGCGCATCTGTCGGGTCGAGCCTGACATGAGTTGGCATGCCTTGGAAGTACGGTTCCGCCGGGTCAAGCCCTGTTATTCTCCCTAAATCCTATACAAAATAGAGCTAAATCAAAGATAATATGAAGGTTGAAATGAAGGATGAACGATAATTGAAATTATGTAACGTATGCAACGTAACTAACCAGTGGTAGGCAACTGAATAATAGCTAGTATTATTAGAGTATACAGTCTCTCCACCATAAAGTTAATATACCTAGCGGAATAGAGAAACAAAGGCCTGAGCAAGCGAGATGTCACTATCAGTAACACTGTGTGGTAAAAAGAGACGTGTGATACATGACAGCAGCATTCTTTTTTTGACGTCCATCAGCCCGGATCAGCCCCGTTGACAATTTAATCTCATAGAATTATTCATGTTCAATCATGCTTGTGTAAGTGTATACGTACACATATTTTTCACACAGATGAAAACCAATTTCGGTTACGTTTGACAGCTCGAGTTTGTTGCTCTATTCCACTAGGTATATTAACTTTATGCTCTCTCTCCACATTACTAATAAAAGATCGACATCGTTTATATCATGAACGTAGAAAAAAGGCGGACGGAGTCTTATTATACACAGAACTGTGTCTTCAGAGTCGGCCACGCACACATTCTTACGCCTGTCAAATGGTATGGACTAGCGTAAGAATGTGTACATGCAGTCAGCCTGGCTGACTCTGCAGACACAGTTCTATTCTATGAATAATAAAACTCCGTCCGCCTTTTTTTCTACGTTCATGGTTTATACAAATTAATTATACACCCAAAGTTTTGTCCTTGTTACAAAAGTCGCTTTACAGACTGGGACAAAACTAACGTTTGTATATACAGTGTGGTTCTTACTTTTTATTAGTAGAGAGGGAGGTTTATTAATGTCTTAGCTTAAAAATGTATGTCTATCACTAGGCTAGTTTCGTCGGCAGTGGCTACATAAACACTTACCTTTATTCTTTCCCCGGCGTACCCGGCCGTATGCGCACCCAGAGAGTGCCCAATGATATGAACATCAAGCGGATTTAGACCATGGTCTTTCTGAAAATTTAAATAAAATTGGTACAAATAGTTTAATACTGGACTAGTTTTAACTTTAAACTGAGCGTAGACATTGACCTGGACACAAAGAACTAGTTCGGACATTGCAGAAATCGTGTTCCCTTACTTACGACAGTCTAGTTTAAGTTTCGGTTAAAATTTACGGGTCTGAACTCTCAAGTACTCTCAACAGGTCGTTTCTCGTGTTTTAGAACTGGGGCTTATTCTTGCACTTATTGGCTTGACGACGAGCGCATTCAAGTCGCCCTGCTGTTGACGACAGTAGTGACAAGTGTGACGTCATACCTGCAGCGTGTTGACGAAGTGCGCCACCTCGAGGCCGACGAGGCGGGTGTTGGCGGTGGCCTGCGTGTACAGCGGCAGACTGCCGCCCGCCCAGTCCACCACCACCACGTTGAAGTCACCCGCCTTCACCAGTTCGTCTTTCATCTCGCTCACCTGAAACGTTTTTTTAATTATAATACATTAAAGGCATCAAAGGGCTTTTTACCGATATCCTTTTTTGTATCATTGGTTCTTTTTAATTCTTCATGTCCCATAAACATAATAGGCTGCAGAAAATTTATTTGAAACGTATGGAATATTAAATATGCACAGGGGCGGGGCCATATTATTACATTTTTAATCATACACTACACTAGGTAGATACATCGCACCTATGTTATTATCTATGTACCTATGAAAAACAATGACTACATTAATAGTAGACCGTACCATTAATCATCGTTTTCCACAGAAGCATCATTTTTCATATGCATAGAAAAACAAAGATTATTCAGCACTTTAGCTCATCGTGCTGTAACTTATACAAAGAACTATTAAACAGAAACCTAGACAGCATTAGAAAAAACTCCTAATAAGTCTTAAAAAATATTCACGATGCGCGTTCGTTGTGCTTTTCGCAGCTTTAACAGAATATGTGCCTAAAATTTTAAAAAGGGAATCATAGAGCGTTCGCTTACTAGATTTTTCATTATTTCTTTGTAAATTCATACTTGTGCTAATAACGAAAGTTTCGTTTGGATAACGTCCAAGTGGAGCAGGTTATATCATTTGCAAACTACTTGAAAACTTTCTAAAACTTAACATTTCTTCACTTTAAGGACACTTCACTTTCGAGTGGAAGTCGGTATTTTAATGAGTATGAAAATGAATGCACCTGCATTACAACGATTTTAATTGGTCAATTTTCATAATGATTCAAAACTTGCCTAAACGAGACTGTAGAAAGTCTGTTATCGGGGGTTGTTAGTCTTGTCTGACGAGTGACGACTGACGACTAACAAATAACAATGTTCCATCCAAATCAGATAAGCTTAAGTAACCCAACTTACCCAAGAACAAATATACAAGTTTATAATATAAACACAGACTTTCACAATATAATGTTATGAGGTAATTTAATAAAGTTCTAGGTCGTTAGAAGGCAAGGCGCCGACGCAGTATTTTAATCCTAAATTACACAACATTACGTTTCTTACGCCAGTTCTTCTCGGTGAGTTGGTTTCCGAACTGGTAGAAATAATTGTAGATTCGACGTAAGACATTCAAAAAGCTTATTTTTGCTATAAGGATTTTAAAATATTATATTTAATTTTCACTTGATCTGAAGATTTATCGCCCACTGGACGACCAAGCAACATACGTAAATTTAGTTGCGCACGTAAATTCTTACGATTAATTGTAGAAATAATAAAACTTGTAAAACGCAACCGACAAAATAAAGTTCAAGTTCATTGTACGATGTTATTTACGCGATTATTTAGTCGCCATAGGTACCCACTGTATTAAAATGTATGGGCTTAATATAGGTAAATAGGTTTTTGGGCATTTATTGGGCATTTATTGCCATTTTGTTTAGATTCGTATTTGAAATTCTACATAAAAATGAATAAATTCAAAATAAATGAGAAAGTGTATCCGTCTATCTGTATTCCTATAACATTATACAAAACATATAAAATTACTCGATGTTCTTGGGTATACAATTTTTATAAATTTTTATTTATTTATTTATTTAAAATTAATATTTTAATACCATTTTAAAACAACGCTAAATTAGTATGTTATAAAAGCGTTTGTTTCATAGTCTAGCGTTTGTTTTATAGTCTAGAGTCTAGACTAGCAGCTCTAGTAGTCTAGCAGGTGTCTATTCCGAGCTCGCCAGTGACCAGCATAAACATTGTACCATCGAGGAAACTGATTCCTAGGCAGTTAATAGACCAACGTCATTTGTTCGGATCATTGTGATCTGTCGCCTAGGATTGACGTAAACTTTAAAGCGACCAAACTACCTAGGAATCTGCCTAGGAATCAACTTCTCAGATAGTACAAACCTCTCGGAAATATTGACAGGCCATTACTCTATTCATCATCCAGTCGGAAGTAACATGTCCAAGAAGATTGTACCGTTTAAATCTGCAAGTCATAGTATTTTCATAACAAAAGTTACGACAAATCGACCAATTAGACACAACGACACCATTTTAAATGTCACTAACATCACTTCATGGGCCCAATAGGGATGTTTTTTTGATGATTTAGCAGATATAAAGGTAAAAAATAAGTGTTTCCAGAATTTTAGCTTTTTTTTTATTAAATAAGGGGGCAAACGAGCAAACGGGTCACCTGATGGTAAGCAACTACCGTCGCCCATTGACACTCGCAACATCAGAAGAGCTGCATGTGCGTTGCCGGCCTTTGCTTTAATTAGCTAAATATTTATTTACCATTTGATAATTTTGCAGTTTATAGCAACTTTTATTAAGAAATCACTTCCATAAACGCAATACATATTTAACTATCAAACAAAGTTCTCCCGCGATGCGTACAAACTGCAAAATTGTGACGTCAAAATTGAGTAGCAGTTTGTATGGAGCATTTCGGGAAGGTCTATTTTATGAAATTTTTGAATTGTGATATCTTATTTCTATTTTTAAAAATGGTCCTTTAATTACACACAAGAACAAAGTAGTCATCATAACAACTTAAAACACTTTGGCCTATGTCCCAGAAAACTTAACACGTGTTTTTACACGTGTAAATGTAAATGTCTCTAGGGTAAATCAATTTGTCAATTTCGTTTGACTGTTGGACCAAAACTCGTATCTGAAATTACTAAAGATGGCCTTCCATGTCTTTTTAACCGACTTTCAAAAAGGAAGAGATTATAATAATAGTTCGGCTGTGGATATTTTTCTTGTTTTTGTATGTTCAACGATTACTCCGCCGTTTGTGAACCGATTTTGAAATTTTTTCTTTTGTTGTAAGCATACAACAAAAGGGTTTTACCCCAATATGGTACCATGTTCACAAAAGTGGTGACCTGATGGAACTCCTCAAACTTTATACGAAAACAATAAACATATTATGGTGAGTAAGATTTTGCACCAAGACATACCATGGTTCCGAAGGTGCTAAGAGAACTCCGGATCCCTTATCGATACAAGTTCGGGGATTTCGGCGTTGTAACGAAGTTTCTGCTTCCTACATAATTTTGCCTTTAAGATTTGAATTTCTATATATTTGTAGTAGATATTGCTTACTTACAATAAGATCTAAATGTTGGTCGGTAAGAAATTAGGTACACCGTGGGTACACCCTTTAAATTATTATTATTATAACAGTTATATGTAACTTTAGAAACGCATTTCTTTATAATAACTCTTCGAAGAATCGGTTCGCGTGTGGTAAATCATAATATAAGTTACTAGCTGTCCCGGCAAACGTTGTTTTGCCATTTAAAGTATATTTTCTGCATCATCAGTTGATACATGTTTTACCCCCTCTTGTCCCCTAAGAGGGTGTGGGGGGGGGGAAGGTTATACACCAGATATTAAGTTGAAAAACACAGTTAATACCTAATATGAAGTAAGTCCACTAAAGAAAAAAGTTGTATACAAAATCTGACCCCTCTTTCGTCCCCAGAGAGGGTTGAGAGGGGAGGGGGGGAGGATTTTTATACACCAGATGTTGAGTTGGAAGAAGACAAATATAATATATCTGTGAAAACCGTATGCAAATCTGTGAAAACCGTATGCAAATCGGATCAGTAGTTTTCGTGTTAAAGAAAAAAGTTTGATACAAAATCTGACCCCCTCTTTTGTCCCCTTAGAGGGGTGGGGGGAAAAAATGTTATACACCAGATGTTAAGTTGGAAGAAGATAAATATATCTGCGAAAACCACATTCAAATCGGATCAGTATTTTTCGTGTGATGCTGGAACAAACATACAGACAGACAGAAAGAGTGACAGACAGACAGACAGACAAAAAACTAACCACATTTTTGGCTTCTATAGCGATGTAGTGACAAAGGTGTGATTTCGGGTGTCATTTCATATCTTTTATGTACAGAATTTTCATTTCTACAACAGAATATTAACTTCCTCCCGCACGCGCTTTGGTGACGCCCACTATCGTAATATTTTAATTTCGCCATAATTTCAAAACCAAACGTCCAATTTTAATCATTCACAGACCAAATATTATCTACATAAACTGTACTTAGTGATTAAATAATTTATTTTGATAAGGATTAATAGCGTGAGTAAAATATATCCGTTTAAATGTAGTCCAAAAAAAATTCAGGATTTTTAAATAAATAAATGGTTATTGTGCCTCACTCGACATAGATGGGTATAGTGTGTCGCGGACTTTTTTGTAGATATTTATAAGATCTACAATTACTTAGAACATTTTATGGTTCTATCTTTTATAGTTTAGGCAGCGTACGCAAAATAAGTAACTTTTCTAGCTGATTTTTTACACCTTGCGTCCGAAAAACTCAAATATCTTACGGAACCCTACTTTTTTCCAAAATAAAATGTAGCCTATGTTCAGCAGAAATAATGTAAGATTCCAATAGCAAAAGAATTTTTCAAATCGGTCCAGTAGTTTCGGAGCCTATTCGACTCAAACAAACAAACAAACAAACAAACAAACAAACAAACAAAAAATCAAATCTTTCCTCTTTATAATAGTAGTGTAGATGAGTTCATATTATCTGTGCCCGGGAGATATAATCATAGTCACGTAGCGACAGATAGTTATACAATAATATATAATCATAATGTACATTCTATATTACATAAACTACTGTTGTATGGAGAGCAGAGTAACTGTATATTAAATAATTTATAATTGTATGCATAAATAAATCTTTTACATTGCAAGTAAAAATAATGCAGTCATTGTCTTTTTATGATTTCGATACAAGTAGATATTACCATGAAAACATAATTAGTATTAAGTACTTACAATCTACCACAGAAGTCCGAATTCGCCCAACAATGTTTTGCAAAATTCAGTTTTCGTTGATGCATTTTTAAAAGTTATTTCAAAAATATCCTTAAGTTTTACACTTACAATTTTAAATACTCATAATTATTAATTTCTGAAAGCCTTTAGCCTACTAATCGTTATTGTGTTCTGAAATTTGCCAAATCGTCTTGTACAAGGTGTAACAAAATTAAGTGATAATGCTTAAGGGTGTGTATGGTATCCCTTTTTTGCTGTAAAAGTAGCAGTGCTGAAAGGGCATTTCTTTCAATTTTGTATGAGGAAACTCATGACAGGGCGCTCGCCCATATAATCACAAAAAATTTGCTCTTTCGGCATTGCTACTTTCACAGTGAACTATTTATTAAGGCAAAGGGACACAATTCATGTAACACACCCTACAGTATTATCACTTGGTTTTGTAACACCCTGTATAGGTGCAGGTACTTACCCAATTCGACAGTGGTGTGTCTATGAACCCATGTATGATCATCTTGGTGAGTCTTCGCGGGCTGAAGTTGGACTTCACGATCGTCTTGTTCACGTTCACGTTCAGAATCTGTCCGTCCGTGGGATTCTTCTTTGTGTATAGAATGAACCTGGAAAATACAAAAAAATAATTATATGCCCAATTTCTGAGATACTTTTGTTTTTTATCCACACTATACAACGTGAAATTTTAGTGGTTGTTTTCCCGCAGCAGGACGATTTACCTTTAGTAGTACTATCGAATCATGCAAGCTATTTTTTGAAAATACAAAATATTTTGTATGACGTACTATGGCAATTTTATGCCGATAGGCGCAAGCGGCTATGGACCCGGCCGAATTTCTTTAATGATTTGAACAAAAAAAACTTCACAAATCTATTGTACTATTAAGATAGAATCATTTTACTGCGGGAAAACAACCATTAAAAATTCACGCAGTATAATGTTACAAATGCGAAATTGTGTCTGTCTGTCTGTTACCTCTTCACTCCTAAGCCGCAGTATCGATTTTGCTGTGTACGGATATACTTTGAGTCCCGGGAAAAGACATACGATATTTTTTATCCCGGTAAATTCCGGTTCCCATGCGATAAACGAATTTTGGCGCGACGGAGTTGCGGGCGTAATCTAGTTGAGTAATATTTTGAGATTTTAGATCAGTCAATCAAAACCGCTAGTAAATAGATAAACTTTCATCAAAAACAACTGTTTTTTTACAAAAATCTGTTAGTTTTTTGGTCATTATGTCTTGTCATATCTCTCGGTTAATACTAAATTAATAACAGCAATTATCGGAATTTGTTAAAGTGCAAAAAATGCGAACAAATTACGCATCACAATGATAAATTAGGCATAAGACAGCCGAAAGACATTGGAATGTGCGAAAAACAAAATTGGAAACGCAATTTTCTGATATAATAACTTTTAAAAACATGTTTAGCTATATACGATTATTAGACAAAATAGATCCAATGCATCTTTAATAGTGTGAGTCAAATCAGAGATTTATTATTTTTAATTAGTGTTCAACCGAGGTCCCTGAAGTCTGAACAATCAACTCTTCAAATCTAAAGGTTGTTGTCATAATTTGTGTCTTGTGTTATCTGGTGAGTCATTATCAACAAACCTTGACACATGAGATTCATCTCAAGAGGTCACTATTGCTAATTTACATAATGAGATTTAGAAATGTGGTTTTCTCTAAGTCTCTGGTTGGAAACATGTTATTTCCAAGTTTGGTTAATGGTTTGGACAATGCGGGCTGATCACCTGATTGTCTGACAAGTAGGGTGATCCATGCGTCGGATGGGCACGTAAAAAGTCGGTCCTGCGCCTGATCTCTCGCCGGTCATGTCGGTCTGCCGTCCCCCTGGGTTATGAGAGTAAAGGAATAGAGAGTGCTCTTGTGCACTGCGCACACACTTGGGCACTATAAAATTACTCCTGCGTAGCTGGCCTGGTTTCAATGAAACCACCCACCGTCACCGAAACCGGTGTGGGAGCTATTATTATTATTTCTCTATGTGCTCAGCAGCAAAAACTCTTTAGGTGACTGATGACCGTTGTCACCATTCTCACTATAACGTTGTATTGAACATCTAGCGGCTAAGGAAGAGTTTTCTATTATTTTTCTTTTATACCTCACCTAAGTCCTTTGAGCCTAAGGATTTAGTTTAAACATAACTTATGACAGCTAGTGAAAATATTTTTATGTGATACATTCCCTAAATCAGGAATGGCGAACCAATGGCATGCGACATAAAATTGAGAGCACGTTACTGGTCCCAAAACTAGCATCGAATTTATTTTAAAAAATATTTTAAACAATGAAGGTCCTACACTGCATAGTGTGGCATAGTCATAAGTCAGCACCAAATTAGGCAAATTTTGAACGCATAGGATCAAAAAAAATATTGAATGACACGTTTATGACTTAGCTGAAGATTTCTTCAGAAAAAGGGCACATTGATACGAAAAGGTTCGCCATTACTGCCTTAAATGATCGCTTGATGATACTCAGCATTAGATTACAATTGGTGAAAACGACCTAAATGTAACCCTGGAGCTAAGACAACTTGATTTGCTTTATTCGATTGTATGTAGCATGTAGATAAAGATACATGCTATGCTACCGCGACAACATTTTTAGACATTTTATAGAGCCAACACGTCAACGTGAGCAATGGTAATTGGTAGTCTGCTATTAACGACCTTTTTGCAGTGATCAATTGTCGTTGCCTCACTCTACAGTCTACTGCCAATCACCTGGTGTTGATGACGACCCTGGGCAGCGGGAAGACGTTGAAGGGTCTATGGATGAGGTGGTACCAGCTGCGGGTGATGTTCAGACAGCCCAGTTCGTCGTAGCACCGAGTCTCGTTCTCAACTGAAACAATATTTAAGTTCATGGGTAGAAAAAAAATCCTAGTGGTATTCTTAGGGTTCCGTACCCAAAGGGTAAAAATGGGACCCTATTACTAAGACTTCAATGTCTGTCCGTTTGTCTGTCCGTCTGTCTGTCTCCAGGCTGTATCTCAAGAACCGCTATAGCTAGACTTCTGAAATTTTCACAGATTGTATATATTTGTTGCCACTATAACAACAAATACTTAAAACGAAATAAAGTTAATATATTTTAAGGGGGCTCCCATACAACAAACGTGATTTTTTTGGCTTTTTTTGCTCGTAATCCATAATGGCAACAGGTAGGCATTTGAAATATTCAGAAAATCCTTAATTATATTCGTACTTTAATATTTCATAATAAAACTAATATAAAATAAATAATTAAGGGAGGCTCCCATACAAAAAAATACAATATTTTTGCTCTATAACGGTACGGAACCTTTCGTGCGCGAGTCCAACTCGCACTTGGCTGATTATTTTGTGTTTTCGCTAACTACGTAAAGAAAACGTTTTAAGATTTTGTTATACATAATAATATATGTAACAAAACTAAGTGTTAATTTTTTAGGATGTGTATGTTTTGAGTTTTCCATAGACTTCACTGTGAAAGTAACAACGTTGAAAGAGCTTTTTTGTGATTTGTAATTTGTAAGGGCAAGTGCTCCATCGCGTCGTCAGGGAATTTCCGATAAAAAAGTAAAAAAAAAACTCTTTCAGCGCTGCTACTTTCACAACGAACTCTATATAGGGGACGCATGGACATCCTAAGACCTAAAGTATTATCACTTAGTTTTGTAACACCCTGTATACTGGCTCGTATGAATGCATATTATTAGAATGAATGTTATTATATTGTTAACTAGCTGTCCCGGCAAGCGTTGTTTTGCCATATAAAGTATTTCGCCCATATTACATATTTTATTGAAGCGACTAAATAAGTATGTCACCATGGCAACGTCCATCGCTATCCCGTCACACAAATAATGGTCGCCGTCAGTCTTGACTCTCGAGTTGTAATAATTTACTATTATTTATTGAACAAATGCACTTATCAATATAAAAAGTAGATGTTGTCCGATTCTCAACTCAAGCCGATATATATGCTCGCTAAGATTCACGAAAATCGGTCGAGCCGCTTCAGAGGAGTTCAACCACGTACACCGTGACACGAGAATTTTATATATTAGAGAGATAAATCTACAGTAGTCAGTACGTAAAACTAAAATGGTCCTTCAATTTTTCCCAACACTCACATGGTAACCAGGGTATGTTGACCTCGATTCTGTCGGACCTGGCCCAGTTGAAGGGGTCTAGGATGCCGGAGAAGGCCGGCTGCAGCCCCAGCAGGATGCACCATAACATCACCCGGAGGTGCCGGTCGGTGAGGTACAGCCGCCGCATGGCTGGTGCGTTGGTAGCCCTAGAATAGAAGACATTGAATTAGCTAGCCCCAAAATTATAACCTTTTTTTTAATCTGGTAAAAACGACTTCATCGTAAATTACGATACTCTTAATGTAATTTTGTGTTAACTAGCCCAAAAATTATAATCTTGTTTTTTTTTTAATCTAAAAAAAGGACTTTAACGTAAATTGCGATAGTGTAACATAAGACATGTTTTGTTCTAATACGTTTAAAATTTTAAATATTATGACTAACCCGAGTCCTACGTAAAAAACATAAAATGTTGAAAAAACAATACTAATAGCATAATATCTATCCACTTCTCTAGCGGGCTACCGTCAAGGGTTAATATTGAACGCGCCCGTCGCCCGCCTTTCAATCTTATTATCATATAAGTTGTTGTTTAATAAAATATTGTTCAATATTATTGTAGGTCCAGGGGCCCGCATAAGGCGCATACTAATTTTAAATATTTAAACCTATTTCGTTAAAATTGGATCGGTAATTAATTTAGTTAAAATAAACGGGTGTTAGAAACACGTAACTTACGACTTACGAGTATACTATTAAAACTGCAGTTCTACATGATGCCTAACAGTACAGTATCCGATATTGTTAGGTACTCCTTAAAACTATATCTTTTTAATTTATTTCTATAATTTCTCTCTCCTAAACCTCATAAAGATAAATCTGGTGACAAAAAGCGTTAAAAGTTGAATAGACACTCAAATATTTCGAGCTGACTCAAATATTTTGTTTTAAGATGCTTTATAAACGCAGTTCATAATAATTCTTTATCGTAGATTATAAGTGAATCAGTTTTTTCAATTTCAACATCAATCACTATTTTGCGCTACGGTGCAAATGGAACAAACTCGCATTATATTGAATATTAAAATGAATTATTTTTTAATTCTTAGAACTACGATTAAAGATTTCGGCAATAAAATTTATTAGTAGGCGGTTGCGAACACAACAGTGGCTTGTGTAACATTACAGGTAGAGATATACTGAGATTAGATTAACACTAATTAATATTGAGTAACTCAGAGCATGCTTTTTGCAAAACATATTCAACAACTAAAGAATGGTGCATGCAAAAATCATTATAAAGAACGTCTAGGAATTTTTAAGATTCTATAATCTATGCAAATAGGAAGTATGTACCATCGAGGAAATTGATTCATAGGCAGTTGATCTACGTCGTTTGGTCGGCTTAAGTCAATTCAATGTATCTTTTAGGTAAATGATTTATTGTGATCTGTCGCGCGTCGGCTGGGTTTGACGCGCGACCAAACTATTCAGGTCCGCCATCTGCCTAGGAATCAACTTCTCTGATAGTACATTGAAGTTATACAAATAGTATTTCCAAACATAAAATATAATAGTCACACTTTCGTATTAATAATAACAGTATGGAATATGAAATATGAATAAATAATTATAATAAAATTGGAATATGAAAGCGCTACGTTTAGACACGAAATCATAAGCTTACAAACAACCGACTTACTATCAGGTGATTCGTCCGCTCATATAACAGTCATGCAATGGGCCGATCATGTGTAGATTGTGTTGCATATTAGAATGTACTCGTACTTAGTATTGGCAAACTGGCGAATTGCGATACTTGCATATTGCAGGCATGGCTATTGCTAATCTAGTATCATAGTGTATATATTATTATAGTGCTGTAACATATGTGTTAATATACCGTATGACCTAAAATATTGCGTATGAAAATGGCGAAAAAAAATCATATTTTTTCTCTTTATGAAGAACTACACATCTGTGACTGTAACGGAATTTAAGAGTTTCATGAATATTGAATTTATCTTCATTTATTTGAGATAAATTAATATTAACGAAATCCTTCCCGGAAAAATCATTATAATTCCCGGAAAATTCATTATAATTGATTCAGTGGTTTCATTATGCTGAAATAAAATAGACAAACATGTAGAACGTCACCGTGGGTTCCTATGTGGGTCATTGTTTCCTAGTAAAATGCCCAATGTCCTTTAATTCATACCAAGCCACCGAGTCACGTATGTCGCCAGAAATGCCCTCTTTAACGAGCATACGAGAATATTTTTGCAACATCTACCATGTACGGCCAATATAAACTTTGCGCAAAGTATATCGACGCCGTTTCTTAAGTTCTTGCTTAACTGGCGACACGGAAGGAATCAGATATTATGTCAGATCACATCACAATAAATCATAATTTAATGTCTATTTATGAATATTAAATAATATGCATGCAATTATGTTTTATGAGATTCTAATGGTGCATTTTATCCCCTTCTCTACTTTTACTGCTGATGGGCTTCATACTAGTAGGTAGGTAGAGTACATTGTGTTTGATAACAAATATGACCTTATGTAATAGATAATATTACGCAAAGGTCGTAGCAGAGGGCGCTACTAGCACGTACAGTAAATAATCCGAGCAAAATCCGATGTTGCATACGTCATTTTTGAATATTGAGAGTAACATTGTCAAGGGTCGTAAAAAACTTTTTGTTTACTGTCTATGCTGGTGGCTGGTGCTTCCTTTAGCGTTAAACATTGCAGTAATAGGTTCTTTTAATGTGTTTGGGAACTCTTCATGCCCTTTGAAAGCCTCGCCGACCATCTATGACTCCAATCTCATCGGCTTCTCTTACTTCTAACGTTTCAAAGATCACCATGCAAATCATGTAGCCTAGAGGTTATTTCTGTTGAATAATCGACCAAGTGCGGGTAGGACTCGCGCACGAAGGGTTCCGTACCATTTTAGAGCAAAATTAGGCCATAAATTGTGTTTTTTGTATGGGAGAACCCCTTATTTTTTATTTTATTTTAATATTGTTATTAAATATTAAAGTATACATACAACTAAGGATTTTGTGAAAAATTCAAGTACCTACCTGTTGCCATTTTTGATATAGAGCAAAAAAGGCCAAAAAAATCATGTTTGTTGTATGGGAGCCCCACTTAAATATTAATTTTATTTTGTTTTTAGTATTTGTTTTTATAGCGGCAACAGATATACATAATCTGTAAAAATTTCAACTCTCTAGCTATTACCGTTCTTGAGTTACAGCCTGGAGACATGCAGACGGACAGTCGGACAGACAACGAAGTCTTAGTAATAGGGTCCCGTTTTTACCCTTTGGCCTTTGGGTACGGAACCCTAAAATGTACGAAATTCTGTGCCTTGTTATTGTTATTATGCTATAGCCTATAAGTATAAGGCGCTATTAAGCTCGTAGTTCGTTATTATTTATTATTTTAGAAAGACCTGTCTCGACCGTGACCTATAACAAACATTAACATAGTCATTGACCGTTTATTATATATAAACGCTGTCTATGTATATTAATATAATTTGCAATATTTAATTAAATTCATTTTACCATAATTATTGTATATTAAATGCAAACACTTTGATTTACTACAATAATAAATGTTTTTTTAAGAGGAGTCCACACAGCCGTTTTTCCATACATAAACGTTGTCCCCTGTTTCCTCCCTGAATAATGCCGGTAGAGTTATAATTTTTTCCTGAATATCTATGGCCACTAATACAATGTCTCTATGTTTTATTTTTTTCATAATTTAGTCCTTCGTGGGACTTAAAGTTAATCAAAATTGGTTTTGCACCACTTGCACCAGAGGCGTAGTTATAGTTAAGGTTAAGGTTAAGGTTATCGTCAATTAAATGGCGTTCATTATTGACTTTAACCAGGGATTTGACAGTTCATTTGATATTTTGTTAAAGTTAGGGTGAATTGCACCAGAAGCGTAGTTAAAGTTAAGGTTAAGATTATCTTCAAATATGGCGACTTTTGCTAGGGATTTGACAGTTCATTTCACATTTTGTTATGTTATTTTTTTCGTAAAAAGTTAAGTCGTCTATGTGCTTCTCACTCGTATCTTTTGTAATTTGTAAAATTTATTTTAGCGTGGAATTAAAGTTCATCTTAATTCAATTTTAGTTCATCTCACCTCTTAGGGCTTTCACTCACTTGAGACCCAACAGTATTAAAATACAGACTTTTGCAATACAGAATACGTCTTTAAAGCTGCTGATCTTCATGTGCTTCGGGCAGCAAGTCTGTCGTAAGACTATCTCAAGTGAACGAGAGCCCTAACACGCTTCAAGCCTGTTATCATTTAATTACCAGATCGGCGTAACAAAACTAATCGTAACGGTAAAAGTAATTTATGATGTAACAAGCTTTCACTGTCATCGACACTTCGATCACAACTAGTTTAATCTTATCATATTAAATCTGCGTCCTTTGTTGTAGCGGTAATAAGTTATAGCACCGTAATACAGTATAGTATTAGTAATATACAGTAGACTGTCATACCAGAATAGAGAATTACGCAGCACACAAAAGCGTAAGTTTAGATATTGTCATGTCGCGTGTTCGTAAAGTTGTGCTGCTTGAATGTAATATCAAGGACACTGTTAAGTAAAACTACTGTATGTGTTGTTGTATTGTAGTAATATTGAACTATTTAGTAGACCAGCTGTTGCTTGACTAGCTATCGGTACTAGTCCGAATTTTACTATTGTCATTTATGCAGTCCATCCACACGAGTCTTCAGGACAAATGTAAGTCTTTGCGAAAATTATAATACCTAGTTGCTGTGTACTTGAAGGTCAACTTACGAATTATGCATACATTTTGAATAGCCAAATGTTGGTTTATGTAATAGGCGTGAGTTTACACTTACGTAAATAATATAAACACAGAAATAAATCAAGATAGAACGGCGACGCGCGTGCGTTGCTAAGGAATCGCTCGTGTCAATTTTTGCTTTGCTTTTAGTTCCCGAACCGGTAGTAGGCAACGTAGTTTCTTCGTTCTCTCTACGACTTTCAAAAAGTGTATCATGATACCCATTTTGAATAAAAAGATATTTTATTTATTTTAGAACAAATAACTTACCCGTGGAAAGAAATACCTCCTTTTGACCGATTCACTTTCGTACTTCTGTTTTTACAATTAGACACTGCACACAATGAGACATTTTTGCACAACGGATAACCGCTCCGGTGTAATCAAGTCGAGACGTGCGCGCTGACTGAATGAACGTTCAACGAATCTTGCTCACTTGTGCAAGATTGAAACACGCGTACTCCACCCGCTTAGCCGTTCTATCTTGATTTATTTCTATCTGCCCAATACTGTGGTAAAGGTGCGACATTTTTGCAATCCCAAGTTCATCTCTTACATAACTTGTTATGAACTCGTCGTGATCAAATGTCTTTTAAAAACGATAATTACTAAACCATATTTTATTAAGAATTAGGTTTATTTATATCTATACCAATATTATAAATTCAAATTAATATTTAAATATTAAATATTCATCTTTAAAATATAAATACACGTAGTCAATGTTTAATTCAGTAGACATAAAACCTTTCTTTCACACAAGAAAACATGTAAGTAAATAGCAGAGAAAACTTTTCAGTAGGCCAAAATCTAAGTTAATAAAAAGTTCATCTGCGTATTTAAACTATGAACTAGTTAAATATTGCCATAACCTAGTTAAACATTTAAATATTTAATATTTTCTAGACATTGCAGTAAGCTATCCACGTTAGCGAAGAATTTGCGAAAAGTGTACACAAATTTTTAAAGGATTATTTGTTCGAATGGATTTATTGTATAAATACTTCACGCATAACTTCATGATCGCTTATACAAAAAAGCGGCCAAGTGCGAGTTGGACTCGCCCATGGAGGGTTCCGCAGCAGCAATAAGGTTTATTTTTATGAAATTGTAATATTTTTGATTTATTTTTATATTTCAGTCGATTTAATGAAATTTAGATTAAGGTTTACTATTTATGACGTATAAAAAAAACTACTGGCTAGATCTCGTTCAAACCAATTTGCGTTGGTAGTTTTTATAGTAATCTACATCATATATTTTTTTTAGAATTATCATGCCTCTACTTTAGAAATTAGAGGGGGGGGACACACATTTTTCCACTTTGGAAGTCTCTCTCGCAAACTATTCAGGTTAGAAAAAAATGATTTGAGAAACCTCAATATGATTTTTGGAGACCTATCCATAGATACCCCACACGCATAGGTTAGATGAAAAAAAATTTTTTTTGTTTCAGTTGTACCTATGGGGACCCCTAAAATTTTTAATATTTTTTCCATTTTTGCATCAAAATCTTAATGCGGTTCACAGACTATATCTACTTACTAAGTTTCAATAGTATAGCTCTAATAGTTTCGGAGAAAAGTGGCTGTGACATACGGACGGACGGACAGACAGACAGACAGACAGACAGACAGACAGACAGACATGACGAATCTATAAGGGTTCCTTTTTTGCCATTTTGGCTACGGAACCCTAAAAAGGAACAATTAGCGCATGTGTAGTGTGTATATCTACTAATATCGTGTCACCGTTTCAAAATTTCAACATTAATTTATAGCTTTACCCCCACTCCCCTTCCTACTCTTACTCCTCTCCCTACGAAAGTAACCTCAAATTCGAACACTTCCTCTTCAATTTTTGCCGAGCATTCTTAAAGTTGTGCGCGACTACTTAGTACTAGATTACTAGATGACGCCTGCAACTCCGTTGCGCCAAAATTCGTTTATCGCGCAGGAACCGTACATTTTTCTGGGATAAAAAGTATGTAGTATACAGTGTGAAATTTTAATGGTTGTTTTCCCGCAGTAAAATGACTCTATCTTAGTAGTACAATAGATTTGTAAAGTTTTTTTTGTTCAAATCAAAAAAAAATTTCGATCGGGTCCATAGTAACTCGCGCCTATCGGCATAAAGTTTCCATAGTACATCATACAAAATATTTTGTATTTTCAAAAAATAACATGCATGGTTCGATAGTACTACTATAGGTAAATCGTTCTGCTGCGGAAAAACAACCACTAAAATTTCACGTTGTATACAAAAGTCCTTTCCCGGGACTCAAAGTATATCCATGCCAAATTTCAGCAAAATCGGTTCAGCGGCTCAGGCGTGAAGAAGTAACAGACAGACACAATTTATGGTATCTATTAGTATGTTTAATAAACTGTATACAGCAATAATAACGCGCGGTTACCGCTGCGTCTGAATAATCCAAAACCAGATGACGTAAGTTACGGAATTATTTAATTATATTGTGAGCTAATTTCTTGTATTATATTATTGTATTATTGTATGTGACCCGCAAATCTCATTCCATATTAAGTCATGTCAAGGTGGTCGTGTGCGAGTTTTTCAGATGTGTGTTATTATGTCACAAATGCACTTTATGCCAAAATTTTTTTTGGCACGTATCTTAAGGTGACGCCGCGTTAAAGTAAAAAACCGTGTTGGGTATGATTTAGATTGCTAAGAAATGGAACAGCAAGAAATGGAAAGTGCGTAAGCGACAAAATGGTTTTTGTCGCGTAATTTAAAAACCATAAATATATTTCAAATAAGCTATGTACAAATTAAAGTGTATGCTTGAACCAATCTATGTACAAAATTTGGAAGCTTAAATCACTCTCCTCTCCTGGCAAAACTAGAATCCCTTTTTTTACAGAGGTATTTATAATTAATTATTTTGTGTTACGAAAGTTGACCAATCGTGTTATGCTATGGGCAATTCAAAGACAAAGACATGATGAATACTGACAATGAACTTTAATTTCTTAACATTATTCATTGCTGAGAAAAATCGACATCGCTACAGCCAAATTATCAAGGCGTCGTATTTAATTTATATATTTTGATAGATTTATGTTTGACTTACGAATATAATACTCTTATTTATTTGCTATAAATCACGTTTAAAATGGATGCAAATGCGACTAAAATCGTAAGAGCTGGTTTTATGTGGGTCGGTATAAGAATGCAGAGAAAACGTGGAAATACGATTATAGTAATAACAATTCATTTTTATTATATCGTAGACTAACAAGATTTACTCACAAATTGTTATATTATGTGATGAATGTGGAAAGTGAACTTTCTTCCTATGAAGGAAATTCAATGGCATAGAGCTGAGAGCAGGGATTCTCCAACTTTTTTGGAATATTGGAGCCCGAAATCGAAAAGGATATCTTTTATTTGGGACGACAGGTGTGGCCCGGATCTTTTTCTTGTAGATAAAATATTATGTCGATAAAGGATTATAGGCGAACTTAAACATATGCGTATAAAACTTAAACATTTTCGTACCCTAAGGGTGAAGCCAAACGAGCGTAATTTGTGAGTTCACGACTCACAAATTTCAGCCGGGCAGAATTCTGCTGCATTTAGTTTCACACGAGCGTAATTTTGTGAGTTGTCATTTGTATGAAAAAAAAATCTGTCCGGCAGAAATTACGCTCGTTTGGCTTCACCCTAAAGCAAATAAAATCGCGCATATAGGCTACATCTTCAGGAAAAAACAGTACAGGCTTCTAAAAACCATAATGATGAGTAAAGTAGCCGGGAAACGTAAACCAACGTAAACGCAAAACATCTTGGCTGAGAAATATCCGAGAATGAACAAGGATAAAGAACTTTTCAGACTCGCTATAAACCATAAGCTATAAACAAGGAAAAGTTTCGAAGATTGGCAACCAACAGTAGGTAAGTAATTGGAGAGACACTAGAAGAAAATCACATCACAACTAAACGCTAAAACAATTATGGAATATGGTCTTACCACAAAAGATTGAAACATCCGTTGAACAGTTGTTTTGACACCATTTTGTACTGAATTTTTTTCTAATCAACTGTTCAACAGGTGTTTAAATATTTTGTGGTAAGACCGTTAATATTTAGCTATACGAATTAAAAGATGAGCTAGTATAACTAGAACTAGTAAAATGTTTTTATATTAAGTTAGCATGCCCACTTTGCATGTTATTAATGTTCGTTATATTTTATGTCATTTGCAGTAAAAAACTGTAATAACTAGTAAGACGGAAACGCACGTGCGGGAAATCAAGTGTAAACAATTATTATCTGTGGTGTCGGGAAGTTGTTACAATGTTTGTCACTGTTCAATATTCTAGAAGTAAATATTTTTTTTCACTTGTCCATTTATGAGTACAACTACAGTCAGGACAATCTAGCGGTCATTGATCTTTCTAGTCTAGAAGCTATGCGAAAAATACTGGTACTGCATTCTGTTGATTTAAGAGGCCGACCCTCGAAATTCTCATACATACTTAATACCAAAATCATTTTCTCATACGAAAATATTTAACATGTTTGAGTTATTTTTCAGCTTAAAATAGTAATTACCTAGGTTCCTGCACAAAATTTTTCTACAAAATATTTAAACACGAAAAAAATTTTTGTGTTTTAAATATTTTGTAGTAAATTTATTACTAAATATTTAAACACTAAAAATAGAGTAAAACACTAAAAATATATAAATAATTGTAAATTTACTGCAAAATATTTAAACTTTACGTACGAACATTTTACGTCAGGCCGTGTTTTCCATATCTTGTGTCGTAGTGTGCGGTGTGCCTAATATTGTATGTGAAATCTATAACAGCTGGTAAACTCGTGAGTCGTGTGTCAAGGCGGTCGTTTGCTAATCTTTGTTCGATCGATTACCAATCGATTTTCACAATCGTGTCGCTCTATATGTGCCAACTTATTGTCATGGTGCCCAATTTTAAAGCCTTCTGATTTTCGTTTTTTTTTATATAAAATCACGGGCAAACAAGAATAAAAAAAAAAAAAAAAAAAAAAGGGCAGACGGGTCATCTGATGGAAAGCAAATATCGCCCACGGACACTCGCCACTCGCGTTGCCGGCCTATAGATCGAATTGTTCGAACTAGAGATCCTCCAGTGGTCAAAATTCGACCTCAAATAAAAAATTAAATTATAAAGGCCGTCACAGACTTAGCTATAATATATATTAATATACTGTACTAAACACACTGAGACCAGAAATATATATTACTAGCTGTCCCGGCAAACGTTGTTTTGCCATTTAAAGTATATTTTATCATCAGTTGATACATGTTTTACCCCCTCTTTTGTCCCCTAAGAGGATGTGGGGGAGGGGGGGGGGAAGGTCATACACCAGATGTTAAGTTGAAAAACACAGTTAATACCTAATATGAAGTAAGTCCACTAAAGAAAAAAGTTGTATACAAAATCTGACCCCTCTTTGGTCCCCAGAGAGGGTTGAGAGGGGAGGGGGGGGAGGATTTTTATACACCAGATGTTGAGTTGGAAGAAGACAAATATAATATATCTGTGAAAACCGTATGCAAATCTGTGAAAACCGTATGCAAATCGGATCAGTAGTTTTCGTGTTAAAGAAAAAAGTTTGATACAAAATCTGACCCCCTCTTTTGTCCCCTTAGAGGGGTGGAGGGAAAAAATTTTATACACCAGATGTTAAGTTGGAAGAAGATAAATATATCTGCGAAAACCACATTCAAATCGGATCAGTATTTTTCAGATCAGTATTTTTCATAAACATACAGACAGACAGAAAGAGTGACAGACAGACAGACAGACAAAAAACTAACCACATTTTTGGCTTCTATAGCGATGTAGTGACAAAGGTGTAATTTCGGGTGTCATTTCATATCTTTTATGTACAGAATTTTCATTTAACTACAACAGAATATTGTCTTCCTCCGCTCGCGCTTTGGTGACGCCCACTATCGTAATATTTTAATTTCGCCATAATTTCAAAACCAAACGTCCAATTTTAATCATTCAAAGACCAAATATTATCTACATAAACTGTACTTAGTGATAAAATAATTTATTTTGATAAGGATTAATAGCGTGAGTAAAATATATCCGTTTAAATTTAGTCCAAAAAAAATTCAGGATTTTTAAATAAATAAATGGTTATTGTGCCTCACTCGACATAGATAGGTATAGTGTGTCGCGGACTTTTTTGTAGATATTTATAAGATCTACAATTACTTAGAACATTTTATGGTTCTATCTTTTATAGTTTAGGCAGCGTACGCAAAATAAGTAACTTTTCTAGCTGATTTTTTACACCTTGCGTCCGAAAAACTCAAATATCTTACGGAACCCTACTTTTTTCCAAAATAAAATGTAGCCTATGTTCAGCAGAAATAATGTGAGATTCCAATAGCAAAAGAATTTTTCAAATCGGTCCAGTAGTTTCGGAGCCTATTCGACTCAAACAAACAAACAAACAAACAAACAAAAAATCAAATCTTTCCTCTTTATAATAGTAGTGTAGATAGCTGAGTGTGTGGTCACGCGAAAATTGTATAGAAAATATATAGTAATATGCCTAGCTATAAATATAATAGCTAGGTCTGTGACGGCCTTAAGTTTCAAATTTCAACGCTTTTCTAATTTCTATTGATATTCTATTGTCAAAATATTGACTATTATTTTTTAGTCAAATGATGACATTTAAGATTCAATAAAAAAAACCAAAGCTATTTTAATTTCACAAATCACAACAGACTTCAGCCATAAATAAAAGAGTACGATTCGTGTGTATAGGCTTGTCAATCAAAATCTCCTAGTGTGTGTGTTGTAGTGGGTGTAATGTTTTATTTGTTAAAAAAATGTATGATAAAAGCATAACTTCAAAATAACATTAGCTCGATGCACTCCTTCACCGTATAAACTATAACTGTGCAAATTTTCAATCACCTATATTTCAATTACGTAAGTTTCCGAATTTTTCGTCAAAGGGGATCCAAGTTTTTGCACGCGATTATGCGAAATTTAAATATTTCAGCAAAAATTAATACTTTTAATGAGCTCCGTTGTAAATTCAGAAAAGAAACATTCAAAATATGAGAATTGGTCTCAAATATTGCCCCTTTTAAATACAGTAATGGATTGCCTCTGCTCTATTTATATCACCATATGCTCTATACTGCGTGACTGGTGAGACATGTTCAATACTTGAGGACGTGATATTTGGCTATTATATTAGTTGGAAAAAAATAATATAAAAAAATAATATCAATTGATCACTGAGTAAATGTAGCTTAAAGTTAAATAATTATTTACTCAACGCATGGACACCGCGAGCGGGAGGGGTAGTTGTGTGGTGTTTCTTTGGTAGCGCACGCCTCTGCACCGGCTGCATAGTATGCCTACTTGCCTAGCCGCGTAATTTACTTAGTATCCATGATTCATTAATTTTTGGGAAATTAAAAAAAAAATTAAGAACCTAATTTTATTACATATTTATAATGAGAATCGAGTACTGAATACTCTCCTTAAATATCGGTATTGACTCACCAGTCATGCTGTATGTTAGGTCATGCATATGATCATGTAAGACATAAACGCATGTAATGATCCGTACTGAATACGGGTTTTAAACAATGTATAAGATCGTTGAAATATTTAGTCAGTTTTTTAACTCGTAAGTGTATGTTTTATAATGTTTTGTTACGAATTTTTAGAGACGTTGTAATGTTATATCAGAATATAGACTGCAAAAAAGTTACTTACCTTATTATAAGTACTATTAATATTAGTATTACCTCCTAAAGCGTAAGCTCTTCAAGAGGTGACATTAGAATATATCGTCACTTTTAAAAAAAAATTAAACACTTTTTAAACTAAATAACCAGTGGTAGGCCTCATGTATACGCTCTAAAAGTGTTAATTTTGTTAACCTATTTAGAAATAAATATTTTGATTTTGAAATTACAAAAATACATTAAAAAATAAAAAGTTTACTTTTCTAATTATAATAATTTACTTGTTAGAAAATAAAACTACAATTACATAGTATTATAAATGGGAAAATATATCTGTCTGTTATTTTTAGATCTATTCAGTTAAAAATTCGTCTTCATTTTCACAATTCTTCATGTAACAATTTTGAGCCCCGGAAAAAGGACAGATAGGATCTTATCCTGTTATTAGATTTACTGCCGGCAAGATGTACGGTTCTATCAAACTTCTATCAAGCTTCAATCAAAATAATGTATATTTGTCTATACAGTAGTAATCAGCCACGATATAGTATGTTTACTCTACAACTACATACAGGCGGTTAGATAATGCGCTATCGAAAGACATCAACGCGCACGAACGCTAGCGTTCGAGACGCTACGTGTTACATAAACTAATAGTAATTATATTTGTTGTTCCACACAAAATGTTGTGATTGACTTATATGTGTAAATATAGCGTAATATTTTTAAATTCAATATGAAAAAAAGTGTTAATTTCGTGTCCAGATACTTAGAAAATGTGTTTCTTGTCTATTAACGAAAAAAAAATTTAATTATGTGTGCAGAGTTTTTTTATTTGCAAATGAATTTTAAAAGTTGTTTCCTTAACATAACTCCTACATAGTTTTTATCTACACAGTTAAAACATTGAAACTTCAACTGTGTAGAAGAAATGTTATCATAGTTTTCATTTTTAACTTCTTACATCGATTTTAATATGGTATAGCCATTAGCCACCTTTCTGAAGTCGATTAGAAATGGAAACAGCAATTAGCGATACGGTCTATCTCTAATCTAAAATTGGTTCAGACTTCAGATATTATATAACAGCTAGTACATAATTTGAACCGAACCCAACAGGCTCCGCCACTTTCGCGGAGGGGTCACTCACTTAAGGATTTCTTGAGAAAGAAGTTGGCTTCAGGGCCGACCAGATATGAAAGTTGGAAGGAATCTTAATGGACGAATGTTCGTCCGGTGTATAAGAACTAAATAAGTCATCGTATACTGATAAGTCTTTTAAAGTAAGTACCAATTTAGTTCGTAGGACGTATACAATAGTATACATGTAATACAATATCTTACTCAGAATTCGATTCGACGAGCTAAGTTTTATTACGTATTTTACATTTTTAAGTATGGTACTTGAACAAATGAAAAATAAACAATAAGAAACTGGTCACCACACTAAACTTCGTACTTTCAGGTTTGTCGCGTTTATCCATGCTTTTCCGTAACAGAAACTTTATAAAGCATCAAAATTTAATCTCAATCAATTTAGTGGCTTAGACCCGAAGCGGATTATAAACAGGCATATTTTTTCATTTGAGTGGCTAGTTGTCACTATAAAATGATAAGATTTAAGTGCTCCAATTTAAGTTTTTACTAGAACAGCGTGTGAAGTACAAACACAAACTTCTACTTCCACCATATAAATAGGAAAAGCTCAAACAATAAGTTAATAAAATGTATCATCATCTCGACAGCACTTTCACAGGAAACTCACACGACAATGGTAGGGAAGCTATAAAACGCATTCAAATTGCTGTCACTTTACCGCAACACCACACTTAACAGAAACAACAAAAATGCTAGAGATAAATAGGCGTAGGTTCCTATAATTTTATTCGTATTTTGGTTTCCTTTGCCCCTTATATTTATAAAACCGATATAATGTTGTGTAGGGTTATTGACTGAAATTAAGTCTAGCTTCAAAATATTTACCAACTAATAACGATGTTGAATAGCAAAACTCCTGTCGCAAAGCCTCAGAAAGTAGACATAAATATCCCTAATTTTAATGGCTATGGCTATATAATATAATCACATTTTTTCTAAAAACCTTGTTGAAGTGCTTAACTAATTAACTATAGACGTTTTTAGTAAAAAATATAATCAGATGGAGGATTCATTGTAAAAAGAGGTATAGAGGAATATAAATATAGCGTTTCTCTTAACATACAACGCGAAGTAAAAAACATATATATTGTTATTTTTGAGCATAAGAAGAAAAGAAGACGCTCAGCATTCGTTGCGAACATAGTACGTTCACAACGCTGATTTTCGTAAATAAGTAGGTACTAGGTACCATACATTACATGAAAATTAAATACATACAAAAGACATACATATTATTATGATGTAGCCACGTTAATGACCTAGCACTAGGTCATACGCGAAAGTGTTTTCTCCCAGTCTGTATAGAGTTGCCGATGAAAGTTATTGGAAAAGTGATCGGCCTCTGTTTCGTGTTACCTAGTGTTTTAGTGCTCAATTTACTTATGAAAGCTTGCGACTCGTTAACTACTCTTGCGATTGCTAACAATGCTACTATGTATCATAACAATACAAATTTTAGTTATTTTTTTGAGCGAGTGAATAAATAGATTAATTTTTTAACGTTTTGAAAGTTGTAACTAATTTCCCGTTATGAGTAAAGTATTTGTTTATATTTTACATCTACATAATGCCCACAACTCCGCAGCACTTTTCGTTTATCGCGAGGGAACCGTATATTTTTCCAGGATGAAAAGTATCCTATTTACTTTCCCGGGACTCAATCTAAATACTAACTCAAAGGTGACTGACTGACATGGTGATCTATCAACGCACAGCCCATACCACTGGACGGATCGGGCTGAAATTAGGCATGCAGGTAGATGTTATGGCGAAGGCATCCACTTAAAAAGGATTTTGATCAATTCCACACCCAAGAGGTTAAAATAGGCGACGAAAGTTTGTATATAATAATACTTCTTAAAGCGAGCGAAGCCGCGGGCAATAACTCGTTAATTATATGGTTGCACGGAACGGAAGAGGTTACAGAAACAAAAGAAATAATATGACTGATACACATTAATATTTTGCTATTACCATAATAATTAAGCTCGAAACTTCTTTGAATTTTTAAGCTGAGGCAACAATTTACAATGCAGCAAAGAAGACTATACCAAATCAATGTGGAATATAATTATTCTTAATATCACGCGGTTTCATTATAATACCATTACCAAAAGATTTGTTAACATTTGCATCAAATTAAATTAAAATGTAGTATTACTATCAAATATCTCGCGACTTCGGCAATTTTTTTTATATTCTCTCTACACTGCCACGAGCATCTACATCATATTTTATATCTATGGACGCTTCACACCACGTCATTCTGGCCCCATGCTAAGTACCTGAAGGACTTGTGTTACAGGTACCAGACAAAGGTAATATATTTAATACTTTTATACTATACATATATTTTAGATTTTTATTATATCATACACCTATTTAATACACATCCAGACCTGGGAACATTGAAAATTTTTGTTCCGTCGGCGGGATTCGAACCCGTGACCCTGGGCTTGAGCTGCCACACACTATTAAATACACATTACACATTTATATACACATTCTGTTATGTAACATATGACCTAAAACCTTCTAAAATGCGGCCAGTCCCGCATGACTGAGGGTTCCTTAGTCAATAAGAAATGTTTGTGGTTATGCCTCAGTTTTATTTAAAGTAAAGGTTAAGAAACACCTTATCAAACAACAAATGTGGCAGTAGTAGCATTTTTAAGGGTATTTTTTGAAAGTATTTTCTATAAAAAAACTTTATTTCACAGTGTAAATCACTTATCACAGTGACTAAAAATTATGTACAGTAAATCCACTATCCAGTAATACGTAGAATATTTACAAAATACATTTAATTGAACTTATTACAATGGTCCCTAGTATGATGCGGAACCCTCAAAGCACAAGGCTAGTCGCACTTGTTGCGTTTTTAATGAATTCTACTCGTACGCTCGTGCCCAGTATGTGTATGTGTTTGAGTACTATGAGTATTGAGTTGTATGACACAATGTGTTTACTTTTGCTGTGATCGCTATTACGAGAAAGGAAACAAAAACAGTCGCCATTGACGATGGAACACGTTAGAGAAATTATTCTTAGTTCAATTTGTATTTTAATCAGTGTTTTATGGCTGCCATACACGCTAAGGTCTACGGGAGAGGTCACCTGTGCAGGTATGCCTGCGCAGGTGTCAGTCGTAAGAATTGATTTTGCACCGGTCGCCTGCGCAGGTCCAAAAAACTGCACAGGTCTATTCCCACACACATTCCGGTCTACCTGCGCAGGCATACCTGCACAGTGCACAGGTGGACCTCTCCGGTTGACCGTAGCATGTATGGCTTACATTACGGCCGCACTTACAGACTTTGCTTTTAATGATGGTTTAACTTCAAGTTTCACAAATAATAATGTATGGGGCTTACGTCAAAATGTTTATTTAATTACAGTTTATATGTAATTAATATTCATCTCTGAGCTCGGCAATGAATACTATTATTATAATGCAGCTTAGATCAGTCTAATCCTGTCCGTTTTCTAACTACAAAATATATAAATACTAGCAGTGCCCGCGACTTCGTTCGCGTGGTTGTTGAAAACACGGTCGCGATTACCATAAAAAGGATATAGTGGGTTAATCTTAAAAGTTAGACATAATTATACTGTCTCGGATATTTTTCTAAGATCATTGCAGAGACCTAAATGTAGCTACTGCAGTATGCTCCTATACACTACATTTAATGATTTCTTTCCTTCGGCATAAACGTGCAGATTTTCTGCTTTGGAAACACGTGAGCAAGCCACATAGAGCTGACCGTGAGAAAAACATGGCGAACCCAAATGTAAGCCTTGCTATCTTTAAGGTTTGGCCCTGCGATTTGTTAATTGTCATTGAAAATGCGACTTTTAAAGGGAAATGCAGGCGTTTAAAATTAAATGGCAAGTTATTGGGTATAATTGGAATGCGCGGTATGAGGACATTGTCTCCCTTGGCTTCTCCAGTTAAAATTGTGGCCTTCACTATGTGCCTTCCAAGTTCGGTAACTCGCAACCGAGTACCGTTGCATAATCTTGGTGCGTCCAGATTACGCATCAACAAAACCGGTACTCCTACCTTTAATTCCAGCTTGTGTGATGGCACCCCGGACAACTCCAATAAGCATATCCATAAAGCATATGCTTAGAATACTGCTAACGAAACCGAAGTCACCACATGTTTCCATATAAATTTTGCGTAGTTCCCTCGATTTCTTAGGGATCCCTTCATCAGGTCACCACTTTTATGAATGTGGTAGCAAATAGAGATGATAACCTATACATACACCAAAAGAAAAATTTTGAAAATCGGTTCACAAACGGCGGAGTAATCGTTGAACATAAAAAAACGAACATAACACCTCCTACATTTTGAAAGTCGGTTAAAATTATAGCCTATGTGTTATTCTGATATATAAGCTATATTATTGTAAAGTTTCATTAAAATCCGTTCAGTAGTTTTTGCGTGAAAGAGTAACAAACATCCATACATCCATACATCCATACATCCAAACTTTCGCCTTTATAATATTAGTAGGATTTAGGTATATAATAATTATGAGAATTTTATCTTTTTCACGATCTGTTGTTTACGTGTATAACACATTAAATTTTAAATGAAATTTTTGCAAAGATTATTATACTACATGCTGGAAAAACTACCTTTATACGTTTTAGTTGGTTAAAATAAATTAGAAGTTAGTTCCAATTAAGATTATGGTTGGTTTAAGATAGTTTACTGAAACTAGATCATTAAGACCACTTTTTGTTGAGTACGATCACGCTCTGATAAATATTAAGCGACTGTTCAAGAGTTTATTTTTTTTCTTTTTCTTTTTCCTTTTATTTTTTTGACTCTACTAAATATGAATTAAAATAATATTAAATTAAAATATCAAAAAAATATTTTTAGGCTCATTACACTTAAAAATCTAAGCCTTTTATTAGTATTAATTAAAGACTTCCATGATGTTAATGTAATTTAAAATTCATGATAAAAAAAACATCAAAAGGTTACGTAGTACATAGGAAGTTGAATCGAAAGTGATATGATTTGTATGCAATAGTGAGTAGGAAATATGACAGTGTGACAATAGTGCAACGGACCATGTGCAGCCGGCGTAACGTTACGTCACCAACCAGGTCAGCGTTATGTGTTGGTCATTAGGCCACTATTTTGAGGGCAGAAAGCAAAATGCCATAAGAATTCGTTTGAAGCGATCACGACGCACGATCACGACTAGAAAAATAACGAATTGAACACAGTGAAGATATAAAATAACTGAAAAAAAAACAATGACCACAAAATGCATTTGCTAGTTTTGATAGTAAAGTTATATGTCAAAAATGTATGGGATTTGGCGGAATGCATCGCATTGCGCTTGCGCTTAGTCAAAATGCATTCGCTAGTTTTGATAGTAAAGTTATATGTCAAAATATTTGGCATAGCGCATCTTTAGTGAAGCTACTGAATACAATTTGACCAATGGCACAGGTTGATCGAGTTCACCGATCGAGCGACGTCGTCAGTCTTAAATTCACAAGAATTAAGAGGCTAGAGAATAGACCAAGGGCTAGAGAAATAAAAAATAGGGCTTGTAATATCTATTGCTGTCTCCCTTACCTCAAGCCTCCTCCCGCAGAGCGCGATAGAGACAATTGCAGAAAATCAACGATTCGTTGTCCCCTGATTTCTTCTCCAAAACTTAACCGATTCAAGTACTTTTTCATTTAAAATTAAACCAAGGCTTGAGCTGTGTTCCTATGTTTTATTTTTTTTTGTATAAATCTAGCCAAATTTGTTTTCTGATGTTTGAACACAGCGGAAAATCTGGCCATTTTTTTGGGTTTTTGAACGTTAATATCTTTTTAGTAATTAAATCATAAAAAAAAGAAAACATAGGGACATGCTAATAGTGGCCAAAGATATACTGGAAAAAAATTATAACTCTACCGGCACTATCCAGGGAGGAAACATTGGACGATGTTTGTATGGAAAAACGGCTCTAGTGTATCCTCTTAATGGGCCGTGCGACTCCGCAGTTGCGCGTCATGATCGTTAACAACAAATGCTACCTATAGAACCATCCCGTCGAATGTATTGCCAAACCGATCATGTACACTGTACAGACTTCCGCGTTTCTGCTCGTTACTGTAAGTAGAGCAAACAAAAGGTTAGTGCAACGTAATCCAAATATGTAGGGCAATCGAACTCTCAAATACTTTGTAGAGTTGGGCCTCAGCAGTTGAACTTAAAACAGAAGAGCCTTACGATGAAGAGGTAGGCTTAGGTTTTTGTTTTGGATGTTATCGAAAACCCCGGAGTTTTATCGTTAGTGTTTATTTTCTTCATTACCGATCGGGTGACGAATGCATAGATTACCGCCGGTAATCGCGACGCTAATACAGCTTATAATTGGTAGCACCACCTCGGATGGAAATTCATGACATCGTCTCAAGGATTTCTTTACGCTTTTCAGAACGAATAACTGTCTCACGCTGAGCACGTCAAATTCCTCCAACAGTTCTGGCGAGGACAACAGAAGACTCTTTAGAGTTTAGATTCGAAACTATTCATTATTTCAGTATATTTTACAAGATATTAACGCTTTGTAAAATCCGGACAAAAGTGTTCAATGACTAGATTGATATAATTTATACAATTTGTGAATCATGAACAACGAGTCGTGGCTAACTTCATAAATCAACAAACCGTATCAACTATCACTTCTATAATAATATAATTATTTAAATAATTTATTCTTTTTAACACGATATAAAAATGTTACTCTAGTAGTAGCATTTTAAAAAGAAAAACACGTGGTAGTATATATAAACAAACAATACAATCATTAAACACATTATACAATGGTGATAGTAGCTAATGGAATAACATATTGTTCTACGACACATTCATCAATGAAATACAGTCGCCGATAAAATTGAATAACTTATTTTTTACAATTAACACTTTTTTTTCCAAGTAAGTTGCTGCTTAGCCTATACTCTATAGCATGAGTTGCTTATATAATATTTGGGAATATGTACAATATTTAATCTGCAAAATCTGGAATAGGAATAAATTTTTCCTATTATATTATGTTGTATAGATTAGTATTTAGTATTAAGATCAGCATTAGTATGTTTTTTGTTTTTCTATGTATGTTTTTCTATTTAAAATAATAAAGCATTTCACTTTGAAAGTAGTTTTTCTTTATGTTGGTGTTTTGTTACGTATATCGTATAATGTATTAAAATGTCTTTTGTGTAATTTTATATGTGTAGAATAAAGTTTTACTTTCTACATTTTAAACGTTTTCTTATTATAAAACGTTAATGGAATTAAATTATATGTTAAATAGCAGTTTATATTATTTGTAAGTTTCTAATTTGCTAAACAATTATTTATTTGCCTTATTATTTAGTTAAAATTGTTTGCTACGCAACTTTCTTAAGTAAAATTCAATTATCAATTGTTTTTTAAGACTCTTTGAATTACATTCAGGTACAAACAATGTTCTTTATGTTGCGCAGTTGAACAAGTTTATTGTTTATTTTTAAAGAAGCACTTTTAAGGTTAAGTGTACCCGTTATATTTTAAGTACTATTGGTGACATGAAGGTTTGTAGCTTGTTTTAGGTCAACAGAACCGTAGTGTATATTTTCTTTGACAGAACTAAGTACAGGTACGAAGGTTGCTTGTAAGTTAACGTGTAATTGTTAAGTTTGTAGCTTGGAATGTCGCTAGCACAGTAATTAAATAATTAAACAATCCTGAGCCCCTATCCAAGACGTTTTCTTTATCGCTTCTTTTTAGAGTCGCCGATAAAAATGTATGGAATTGACATAAGCCTCCAATAAAATAAAGTCGACATTCATAATATTTTGATTTGCAATTCTGTAAAGAAGCGATAAAGAGAACGCTAACTAGGGGCTGTGTTTTGGGTCATAGGACTCATAAGTGAGGTCTATTACATAATAGCCGGTGACAATTCCAGAATTGCTATACCTACTACTTTAAACTTGTGTATTATATTCCTATCATAAAATGTATATCCTTTCTTTATTGTATAGTATCATATTATATTTACTATTGCTTTTAATAGATTTTATATAAAGTTTTAACTATGTTTCATTTTACGTACTTTATTAATTTCAGCAATCATAAGCACGATAGTTCGACAGTTTCCGTAATTTGTTAATTTTTTATTTATTTTAGATAATATAAATATAAATATTTTACATTTAATTAGAGTTGATAAAAATTCAAAGAGTCTAATAATAATTTCTTATGAAACAATATAACAGTATCAAACGTGAATATAGATATCTTCAGCAAAGATAGATAGACAGAAACATAAATATAATGTAAGCTATGTTTTAATACAGACTACTTCTATGTCTAATCTGATTTTCTGCAAACACAAACTTTCGCCTACATAAAGTTGTACACACATTTACTGCACATCAGTTTATTGGCAAGTGCGTTGTATTTTCGCAAGCGGCTGCAACTCACGCAATATATCGGACCTTACATAACGCGCGCCGCATATTAAACTTAATTCTCACGGGTATTCCACATGGGATATTCTGCGGTCACTGGGCAATGCAACTAGAAACCCCACTTAAATAAAATGTAGAGAATAATTTAACACCAAAATGCGATTCACGTATGTAACGAAACTAAGTGATAATACTTAATAGGGAGTGTATGTATCCCCTGTATAGAATTCATTGTGAAAGCAGCAGCGCTGAAAGAGTAATATTTTTCACTTTTGTTCGAGAAAATTCTAGGGCGCTTGCAATTATAAATTACTTCCTTTATTTTAAGTTTTTTTTTTAATTTTTATTATAAGTTACTTTCACAGACGACCCTATGCAAGGGACATAATATACACATCCTAAGTTTTGTTACACCAGTATAAGTTTTTTGATGTGCCTGATGAGAGGCTGCATTGGACAAATATCGCTCTCTACACGTTCGCCTATATTTGCCCGTCATGTTGCCTGTAACGTGGAGAGGCCCCATTACAATAATAAGGCGACATTGGAAAAGGCGAGATTTGGTGCGTTTGGCGCTTCTAGCCGACCAGTTCTACATACCCCCGGGGTGCTTCAGCTAACTGAGGCACATTCCTAGCCCGGGGCACCAATAAAGGGTTTCCCCTGCGTCATGAAAAAGTGGGATTCAGTAGGACTTACATTTTTTTAAATAAAAATAAGGGAGCAAACGGGTCACCTGATGGAAAGCAACTGCCGTCGCCTATGGACACCTCGCAACATTAGAAGACCTACAGTTGCGTTGCCGGCCTTTTAGAGGGAATACTGTGGGGAATACACTCTCTTCTTGAAGATTTGCACTTTGCAGGTCGTATTGGTCCGGAAATACTGCTGGTGACAATTCGTTCATATTTTACATATCGTCAGCGAGGTATAAAGAGTTATTTTTATCGACTTTCTCATAGTCCCTTCGCATTAATGCAGCGCTACCAACATTTTCGCAACACGTAACGCCAAGCTGATGCGGAAAGGATTTCGTACATTAATTGTTCACTTCCCCGCTCGTTCCTGTTATATTACGAAGCGTTATTTAATGATAGTACTGTACACAAATATTATGTGTTATTAACGCATGTTTCCTATGCGTACTGTTTGTAACGCAATTTTGCCTAAACGTTTTAAGGGTTATAAATAGAAGAGGATCTAGCAATTTCTATAAAAAGAACAAGGTTAATTTTTATGGAGGCAAAATGTATAGTTTTGGTTCAAATATCATGCATGTTCAAGTTGAATTGAAACTTATAAATTAATACAAAAACGCTATTTTCATTTATAGGTTGTTGCGATACTAGAGTACATAAAAATAATATGATCCTTTATTAAACTTATGGCCACATTATAAAATATGTCAAAGAAACATTTAAGTATTAAGGGACTTGCTGATAAGCTTTCTTTGTCAATCTGTCACTTTGTCTACTCTGCCTAGACTCTACCATAGAAAGAAACCCTTTGTAGCCATTCTAAGCCTCTCGGGTTTTCCCTGTATGCATAGTGACAATGACGTAACTATCAATTTAATATTCGCATCGGAGAGAGGATTAATCAAACGTCAAGTAGGTGTTTCCAAATGTCAAGAGAACGGCGTTTAAAAAGTATTTAGTACTCAACGTGTAACGTGTTCGATAATAATGACAAGGAGAAGTTATAAGTTGTTTATTGATGACCTCTGTGGCTCAGTGGTGAGCGCGTCGGTAGCTCAAGCCGTGGGTCGCGGGTTCGAATCCCGCCAACGGAACAAAAAGTTTTCAATGTTCCCGGGTCTGGATGTGTATTAAATATGTGTATGATATTATAATAAAAATCTTGAATAATATATGTATAGTATAAAAGTATTAAATATATTTCCGTTGTCTGGTACCTGTAACACAAGTCCTTTACCTGTACCTGTAACTTTAAGAGAAGGTAACTTTTTCAATGTTCATCAATAATAGTAACTATTAAAGTTGTCTGCGACTGTTAATATTATGTGACTACAGTTAGTGTAGGTAAGTACCTAAACATAATATTTGCTTAAAAGGCTTGTTAATGCAGTTTTTGACATAAAAAAGTAAAAAACATCCACAAAAATAATGCCTACATGGACTTTTATACCTACAGGGAATTTCATTAAAATCTGTTCAGCGGTTTAAGCGTGAGCGGAGAGGAATTAACAGACATATACACACTTTTAGATAAACTATAATAATATATTTACTAATAACTGGTTGCACTTTCTCTCGGACATCAACAGCCTGGTAATCTATACATATAATAAAATCGTAGGAAAGTCAATTCTGTACATTGAATATTTTTGAAAAATAATACTTGGGACGTGATCTACAATCGATATGGAAGCCAAAAATATAGTTTTTAGAATTTTTGTCTGTTTGTCTGTGTGTCTGTTTGTCTGTTTGTCTGTATGTATGTCCGGGATAAACTCAGAAAGTACTGAATGGATTTACTTCAAATTTTGCACGAATATTATATAGAGGTCGGGTCAACACATAGGCTATATATTATGACGATATCACCTAGGGCGGGGGGAGGGGCTCAAGTTTCAATATTTTTAGTTTTTTGCTCATATCGCTAAAACGGTGCGTTGTAGAGAAAAAATGTCCTGTACGTAATGAAAGCCCATAAAATTTCCTACAAATTTCTCCTTCACACTTTGTATCTATCTTCACTCCTTGCCATGCTATGAGCTTTTGTCTATCTTTTCTATACAAATTTCGAGTGTCGTTTGATTAACATGCTGGGAGCTTTGGCATCGGTCTTTTCTTGGGGGGGGGGGGGCTTCGCCCGCCCAAACCCCCCCCCCCCACCTCCCCAAATTTTGCTTCAAACAAAGCGGTGTTGCGGCGTTATACATCTTTTTTAAGAACAAAGTTAAAAACTAAACTACACATACGGTTTTCCAGTGTCGTTTGTTTTCAATTCTGTACATTGAATATGTTTGAAAAATAATACTTGGGACGTGATCTACTATACTAACGCGGACGAAGTCGCGGGCAACAGCTAGTATTATAATATGTGAATAAAGTTACCTAGGTAGGCAACTTTTTCACATATTATAATGTTGCCAGGTTGCTACTTGCTACTAATGCTACTTGTAAGTAAAATCTAGTTAAGATGTAGAGTACTTCTTACTTAGATCCCCCAACGCAAAAAAAAATAGAGTTTCTTTTTTTTGCGTTGGGGGAATGCGTTTACGCATCCTCGGGGCCTGGGGAGGACCACCGAGATATGTGGGACTCCCCGGGGCGGACGGAGGCGCACTCGGGACTACCCACTAAAAACGCCAACAGCAGGAACACTTGCTCCTGAAGGTGGGAAAGGAAACGCGTGATGCACGACCGCAGCCCCACCACCTCTGCCTCTTCAGGCTCAACTCGTGGATACACAATTCCACATTACTCCGCGACGATGCGCTGGAAGATGTAAAATACCTGACTGTTAAGCGAAAACAGACCATGTTTTGTCAAACATTAGTGACCTTACCTTATGTAACAGTTTTACACAACGCGGTTGCAGCCAAGGTTAAGGAATTGTAAATTTGACATAGCACAGATAAATATTGCCAGTGAAGTTCAAACACACGATCAATTTTCATACGAAACACTATCTACGAGGAAAATCATTACTATTTACACAACCAAATACTCAAGATAAATTAAAATTGTTCAACTTAATTCACACAGCAAAAGCTTACCCAATTTTTCGCTTTTGTCACTTTGTGAGAAAATTAGATCGTGAGAATAAAGGAGTCAAAATTGGGTTTCTATATATCATAGAAATGCATTGAGAAATGAAACTAGATTAGTAGAATTAACATCGTGCTGGTGAAATTAGTAATAAGTTGCTAACGGCCTCGTTGAAGGCTAAGAATGTGCTAATTTCTAAGTATCCTCTCTTTACATGTCTCCAAATACTGTAGTCCCAGGCACTACAGTACCTATTTAAAAAGTGGTTACTTCGTTCTTTCTATAAATTCGAAAATGTGTCTGTTTGATACTTCTTTTACGCCCAAACCGCTCGACCAATTTTGCTCAAATTTTGTATAGAGATACTTTTAGTCCTGCCTGCCTAGCATACGCCAACGAGATATCTCACTCTACATGTTTCTCGATGTTTGATAGTTTGTATCTTCATCTCTATTGACCCTAGCATGACAAACATTTTTTTTCGCGTAGATCTATCATCGAAATAACACATTTTTATAGAGTTTTGTCGAGATAATGTCGAGATTTTGACATTATGAGACGAGCCTGAGCAGTTTTTAATTATCTCGAGAGTGAGATATCTCATTGGCGTATGCTAGGCAGGCTGGAAAAGGACCGTAGGACGGGAGTGCGGAGGCGTCGCTATGCGAACCTCCAATAACTTCCGTCACACGGGGCTCCGGGTCAGGATGCGAACCTGCCCGGCTTAGCTAGTCCCGGCGCCGAGGGGAACGCTTTAGTTTGCCTAAGCGTTCCCTAACTTGGTGGAAGTCCGGTCCCTTGAGACCGGCCGGTCGTGGAGGGAGTCCTGTGTTAGACAGATCCAGGATATCCCTCCGTATACGGCTGAAGGCAAACCGCAGGCGGTTTTAGTGGGTAAACCGAAGTCGGGAGTCCCACATACCCCCGGGGTGCTTCAGCTTAGGCTGGAAAAGGACATAGGATACTTTTTATTCCATAAAAATGTTCCCGCGCGATAAATTTTTGGCGAAGTTGCGGGCGTCATCTAGTTTACTATAAATATTTACAACACGCGATTTTTTTTGTCGTCATATAGCTCTACTACTATTAGGGAGGTCCCTGAAAAGTTTTATCTTTACTTTTTACTTTTATTGTTTGATTTGATTTGATTATTTACTTTGAATACTATAAATAGTACTCGTATTGGTAGTGGCACACGCAACAGTGTTTTGTCGTTACGTAGAGCGACGATTTAAATCAATTTATATATAGGTACATGACGTCATTGCTACGACACCGTTTTTTTAATTTTACAGTTAGATTAGACTATTTACTATAAACACTATAATCCTATTTGTAGTGCGAACATAAAAGTAACTTTATCGTTACGTAGAGCGACGATTTAAATCAATATTTTGTATACGTCATGACGTCATAACTAGGACTACGTTTTTCTTCTTTTTTGTATTTTACTATTAAATTAAACTATTTACTATAAACTGTATAATGGTATTTGTAGTGGCACACGCCGCACACGCAACAGTGTTTTTGTCGTTACGTAGAGGCCAGCAATGAGCCGTGGCGTTACGTTCGCGTTGTGCATTCTGTACGTTATTGACACGGAAATGGTTCCTAGTGAAGTAATCCGTCAGAAACTATGCCCATTGTGTACCGCTGCTGAAATCTCTGTGAAATGTCAGGTCATGGATAGTGCGTTTGTCATACATAAACAGTAAGCCTACGGTTAAAAAAAAGACGGGTTGCACTCCGGGAGTGCCGGCAGAAGTGAAAACTTGATTATTAGCGTTGTATGTAATTTTTTTAACCCATTTTTTATGAAAATAGATTTAAAAAAATCGATTTTTTTAAATAATCGAAACCCTTACCAATCGATTAAAAAATATCGGCAATCGAAAAAAAACAATCGATTGTTCGATTAATAGATTTCGATGTTACAACACTACTCTCCAACACTTCAGCACACGTGACCTGACGCGAGTTTCACAGTTTTTACCCATCCCACAAAAGTGCTCAACGCCGCTAAAGAAGTTTTCACTTCAAAAATATACTGTTTTGTAATGACTAGCATAGTTTTTGTATACCGCTGCTGTAATTTGTAAAAAATGTCAAGTCTTGTTGTATATATGGCTTGTTGTAATGTTTTTAATGGCACTGAAATCTGCGCGATATTATTATGTCAGGTCTTGTTGCATGTAGAGTTAAAGAATGCACGTTATAGGCTTGTGTATAAATGAGTACCTACTGATAATTATTATAGTTTTGCCTACTGGCTTTGTATTGTATATTTTGTAATGACTTTGTTAGGGTTCCGTACACAAAGGGTAAAAACAGGACCCTATTACTAAGACTTCGTTGTCTGTCCGTCTGTCTGTCTGTCTGTCTCCAGGCTGTAACTCAAGAACGGTAATAGCTAGAGATTTGATATTTTCACAGATTATGTATATCTGTTGCCGCTATAACAACAAATACTAAAAATAAAATAAAATTAATATTTAAGGGGGGCTCCCATACAACAAACTTGATTTTTTTGGCCTTTTTTGCTCTATATCAAAAATGGCAACAGGTAGGTACTTGAATTTTTCACAAAATATTTAGTTATAATATGTGTACTTTAATATTTTATAATAATATTAAAATAAAATAAAAAAATAAGGGGGGCTCCCATACAAAAAACACAATTTATGGCCTAATTTTGCTCTATAATGGTACGGAACCCTTCGTGCGCGATTCCGACTCGCACTTGGCCGATTATTTTTGTATAGCTACCGAAATATGTGCAACAGTCAGGCCGGTACAAGTTGTAAATGTTGTAATGTTACATATTGTAGAGTCGAGATATGTAATAGTTATATGGAGCCCAAGAACAAATTATTTTGTGATTACTAACAAGTTAATTTTTTGTGAGTAGCTACATTTTGATAAGACGAACAACATTTTTATTTTCGAAAAATCTCGAAGAATTCTCGAATCTAGAAAGGATTTCATACTTTTACTTGATGGTCCTAAAATATGGATTCAAGTTTTATTTGTAGGACAAGGTTACTCTTAAATTATATAACTATTAACCTACCAATATACAAAAATCTACTGATTACGGTTCCGTTTTAGGGTTCTGTAATCAGCAAAACTTGGTTGACTACTGTACCCTAAAACGGACGTACGGATTACTTGTTAAAATTGACTTAATTTTGTTATTATTACCTGCTTGTATTTAACTTAAGTATTAACAAAATGGTAAAAAATATACTTAGTAATGAATGTATTTACATATAATTTATTGGTTACATTGGTCGTTAAATTGAGAAAAATATATAGTTTTCTCAGCTAAAATGTGAAGAATCAAAAGTAAAACCGCACAGCAGAAAACTTACTTTATTTATATATAAGATTTTGTTAAATTTCTACTTAAGTATATGCTACTTATTTTTAATATTATTTTTAACAAAACTTTGTGCTTAAGAAGATTAATGAATGTTGAAATATCTTATCAATATATTACATACATAACTTTCATTTATTGAATCAGTTAACGACCATACCCATAAAATGTACATTTTAGAAACACGTAAACATAAACAAACATATTCGCAACAAAATAAAATTAAAACGAACATTCACTCACCTCAGTGCACTATTTATATTATTTATGGTCGTAAATATTCTACACTATCACATACAAGTACTATAAATCGCTTGTTACAAAACAGTTTTATAACGAAACTACGATGCACTCTGAATAGAAATGAAATACTGCACTGACGCGCGCGTGCGGTTGAAAGGTTCGACTCGGACTGTAGGTAGGCACCATAGGCCACCGGCTGCGAAGGCTGTATGAAAGGACCAAGTTGGGAGAAAACGCTCTGAAAATTGTGAGAGCAAAAGACAAAGCCATAACCAATTTTCTAAGACTTAACATTATTAGGTGTTGTGTACGGTTCACGCGTAAATATTCTGCGGTAACCGTACATTTTCCCGCAGAAATATAGCCTATGGTCTTACCCAGATATTTGTGTCAAAATACTTCTTATGGGAAAATCACAAGAAAATTTCAATATCTAAGTATACATGTATTAGATTTCCATAATTTTTTTGAAGGTTGTAGACCATCACTTCCGAGCTTATGTATAACTAGCGAGTAGCGACCCGCCCCGGCTTAGGTACAACCCGTGGCCTGCATTAATGGCCAGTACTGCCGCAAAAGCTACGTCCCGAAATTTTTAAATCTGTAATATCTTCGAAAATATTCATTTAAATTTTAAATCACAATAATTCATATTATGCTGTAAAGGGCCATGCCACCAAAAACATGCCTGCTAAAAATGGGCTTCTATAGCGATGTAGTGACACCCCCCGCTTATTATTTTTTGAATATCTTTAATGTACAGAATTTTAATTTCTACAGATTTATTGTAATATTATGTATAGATGAAAATTGAAAACAATCTTCATACAAGAAAAGTAATGCCTATCTAGATCAATACCACCTAAAATGTCAAATTGGCCAAATCACTCCTATAGGGTCGGTTAACATCACAACGTGACGCGGCAGTGCGATGCATTTAAAATGAGCCATTAAAAACTGAATTTCATTTTCTACACAGAAAGATATGTATGTCACCGTAAGATTGTAAACACCGCGAGATTGTAATATGACTAAGTGATGGATTGTAAGCAACTAGTTTTCCGGTGATTTTAAATTAATTATTTCGTACTTAAAATAACTTCAATGCCCAATGGTATGAGATGTATAACATAAAATAAAATTTAGATATATATTTAAAGTGCTGTTTGAATGTTTGGTTATTAAAATTAACCTAATTTCTAATTTAAACTGCACTTTAAATATACCTAAATAGTTAATTTAAAATCACCGGAAAACTGGTTGTTTACTATCCATCTTTTAGTCATATTACAAATTACAATCTCGCGGTGTTTACAATCTTACGGTGACATGTACATTGAATAGGACATATTGGTGCAACGTTTTCACACTAGAGGCAGCACGTTTGACGATTCGGTCAATAATCTGATACGATGCGTGTAACATGTCAAATTTTGATCGGATGTATGTGCTAGTAGCGCTGTCTACGTCGACCTTTGCGTAATATTCACAGACATTTTTGCCTGCTATTGCGCTCTCTGTTCCAACTTCCAATATTTACGTTCTAAAAAAATTGCAATGCCATTTAACGTTATGGTATGCCCTTAGTGGAGAAGTAGTGGATACCTATTACGTTTTTCACTACACTCATGTCATAATAAATTATCCATTATACGTTTATGGTCATTTGTATAACATGCAGATGGATCCATTCTGTATTATCGCATGGGTAAACTAATTTCCTACTTGCATCACCTATCTGCAAATTACAACATGAATTAGACTATAATCGATCTGACATATGACATAATACTTCCATTGCATAAAATTACAGCCCACTGCAGTCATTGTGATATAGATTAAAAATAAAATTATGTCTGCACGCAATTTACTTGTGTAATTCTGTGTTTTATCAGGTTTTTTGCACGCAATGTAGCAGCCTCACCCCCAAAACTGATTTCAAACTGAAACCAAACTGATACGATTTTGATTAGTTCCAAATCGATCCGCAGCACGATCGAGCGCTATTTTACATATCTAAAGTGTCAAAAACTGTTGAAATCGAACAGGTTCGTATAGTGCTCCAAGGCTTTAAATCAGGGGTTCCCAAACTTATTTTGTCTACTGCCCACTTTGAGAAAAGATTGTTTTAGCGCCCCCATTGTTTAAATTTAAAATTCATCCAGATGAAATAAATCACCCCCCAACGCCTCTACACAACGCCCCCATTTTTTTCTGGGTCCCTTTAGACTTTCAGCACCCACGAGGGGGCGTTATCGTCCACTTTGGGAAAGGCTGCTTTAAATGAATATGTCAATGGGCGCTGCTGGTAAGGGAGAACTGTCAAAAATGACGTTTTTGTATGATAGAAGCGTTAGTTCCTTTTCTCACCACGTTCATTTAAAGCCTTGTCGAGCTGTAAGTCAAAATTGTATCAGTCAGTTTGATATCAGTCTCGGGGGTAAGGCTGCAGTAGGCTGTAGGACATTCTGAAAATGAGATTAAACATTTTATCCATCCGAACGTTGAACCTCCTACTTTTCGGGAAGTCGGTTAAAATCCATAGAAGCTGACCCAGGTGTCCCATCTCCCCCCCAATTTCAGGCTTTCGGGCTGCGACTGCGCATGCAATCAATCCAAATCGTATTCGCAGTTGTCTATTTATTAATGAACTTTTCATGTTCTTTGTGCAGGCTAAATATTATATCTTGAATAGCCAATAACAGTAGCACCAATAAGAAGTAAACGAGCAACAGATCACCAGATGGAAAGCAATCACCATTCATCATACACTATAATATTAAGTAGCTTGAAAAGCTGGTGAAAAAATAGTGTACCTAACTATCATTACGAGTCAAATACTTACCTAATAGTTAGCCCTTACTGTATATAAATAATCGGCCAAGTGCGAGTCGAACTCGCGCACGAAGGGTTCCGTACCACAATATAGAGCAAAAATATACTGAAAATTGTGTTTTTTGTATGGGAGCCCCCCTTAATTATTTTATTTATTTAAATTTTATTATAAATTATTAAAGTGCTAATAATAATGAGTAATTCTTGAATATTTCAAGTGCTTATTGTTTGCCGTTATTGATATCGAGAAAAAAATTGCAAAAAAATCAAGTTTGTTGTATGGGAGCCCCCCTTAAATATTTAATTTATTTTGTTTTTAGTATTTAATAATAGCTCCCACACCGGTTTCGGTGACGGTGGCCAGTTTCATTGAAACGCAGGAGTATTTTTATAGTGCCCAAGTGTGTGCGCAGTACACAAGAGCACTCTCTATTCCTTTACTCTCATAACCCAGTGGGACGGCAGACAAACACGACCGGCGAGAGATCAGGCGCAGGACCGACTTTTTACATGCCCATCCGACGCATGGATCATCTTACTTGTCAGACAATCAGGTGATCAGCCTGCATTGTCCTAACCAAACTTGGAAATAACATGTTTCCAACGCGGGAATCGAACCCACGACCTCCGAGTCAAGAGCCACGCTCTGTACCACTAGACCACGGACCATATTACCTTGTGTTGTTTTAGTATTTGTTGTTATAGCGGCAACAGATATACACAATCTGTGAACATTTCAAAAGTCTAGTTCTTGAGTTAAGACATACAGACAGACAGACGGACAGACAACGAAGTCTTAGTAATAGGGTCCCGTTTTTACCCTTTGGGTACGGAACCCTAAAAAGTACTCTGTGGTTAGCCCCAATGTGTGCCATGATTATTGCAACATACAACATGTAGCAATTAAGGAATGCTGTAACATCTATGGCGTTATACACTTTAAATATCAGTTTTTGCATAGATTTAAATAACAAAATATAAAAATCTGTTGCAACACATTCAAATAAAATACACGATTTTTAATCGAATCTTTTTCAAGAAGTTTGCATCCAGCATCTGTGTAAAAGAATGAAATTGGCCGGTCAAGTGCGACTCAGACGTGCGCAAGAAAAAAAACATACCTACACGGTACTCCTAAACAAAGTCAATTTTCCTACTGAAATCTCCTACAGCCCTTTGACATAACATAATTATGGTGCCTTATCACTTTTATGTAGAACAGCTGATTATTTTTTTAAGTCAGAAAGTTGCTTCCATAAGCATTTAAGGAGTAAGTTTATTCCGTAACGTGTAGAAACGGAATTAATAATCACCAAAGGCAATCGAAAACATAACCCTACTTATACAGTCGGATAAAACACTGCAGGTTCTATGCACGAGTGTGGGACTAATCGAAAGTAGCTCGCGCTAGTGTGTTTCTAGGTTTATGTTGTTTTTTTAATTCGCCATGTATTTGCGGTCAATGGCAAATGTGAGGTGCGTTTTAAGAAATAATTGTGAGCCTTGTACGATATTACGTTGGGGCCTGAATGCGGTTGACCCAATCAGATGCACTGTTACATAACAGACGGCTGCTTGCAACATTGCATTAGCGAATTTATAGATCGAAATCTATGGAGGTACGGTAGCATTCGATAATTTCGACAGCCAAGTTAGAAAGCAAAACTTTATGGGTTTTGACTTAGGCTGGAATATGCGGCGGCTAGTACACCGCGAGATTACAAGAACTCGTTACATAGGTACAATAATTATTGCTTTTTATCTCGCAGTGTAGCCGCCAAACCGTACTATTAGGCGGACGCGTATGAATCCAGCTAAGGCTCCGGCCAAACCTGCGCGTCAGTAACGCGGGGGGCGATTGCAATGACCAAGCTATGCCAGTCAGATTCCATGAATCAATGATCGTGAATCATGAATCAAAATATCTTCCAACTTATGCACTTTGATTTAACATAACATAATTATGGTGCCTTATCACTTTTATGTAGAACAGCTGATTATTTTTTTAAGTCAGAAAGTTGCTTCCATAAGCATTTAAGGAGTAAGTTTATTCCGTAACGTGTAGAAACGGAATTAATAATCACCAAAGGCAATCGAAAACATAACCCTACTTATACAGTCGGATAAAACACTGCAGGTTCTATGCACGAGTGTGGGACTAATCGAAAGTAGCTCGCGCTAGTGTGTTTCTAGGTTTATGTTGTTTTTTTAATTCGCCATGTATTTGCGGTCAATGGCAAATGTGAGGTGCGTTTTAAGAAATAATTGTGAGCCTTGTACGATATTACGTTGGGGCCTGAATGCGGTTGACCCAATCAGATGCACTGTTACATAACAGACGGCTGCTTGCAACATTGCATTAGCGAATTTATAGATCGAAATCTATGGAGGTACGGTAGCATTCGATAATTTCGACAGCCAAGTTAGAAAGCAAAACTTTATGGGTTTTGACTTAGGCTGGAATATGCGGCGGCTAGTACACCGCGAGATTACAAGAACTCGTTACATAGGTACAATAATTATTGCTTTTTATCTCGCAGTGTAGCCGCCAAACCGCACTATTAGGCGGACGCGTATGAATCCAGCTAAGGCTCCGGCCAAACCTGCGCGTCAGTAACGCGGGGGGCGATTGCAATGACCAAGCTATGCCAGTCAGATTCCATGAATCAATGATCGTGAATCATGAATCAAAATATCTTCCAACTTATGCACTTTGATTAATTAAAGGATCAGGATTCAGGGATTCCGAAATTAGTGTCCGTGATGACTTTTTGTTTTTTATGATTTATTATGATTTATTATTGTGCAACTAGATCAGCGGTCGGCAACCTTTTGGCAGGCAAGGGCCACAAGGTGCCAAAACAATCTAAAGGCGGGCTGCAGACCTCATAATTAACCCTAGAAGCCCAACATACCTACACAATATATTGAAAGGAAATAAGTTTTTATTAAAAATGGCACAAACAGCTACGTACTTAAGTGGCGATAACTACTGGCAGTATTGTATTAGAAAACATTGTTTTTGATACACGTAACTTATTCACAAAACATTCACGGGCCGCAAGTAAGACGTTCGCGGGCCGCGTGTTACCGACCGCTGAACTAGATGATTATTATGAACTCCGTTGCGCCAAAATTCGTTTATCGCGCGGGAACCGTACATTTTTTGCGGGATAAAAAGTATACCATGTCCTTCACCGGGACTCAAATTATCCCCATACCAAATTTCAACAAAATCGGTTCAGTGGTTTAGGCGCGAAGAGGTAACAGGCAGACACACTTTCGTATTTATATATTAGTAGGTATAGATATAGTATTGATTTATTAAATACCAGTGAGAAATCGACTCCCTCTGATTTTAAACGGTCGTGCGCAAATTGCAAACAATTTGTTTGCGTACATTTAATATTATGTCAGCGATTTAGCTACTGTGGTCTGTGACCTACCTGTGGCGGCACTTACGCTAAATCGTCTGTAACATTCGAACGTGTGACATCACTTCCAGCATTAGGCAAGGCCCTAATTAGATATTAATGAGACTTATTGTGCTTTCGAAAGGGTGTATAATGGAAACCTTACATCACGGCAAAAAGACGTAAACCGCAAGCATTGCCACAGAGTTACGTCGACGATCATCTTTATCTATCGCTCCGATAGAAAGCTTTACGAGCGATATCGTCTGCGAATACCTTTACTTAAAATAATTTTAATCGTGGCCTAAATTTTTAATTACCTAAAGACAGGGGGGATTTTGGCAAACTACTATCTAGGCGAAAATCTAGTAGATATTTCGAACTTTCTGCTTCGGTTCCTGCCACAGGCTGTGGTGAGAATCGGCTGAGGCTAATTTAAATCGAACTCTGCTTTATTTTTGGTCGAAGGTGATTGAGCACAAATCGCGGAGTACTTATAGTTTACGTCCGAATTTAAATAATCGGTCAAGTGCGAGTCGGACTCGCGCACGAAGGGTTCCGTACCACAATAGAGCAAAAATTGACTGAAAATTGTGTTTTTTGTATGGGGAATTTTGTATATTATTTTATTTACTTATTTAAATTTTATTAAGCATAAATTATTAAAGTGCTAATAAAATTGAGTATTTCTTGAATGTTTCAAGTGCCTATTGTTTGCCGTTATTGATATCCAAAAATAACTGTATTTAACCGACTTCATTTAAAAAGATAAAACCGACTTCAAAATTGTACGTAATTGAGAATTAAAACTCCCTATCTCCAAAACTACTGAACCGATTTTGATGAAACTTGCACTATTCCCTACGTTGAACAATACCTAGTACAATAAAAAAGAATCAGTTAAATCGGACTTGTAGTTTCAGAGATTAACATATAATACAAAAACTGGGCAGTTCTGGAAATATTACATACATACGCGTCGAATTGATAACCTCCTTTTTTTTGAAGTCGGTTAAAAAATAGCAAAAAAATCAAGATTGTTGTATGGGAGCCCCCCTTAAATATTTAATTTATTTTGTTTTTAGTATTTGTTGTTATAGCGGCAACAGACATACACAATCTGTGAAAATTTCAAGTCTAGCTATAGCGGTTCTTGAGTTACAGTCTCAAGACATACAGACGGACAGACAACGAAGTCTTAGTAATAAGGTCCCGTTTTTACCCTTTAGGTACGGAACCCTAAAAAACTGTTTCCTAACACAACGGTGATCATTAAAACCTATCAGATAAGGGCCTGTTTCACCACTTCCTGATAAGTGTCAAATAGGCTATCCAGCAATTAATAACTTGACAGATAGAACGAGTATGGAGAATCTGTCAAAAAAGTTGTGAATAGTCTATTCGGCACTTTATCAGCAAGTGGTGAAACAGGCCCTAAGTCTTTTAGACTGGACTTTGGTGACTTCTTTGACGATATCTCGGAAGATATGTGCCCATAATGGCTACTAGGAGGCGGTTAGTGAAAATTGGCATTGTATTCTCAGTAGTAGTTGGTATAGACTTTAGACATAAAACACGCCTATAATAATAATTTATTGAGGAAATGGCAGTGCAAGAAAGTAATTTGTTGCTTTAAAATTTGAATAAATAAGGTAGTCTGATAATACCTTTGTCTAGTCTAGCCATCTTCAATCTTCATCTATCTCAAAACCATCCAATGTTATAATAAAGTTATAGTAGTTGTACGTCGCGAGTTAAAAATGTTTTCTTGCGAACTTTATGCGGATAATAAACCTAAAATAACAAGTATAAAATATAAATAACAATATATCTTTGTTAACGTCTGAAACGTAAATAAAACATAATAAATGTTATGAAAATATATTTAATATTTTATTATATTTACAATTATCCCAAGGTTATCATGTTGTCAGTTGTTTCAGCGAGTAACTGATGATTGGATGACATAGAAGATGGTACAACATGGTGTGGCCCAACAATACAATATTGCAGCGAGCAGTTATTATCTAGTGTGGCCCCCGTGTATACTATACAGTCTTGAAGCACGCATCTGAAAATATATTTAAAAAATAAATCCCAAACTGTAATACCACAGTATTATCTAAATCGTGAAGCTTATTATAGCATTATAGTCAGGGAGCCCTGGAACAAAATTTTTTTTAGTACTAACAAGGTAATTTTTTGTGAGTTGCTTCATTTTGATAAGACAAACAACTTTTTTATCTGCGAAAAATCTTGAAAGTGGTAGCTAACAGAGGTAGAAAGGATTCCATACTTTGATTTGATGGTCCTAAAATATGGATTGTTCTATTTGTAGGACAATGTTACTCTTCAATTATTATATTATATAACTATTAATCCTACCAATATACAAAAAATCTGCTGGTTAGGGTTCCGTTTTAGGGTTCTATAATCAACAAAACTTGGTTGACTACGGTACCCTACTATTTGCAAGATTTTTCGCAGATAAAAAAGTTGTTTGTCTTATCAAAATGAAGCTACTCAGTACTCACAAAAAAATTACCTTGTTAGTAATCAAAAAAAAAAAATTGTTCTAGGGCTCCCTGACTATTATGATTCTATTGACACATCATTCCTCAATGATAAAAGTTAAAGTTATGTAATATAAAGTTATGTAATATAATAAATAATGCTATCATAAAGATATAATAGCTTTTAAATGGTTACTTACCCTTCTTTAACAGTGACATTGTTCATTAGAATACAGTTCGTCAACCTGACCTTGTTCTCAACAATGCAGTTCATACCGATGGAGGTGTTTTTTATTGATGTTTTCTCACTGACAATGCTTTTCTCACCCACAGTGCTCACATCATCTATTTGCTTTGTTTTCACCTCGCTGTTTGGATGGTATTTATTAGATAGTGTTGTGCCGGTAATTTCATCCCATTTAGGCATTATCTGAAATGCAAAATTTATTTTTTATAATCTAGTAGTTATGGTAACTGTGGAGGATAGTTTTATGATACTATAATAATAATAGTAATAGCCTTTATTCAGATAACACATTTTACATGACATTTTTGTGTTTACGTACTAAATCCTAAATGATTCTAATTTCTAATTTCCTATAATAACCTATAACATAATACTTCTATTTATTATCTGTTTGCTACAAGGCATAGGCCTCCTCCAACTTATTCCAGGTGTATCGATCTTTTGCTGTTCTAGTCCATGTGGGACCTGCAATTTTTTTTGTGTCTTATACCCATCTCATCATCATATGACCTTATGATACTATGGATGCTAAAATTAAATATATTTTAGCATGCTCTAGATAAAAGCCTATTTTGGAGTATATCATAATGGCGTATGTAAGATTTTTTATGTTTTAATTTCATTAAATTAAATAATCGGCCAAGTGCGAGTCGGAATCGCGCACGAAGGGTTCCGTACCATTATAGAGCAAAATTAGGCCATAAATTGTGTTTTTTGTATGGGAGCCCCCTTATTTTTTTATTGTATTTTAATATTATTATTAAAATATATAGTTAAATATTAAAGTACACATATAACTAAAGATTTTGTGAAAAATTCAAGTACCTACTTGTTACCATTTTTGATATATTATACTGATTTGATATAGAGCAAAAAAGGACAAAAAATCACGTTTGTTGTATGGGAGCCCCCCTTAAATATTCATTTTATTTTATTTTTAGTATTTGTTGTTATAGCGGCAACAGATATACATAATCTGTGAAAATATCAAATCTCTAGCTATTACCATTCTTGAGTTACAGCCTGGAGACAGCAAAAAGGCCAAAAAAATCACGTTTGTTGTATGGGAGCCCCCTTAAATATACATTTTATTTTATTTTTAGTATTTGTTGTTATAGCGGCAACAGATATACATAATTTGTGAAAATATCAAATCTCTAGCTATTACCGTTCTTGAGTTACAGCCTGGAGACAGACAGACAGACAGACGGACAGACGGACAGACGGACAGACAACGAAGTCTTAGTAATAGGGCCCCGTTTTTACCCTTTGGGTACGGAACCCTAAAAAGTATCTACCTACATCTGGGTAAATTTTTTAATACAATTTAATTCAGTATTCATACCTTACTATTTGCTAAGTAGTAAGCAGACAGAGTATTGACTCTCAACCCAAAAGTATTTGTATGTGGTATGTGTGCATAACATCTTATTCTATCTCCATGATAAACAGGTTTGTAGCCAAAACTATGATCAGTGTATGAGGACATACTCCTTATTTTATCTTCAAATCCCTGGTTAACAGCAAAGTCAAATATGTCCTTTGTGAGTATGACACCTTTTTCCGATGTACCTTTTTTTTCAACCGCATTTTTGGGTTTAGACATTTGTTTTTTTACAATATGAGGGATGAGTTCTCCTTTGATGGACGTAAATTTATCTATTTCTACCACATAATCAATGACCCAATTCTTCATAATATACAGGTGAGCGTCCAATAATCTACTGAACATACTAACAGTGTTGAACTTTTTGAGTAGCAGTCTAGGAATAGTTACATTCTCTTCAAAATCGCTGGCACTGGCTAGAAACACGAGCCGCTCTGTGTCTTTGTCTATACATACAAGATCTTTATCTGGCTTAGCCTTAGTTTTCAGTCCTGGCAGCTCAATCCATTCCTCTGGTCCATTATTAAAGAATAATGAGGCCAAGGTGGCATCATGTTTCCGATACAAGTTTAAAATGTCATTCAAGTTGACATTAGTTATAAGATCTCCAGACACAACAATTAGGTCTGTTGTTACTCTACTGCTGATGTGTTTTAGCGAGTTTGCTGTGCCCCAGTCCTCCTCGGATGGAATCACTATTAAATCATACTTAATCTTTAGTGGGCAGTTTTCTAAGGCATTAATGATGCTAGATTTATCTTCGTCCAAAACCACTAGCATGGTTTCTGAAAATGTAATAAACAAATTATAATATATTTGAGTTACAATAACTATAAGATCTTATTTCTTAGTATAGACAAAATATAACACAAACATTGCATGGATTTTAATGATCTAAGTTATTATAAGCATTTCATATTTTAATTCATCACAACTCCTCTGATCCAATTCTTACTTAATATATTGTTCCATTGTCATCAAAATAACCTAAATAGCTGTCTGTTTATAATTATTACTCATTGTTTTTGTAGGGTTAATGTCGTTTGTAACTAGTTTTGCTACTATTAGAAATAAGCAAACTCTTTAATTAATGAAAAAGATAGAATATAGTTTATAATTTTAAATGTTACACATTAAAAATTATTTAGACTTTTTAAGTTTAATGATGTAATTAGTTTAATTTAGTTTAGTTTAATGATGTATTAAGTATAATGATGTAAGAAAATAATATGTAGTACTCATTTAAAAGCTTTTATATTTCAAAAGTCAAATGTTATAAACATAAATAAACATGAAATTACCTTGAAATCCTGCTCGTTCAAGCATATTTAGTGAGTACCAAAGCAAGGGATATGGACCCACGGGCAACAAACATTTCGACACTTTTCCACCAACATCGGGCAATCTTGAGCCTCTCCCTGCAGCTAGGACAACAGCTTGAAACTCTAGAATCTTGTGCATGCTTACTTCACAATATTATGTTTACCTTAAAAAACAATCGATTTATTAATTTAAGGTTATGTTATTATGTTGATATATTAATTTAAGGTTATGTTAAAAATTATAACAATTTTATATGTTTGTGGTCCTTTTGAGTAGCAGCACTAGCAGCTTATAGATATAACATAAAGTAATAATACAAATAAGAATTAAAGATTAGAAGTAATAAATTAAACAGAATGATAGTTTGATTGAGGTAACTCAGGCAAATTTATTATTGTTTTTCGTAAAAGGATTACACATACTCTCCAAACCTTTTGTTAAAAAGTTTATCACATTGGAAGCAGAGATTAGAGAACTTTAGAAATATAGGAAATTCGTATTTAGATAAAGGTTTTTTGCCACAATTTAAATTTTACAAGGTGCAAATTATTGCAAAAACCATGCAAAAATCCATCAAAAAACAATAAAAAACAGAGACTTGACTCTTGACAGTTGACACTATACTTTTTTTAATCAAAAGGGTTTATAAGCTATAGCTTGACCACTGCGTCAAGAAAGTATTATTACCTCAATGATGTGTACACAGAGATGTGTATGTTGTGCCACAGACAAGGTAAAAAGATAAGGAATATGGCGGGAAAACCGTATTCCTCCTATAATAATTTTCAGCATCGTTTTCATGTAATATCGTCAGGTCATAAGTCTAGTCAAAGTCTAAGTAAAAGTCAGTACAGTCAAGGAGTCAAGTCGGTCGTTTCAGTAAAGTGGTAGACGCTTTACTGAAACTTTCAATGGAGTTTTGGTGAGAACACAAAATCGCACGTTTCTGGATAATGCATCACTTTCCTACACTTGTGCACGATAACGAATGTCTAATGGTTAATATTCTACCAATATTACACATTAAAAACCCAACTTAACACAATTTTAGGAAAATAATACAAAATCACATCACTCTTTCACATTCCCGGCAAAACTCTTAGATTGATTTGAAAGGGATGACACTACGATGCTACCTATGATGCTATCATGATGTTACCACTTTTTGAATTTTTTCACTTTCTTGACACACTATAAGTCAGAATAAAATAGAAAACGCCTAAGGGTGAAACCAAACGAGCGTAATTTCTGCCGGGCAGAATTTCTTTTCATAGTAAATGACAGCTCACAAAATTTGATTCACACGAGCGTAATTTTGTGAGCTGTTATTTGTATGAAAAGCCGGCAGAAATTCTGCTTGGCAGAAAATACGCAACGAGCGTAATTTCTGCCGGGCAGAAATTTCATACAAATGTCATGTTTGATTCACACGGCGACTCAAAATGAGTTGTCATTAATTTTATGACAGAAAATTCTGCCCGGCAGAAATTCTGCGGCTCATGAGTCATGAACTCATGACTCACAAATTACGCTCGTTTGGCTTCGACCTAACTTTAATAAAGTGCCATCGATGAAATTGATTCCTAGGCAGTTGATGGACCTCAATAATAGTCACTAGTCAGCTTATTGACAATAATTATTAAGTATTCAATGTTAGTTGTGATCGGTCGGATGAGTTTGACTTAACGCGACCAAATTACTCAGGGTCCGCCATGAATGGTCCGCCAGGCGCCATCTACCTAGGAATCAACTTCTCTGATAGTACAATTATTTTTATTTTGTATAAAATTTAGTTTGTTATTATTTTTAGCAATATTCCGCGAAATAAACCTCAACCTTGTAAGGGCGTTCGCTGCGTTGAGCGTGTGCACGCCGCGGCTGCCCGTCGCGGGCGCCCGCGCCGTGCGCTCGCCATATCACATATGGCCGTTCCCAATATTTGATCTATCTCTTACTTGAGATAGGAATAGCTCACATTAGACATTAGCTCCATATATTTTATGTCAATTCTATGTCAGCTGCGATCGGTTGTATGTCAAACTAGAGATAGATTGAATATAGGGAACGGCCAATAGTGATCGTGCGACGGCTGACACGATTACTAACCTCGACGCGCGTTTCGCCCCAACACCGGAGTATCCTCAGGATGTGGAATATACGAACGACGTCCGTCAAGTAGGTACTGTAGGTATGCATGCCTATGCGTACACTCACTCATTTAATGATTTACCTACTTAAAGGTTGAGGTTTATTTCGCGGAATATTGCTAAAAATAAAAACAAACTTATGCTATGGATTTCCGCAAAGTAACCCCTGACTCTATTAATTTTTATTTTGTAGTTTGACTCGACCGCAAAGATACGTAGGTATTTAAACAATACTAGGAAATTCACGCAATATCTTTATTCATTTGTAGGTAAAAAGAAGTAATCTGTAATCCTTGGCGAGAAAAATTCAAAGTATTAAAATTCTGATGATACGTCTATGAAAATAATAATTTACAATATTAATATTATAATTTTGATATTTATTTAGTCTTCAACAAAGTATGGTGGGGTAAGGGATCCATTATCTTGACGTGCAGCATCGTACACTTGATATTGCTTGAAAAAATCATGCGACATCTCGGACAAAGATTCTGTAACAACATTGTAACAATAAGATTATATTATTAAGGCCGTTACAGACTTAGCTATAATATAATATTATATTATTAAGTTGATTATTAATATGTTTATAGCTAGGCATATTATATATTTTCTATACAATTTTCGCGTGGCCACACACTCAGCTATAATATATATTTCTGGTCTCAGTGACGTAAGTCTGTGACGGCCTTTATAATTTTAATGATGATAAGTAAGGCGTCTCCCAGACAGACGCGGGCAGCGGTGGCGGTGGCGGTAGCGGTCAGTTGGACTTGAAAGTTCTAGGAACGAGCCGAACGACACAGACACACGCGGTGGCGGTCGCAGACCGCAGTACAAACAACTGACCGCCGCGCCGCCGCGACCGCCACCGCTGCCCGCGTCTGTCTGGGAGACGCCTAATACAGGATGCAATTAAACCTTCCTGCCAAATTTTGATAATAATAATATTATATTGATTATTGAAATCAGGATGTCCCCTAATAAAATTATTTTTAAGCGTAGAGTTCGACAATTATATTTAAAATCAATTGAGTGATAATAATTACGTTAAATTGTAAAATTAATAATTACGAGTAGTTTGTTTCCACTTGGAACTAATATTTGACAATAGGTATAACTTTTTTTTTCTCTCTGATACATTAGCTTTGCAATGACATAATATTTTATGTAGATATATATTAAGTTTATGAATAAGTATTATATTATATTTTATTTAAGTAGGTATTAATATAATATTACTTATGTATTTTATTGTTTATGTATGTTTATTGTTATTAAATTTATATAATAGGTTTATTAATTATTTATAAGTATATTAATCCATTTATTTTATCGTAAATCCTTTGTGTCTCATTACCACGAATGCGCCTGTATTATACATTCTCAGTATCAACCTAAGGTTGGTTGGTAGAGAATGCCAGAAGTGTAAGTTTTTAAATTAATTAATAACCTTCATCGGCCGGCTCAGCTAACTTCAGGGCATGGGACTGCATGAGTGCAACATTACATGGGACACAGGGTGCTTCTTCAACGTTAGGATCCTGCTTTATGTGCGTCTGAAATGTATGTTTTAACAATTTAGGTAGGTACCTAACATACCTAATTTATTATAATATTATTTATTTAACTATTTACCTATAGTATTTCCTCAACATTACTCTTTTATAGTTCGGTTAAAACAAATATTATCTTTAAGGTTTGACAAGAAGGACATATATTAGGAAAACTCACAGATTAAGTATACATAGATGGATTCTTAGCTCGCCAGCGCATGGCCATTTTATGCTTGTGTGCAATTGCTGTAGTGTGCGTGTAGGGATGGCGTATATCGATAAAAATATAAAATTAGACTACAGCTATCGACCAAGGCGACCATAATTTTATGTTACAGATTTTTATTAAACAACATCAAAAAAGGAGGTTATCAATTCGACCTGCATGTTCAATTTAGGATATATTATGCTCATTAAATTAGAAGTCGCTTTCAATTTGGTGAAAAGGTATTTTTTATCTATTTATTAAGTGTATGAAAATACTTAAATACAGGGTGCAATTAAACCTTCCTGCCAAATTTTGATATATTGATCCTTGTTCAAAATAAAAATACACGTATTTTTCTTTTAATATTATAGTCAGTACTAAAATGTTGAGAAATAGCTTCCGAAAGTTATCCAAAAAAACACTACAATTAAAATGTATACTACGCGTCGCCGGCGGGTGAGCGCGCGCGCGCCTCCCCCCCACGTCACCCCCGCTCATTCCCACCGCCACGAGTAACCGTTCTGCATCGATTTTAAATGAGATAAAATATGTCATTAAAAAAATAACACCCAATTTTTTTTGCTAAATGACCTCTCCTAATGATACCTAAGCCCTGGAAAAAATTTGGCAGGATGGTTTAATTGCACCCTGTATAAACAAAATATTTAAGTATATAATTACACAAATAGTTAAACATATACATAATATGTATACTCCATAAGCCACGAAAGCTTGTCCGGAGTGTAATAGCTAATATCAATAAAATCAACAGTTTTTATAAAACATAACAGAAGAACAAAATATATTATACTTTATTAAACTTAATTACTATTTACTATTAAGCAACTATTTTGTAGAATAACAATTATTATTATCAAAGAAATATAAGAATGAATCTCAGTCCTACTTATTTAAAGTAATTCCAAAAACGCTTAGGTGCATTTCTTTACCTATTAAAATATAATTATGTAATAATATTTATACAGAAAAAAACTTAAAATAGATACTTCGACGCCCCCTGAATAATGATATTATAATAATAATAATTAATAACCTAAGTAGGACTCTAGAGTCTAGACGATCAATTTTATTGTGCAATATCACGGTGTGTGCAATCAAAATCATAGAGCACTAAACCATATATTATTCTTCACTTTCAATCTTATTATCAAATTAATAGTTGAAAATAATTATTATCTTCATTATAGGTCTCTCCGTCACCACCATAATATTGAACTCTTCTTTATGAGCATTCCAATAACCTGAAAAAAATAAATGGTTTAGTGTTAATAAAATATGTACTATACTACTACATACTATAAAATATTATACACATAATTCATAATATTGTATACGGGGCAATATGCTTTATGTAAGTTTTCCATGCTTAACCCATCCAGCCCCAAGCGGAACCCAGGTGCCGCATAACAACTAAATATATATTGTGTCTGGAATTCGACGATTGAGGTATTAAATTTATTTTATTAAATGATTATGACTTTAGCCTTATTAAAATTTTACATTTTACTTAGGTATTAAAAAAGAGTACCTAATGCCAGGATAAAATTTCAAGAAGTATCTTTAAGTAACGAATTGAGTACTTACAGGGGGGAGGTGTGAGAGCTGTTGATCATGCAATTATTTTACTCTCCGTTAGAACTTTCTTTATTTCAATAAAATCATTGTTTCAAACTTACGTTTGAAATGATAATTCCAAATTCCAATATTGTGATGCCTTCATAAGGGAGTAAGGATTAAAAACTTGCATGAAACTTGCGTCTAAAATATATATCTGTTTGTCGTCTATTTTGAAGCATTTTCAACCTGAAAAAAAATTCATTTAGTCCATGACATTATTTTTATCGATAAACTATAGTTCAAGTAAGGCGCATCCCTAAAATACACGTAAAAAACTATGCAATATTTATAGCCAAATTATTACTTGATGTGACATTTTTATCACTAATGCCTTATATAGCATGATTAGTGGATTATTATACTTATAAATTTTCTTTTTTAGCTTACAAAAATACCGATTGATAAGCCCAAACAACGTTGTTGAAAACTTACGTATGTTATGTTAAATCCACGTGTTTGAGGCATTCCTTGGCCGTTTTTATGGTTTATTATATAGCGGAACCAAAAAACGCAATAATATATTGCATTGAACGTTCACTAAACACTTTTATTACCACTTTTTATACATGAAATATGCAGACGTACTCGTTTGTTATGTTCTACTAAGTGGGACATAACATTACAGGCTTTTGACGTTTACACACCGATATGAGCTTTCTCTTTCACCCAAATTACTACATCGTTAGTTAGAAAGAGTAACATTATCAGCTGTCAAAATATAAGGCGGACTCCTATAGTATTATTACCTCAATGGGAAAACTCATCGATTGGGAAAACTAAATTATTTTAACTTCCAGCGAGAGGGTTTTCAATTTCGTTTTCAGGTACCATCAGAAAAATTGATTATTTTTGCCAAGTCAATGTTAGTTGGCTAGACTTGAATCTTGATATTGCCTGACCCAACTCCGCCATTTGCCTATGAATAAATTTTTCTGATGATACAAATTGTAGATAGTATTTTTTTTGGTTGGTACACCTATAATTACGAGTATCAATAAAATTGTTTACTTTTCCATCAGGACCAACTTCTTGGAAGCCAATCTTAGCGCGACGTACGCCTACGGTGGCTGTGAGTTTACTGCGGGCGTCGGAAGTCACTGTGTGCGATCCTCCACAGTAACGATGACAGACACGGACGCTGAAGAGATAGAGAAAGTCAAGAAAGGATCGTTAATTCATCAGTTTCAAAGGTTCTCAGGTAAGTTGAAGGGATACAGTCTCAGACCTAATAAAAACTCAAGACAGAGCGCTGAGAAGTGAGAACAACGCGCGTGAAGCAGGTTTTTTAAGCATGTGTGCGCGCCGCGCATTGCGCGGGCTAGTGTTGCAATGTTATTCAAATTACCCCAAAATCAATGAAAAAAATGTAAGTAAGTAATATAATATTTACATCCTTTCACGACACAGCTCGGCATTTTGAAGTGTTTACAAATTATTTTCTAAACGCGTGCTGCTGTCATGAGACGCGATATCGCGCGCGATATATACTGACGAAAAATGGTGTAGGTATGTACTTTCGTTTTGCGTATGTGGGCGTAAGTGTGTACATACACAGCTGGCGTACTTTCGATCGGCTTCACCTTGTTGTTCGCAGCGCTCTGTCTTGAGTTTTTATTTGGTCTCAGGGATACAGTACATAAAAAACTCCGACAGATGACAGAAGTGATAATTACGAACAGAAAGTTAGCATGGCCAGATTAGAAATACGCAAGAAAAGAAACACTGCCAAATGTGTTAGTCTTAAGGGTCTGATTACATTTACTGAGTAGAGTAACAAGACAGAGGCGAGACAGTACCTATTCTCTTGACGAATTTGGCAATCAGTAGGTGTGATCAGGCCCTTAGCGATTAATATACCGTAGTAACGATAAACGTGTTTCGTGTTTGATTCCTAATTTATTCTACCGTGATAATAACGCAACAATGCTAAGAATACCTGGGATCAATCTTATGAGGGACGGGTTTTCCTGGATAGCATAGTTTGTCTTCTTTTTTCGGAGTATTGTCTTCAGCATTTTTAGGGGTCTTACACGCCGGTAAAGTAGGTATCAAATCGGGCTCAGTCGGATCCATATTAGCCGGGGTAAGGCATGAAATACAAGCGGTATCACGTAAGAGAACTTTAGAAACAGCAGCGGCACTTGGTTCACCGACTATTTCCTTAATTTCATCTAATTTCTTCTTTAATATATTCAAATTATTATCAATATCAGATCGAAGTGCTTCAAGTACCTTTATGTCGGCTTTTTCATCCAGCTTACATTGCAGATCGTCGATTGCTCTCTAAAACACAATTTTAATAATAATAATTAAAGTATCCTAGTAATATAATTTTGATTAATAATATACTCTTTGCTACTGCCTAAGTTACCTGCCACTGCAGCTCTTGACTGTCGAATTTATTGTAAGCAGCTTTTATTCGTTTTTCAAGATCTAGACGTACGGCTTCAAATTGTTTTTCATCGACTAGTCCATTGAGAGTTTCAAGTCCTACTTTGTTACGAAGTGCATCAATAACTTCGTCGCGGTCTATTTTGATTCCTCTTAATAGCTCTAACTGTTTATAGAGACCCTAAGCATAAAAAATACGTTTAGAAATTATAATATCATAATAACCTCAGCATGGTAAGTCTAAGTAATTACTTTTAGTTCAAACGACAATAATTCTTGATTTTCTTCGAGTTTCTTTTGCTTGGTATTGGTAAAATCGATTTCATTTTGTAGATTTGTAAAATTTGAGTTCAATTCTGCTACAGCTGTAAGAAAAAGAATGCACAGTGGTATATTTCATTCACAGACGTCGGATTGACAAAGTAAATTGCAAACGATTATATTTTACCAATAGGATCACTGGCACTATTTGCTGCAGTTTCTAACATAGACTCGATTCCACATTCTAAATCGTGTTGCATTTGAGTTAGCTGTTCTTGATAGTTACTCATCTAAAAAAATCATTTTATGGTTGCTATTTAGCAAGTATATAAAGAGTTACAAGTTATTTATAATTTGAACCTGCTAATAACCTGAGAGCTTAAGTTTGTGTCTAATGTGTTAATCTGATCTGCATATTCAGAAACTAAATTTTCTACTTCTTCCATACGGTTGCCCAAGTTTAATGCAGAATCTAGTTCATTTTCTGAAATATTAAACTTATGTTAAAAACACTTAGATAAGGCGTTTCGAAGACAATTTGATTTATTGCTGTAATTATTAATTTACCTAAATTTCGTGCAACCCTTAAAGCATTTTCTGCATTGGATACTGTTTTATCTGTTATATTTTTGACTTGATTCATTATATCTTCTTCCATAACCTCTAAAGCTTCACTGTAAAGTCATATTTGAGTACTAAACATAAAGTTTATCTATTTTTTTATTTATAAAATAGGTCTAAAATAGTTTTACAAGCTAAAATTGTTGTAGAAAATAAAATGTTTATCTTACTCAATATCACTATGTGTCGTCCAGCGTTTTTGTCGACCAGATGTCGTATCTTGTTTACTTCTACTCTCCAATCGGCCTGACTGACTTTTTAACGTGTTGAAATCATAATTCTACCAAAAATAAAAGAAGACATTTACAGCGACACTTCAAGCACTTATTGAACTTGTATTTTTAGAGTGCTTATAGAACTGACCTCCAGTGAGCCTTTCTTAGCTGCAAAATCTGTTACGATGCTCATGAGTTTCGTTATCGTTGTTTCTGCGGTGTTAAGCCGAGACGACAGTAATGAAAACTCAGGAATTTTGTCATCAGTAGATATTGCTCTTTCCGATTCTTTTATCAGTTGCATGTTTTCTGGTAAGACTGCGCTATTTTCACTCAATTGTTTTTCCAGCGCTTTGACTTTATCATTCAGTTGGTCAAATTGTTCCTGCGTTACAATCTGTAGTCGTTGAGTATCTATGGGCCAATATAAGATAAGTTAATCATGCATTTTAATTGAAGTAATAATATTATGTCTACACAATATTTTACCACATTACACACCTGCAGTTTTCTTGATGACCTCTTCTTTGGATACTCTATCAACTGTAATTGAAGGGTTGATCAATAATAGCACTTTATCTAGTGTTATCTAAATTCTGGGGGGTTATTATGAGCTCTTATATCCAGCCAGTTTCCAGCCAGTTTACAAGCCGTGTCTATGCAATGACCTGTAAATTGGCCTGTAAACTGGCTGGATATAAGAGCTCATAATAACCCCCCTGAACAGACATTCAGGAGAGGCGAAAATTTTACTCACCTACCAGTAGTTTTTCATACTGCGTGTATTCTGCAGGAAAAAATAATAATCAATATGATAAATTGAGAGCAAGTATTTATGTTTTATAAAATATAGTAACTGCAATAAATATTCAGAAAATTAAGATTACCTAAGGAGTCTAGCGACGCCATTGGTGTTGGTGACTTTTCTGCTTGCTCTCTAGAATTTGCTCTCTGTCAAAAAGACATACTTAAGACTCCATTATAATATTTTGATAATATTATTATTATAACTTTCATTTGGTGATCATCCATCGTACATGAAAAACTAATAAAATCTAATGATGAAACTCTTAGCGCCTGTTTCACTACTTCCTATATGTGCCGAATGGGCAATCCACCACTTAACTTGACAGATAAAGTATTGGAAATCTGTCAAAAAGTTGTAGATAGCCTATCCGGCACTTTATCAAGAAGTGGTGAAACAAGCCCTTAATGTATTAATACGATATTATGTGAAATGCATTATGTTACTATTGAGTAGATAAGGTATAATGTAATAAAGTATATTACTTTAGGAACATCTCCGCCACTGAAATATTAATATTTCTCTTACCTAAATTCTGCTGCCAGATATAAAGCTAATAAAAAGAAAAAAATAAATAGATTGACAAAAAGTTTAAGAAAAAGAAAATTGGAATAAACAAAAATGTCTTCAATATAACGACAGAAGCACCTGATGAACCACTCGAAGTTCGAGCTCTCGCAATTGTTCCAATTCTTCGATAAATTTTTCAAAGCCCTGTTGTAGAAAATATATATCTTTTGTTGCATAAAATAGACGAGATAATAAATATTTACGTCTTTATTCCAACTTTCACATACACGGCAAAAGCTATAGAATAGGCCTTAAATTTCTAGACGATTTTTAATTTACTATAGGTTCTATTCTACTTTAATATCCAAGGATAAGCATTTATTATTATTTTCATAAACATTTACCTCTTTTCTACGCTCTTCTTTTGTCATTTCATCTCTTCTTTTCACGGAAGCGTTATCACTTTTCTGAGTTCTTTTAATTTCGGGTTTCTTTGTAAATTTTCTTTCTATAGATAAATTATTTAGAACAGCAAGCAACCGAATAAAAAACTTGCCTCTTCTACTAAAAAAAAGCGGCCAAGTGCGAGTTGGACTCGCCCATGAAGGGTTCCGCAGCAGCAATAAGGTTTATTTTTATGAAGTTAAAAGGTTTTTGATTTATTTTTATATTTTAGTCGATTTAATGAAATTCAGATTAAGGCTTACCATTTATGACGTATAAAAAACTACTGGCTAGATCTCGTTCAAACCAAGTTTCGTTGGTAGTTTTTATAGTAATCTACATCATATATTTTTTTTAGAATTATCATGCCCCTACTTTTGAAATTAGAGGGGGGGGGGGGGCAGACTGACACTTGACAGACAGACACACTTTCGCACTTATTTAATATTAACATTTTTAATAGATTATATTTTGCATTCTACAATGTACCTGTTGCAGTTGCTTTCATTTTATCCTTTGTTGTTTCTGCTTCAAAATTTTCATCAACCATTGTTTTGTCAGCTGAATCAGTTTTTGCCGATTGAGATCCTTTTCTTTTCTTTGATTTTGAAACTTTAGCTTGGAGTTTAACTTCAGTTATAGAAATATTAGATGATGGCTTAGCAGACCCAAGTTCTACATTAACCCCTACTTGTCTCTCTAATAATCTCAATTGTCTTGCGAGAATGTACAGTATAGTCTGTATTAATTTAAAGTTGACTTTGTTGACCTATAAGGTATAACGGTGAGAAGTAAAACTTATAGTGCTATTTTATATGAATAACTGATCTTAGATGCGTTTATGTTGAAATAAGCTATCTAATATGGGATGCAATAATAACTGATTAGGTTAGGTCTAACATGGGGTGCAAATTTTGTCAGGACAACAATAGGGTAGAATTAGTTCGTGCAATAAAAGTACTACTAGCTAGATTATTTTAGGCACTTCGTTTACTTTTTTGATCAATTAAAGTAATCTAACTGATTAAGATGAACAAGTTTGAGTTTTAAAAATTCTAAGAAAGAATGAGTATACAGTTTCGGATGATTATGATTTATGAATTACCTCTTGTTCCCCGAATGCTTTATCAATAATTTCCCTAATACTCATAATACTTGAATCAGTCATGTTCGATATAATTTATTTGATTGTCGTTGTACACAATAATACAATCTGGATGGTTGTGTATTCAAAAACGAAGCAAGCCTGAATTTGAGAATTTTCAATTTCAATTTTCACAGGGTCAAATGTCAGGCGTCAGAGGGTGAGTCAAACATTTTTTTAATCGCCGTTTCATATAATTTGACGACGATTGAACGAATTACTATGCCATTATTTTAGGTAAGTAAAGCAATAAAGGCTAATAAAATAAATAAAAAATTAATAACCCATATATTTATTATGCCCGTTTTACTAACTGCCTTCTAACGCTATGTCCCCTAGCTGCCATTAGTGTCGGGACACATCTGCAGGTTCTCTATCAGTAGTTTATATGCTCTTTATTCTCTATGACACGTACGGACGGTGCCGTTAGCCGTAAGTTCAGCAGATTATTGTCATATTGTGTCCTTACTCCTTACATGGTCCTTACTCCTTACGCTTGTACGTATCATAAATCCTTCAAGATAGGTAATAATATAATTATTTCAAAAAACATGACGTCTCTGTTAAGAAAAACATGAACCTAGGCCGCTAGGGGATACTTAGCGTTAAGGGCGGTTGATTTAAAAACGGGCCGATAGTCTATTAAGCTAGCTAAGAGGATCCTTGCTATTATTGAAGAAGTGGAAATAACTGTGACAAACTTAATACATATTATATTATTTAAAATACATATTTACAACATTATTGGTACAAAATTAAAAACAGTAAAATTACACTTTTATACAAATCACACGAGTAGAAGAAACTAGGTCTAAGTTGATTTATATTATCTTTAAACTTTATTACAAAAATATCATATTTTTGATTAGAATTTAGAAACCACATTTATGTAGATTGTGTTTTAAAATATTCATTGCGGAGTCATTAAATATAAAGAGTATGTCACTATTACAAAATTACAATAATAATAATTGAAATTATAAAAATTTTCTACCTATTTAAATACGCAACTATTTGCTATAAGTTAAGTGAGCTAATTATTTATCAGGCACGAGTTTGACAGTCAGTGGAGTGCGAAGGGAGGCAGGTGGGAGCTCCGTATGGGGTCGGTGAGGTGACCGGAACTGCAACCTCGGTGCCCACATTTTGACTAGATATTTTCTGCGCTTCTAACGATGTCGATTTCAACTTTATTATATGACTTGATTTCAACTCCTTTTCACTAGTAACATTTTTCACAGGCTTGTCAGATTTTCTTGATTGCATGTAATCACGATTTAACAAAACTGCAAGCGGTGGTACCGGTTGCATGTTGTAAGAATGCGGCTCGTAGTTATCGTCTACGTAGTCATGGGGATTCCAACCAACTGTTGTTGGACTTTGGGTGAACGACGAAGCTTTTGCAGTAGTCGCTTGTGACGTTTGTGGAGGAAGTGTAGTTACGATCTTTTCTGACTTAAAACTAAGTGGCTTAGCCGTTAGAGCAGGAACCGATATAATTTTTCTAGAGTTACTAGACCTAGTCTTCCGTCTTGGGTGTAGTTTTGGCACATCGAGAAAGAAAGGATCAAATATAAGGTCCGATTCCTTATAATCATCATAGTTTATTGGCACAATTGGCTTCACAGCACTCACTACATTACCTACTGTATAATTTAATCTCTTTCCATTGCTATCACTTACAGACGCACTCGCCGTAACGATCACTCGAGGTGGACTTTTCAGCTTGATTAGAGGTCTCTCTGTTTCTGTAGGAGGTGCAACTGACCTAGCCGAAAGAGAAGACTTGTCATCTGGAAGAATATCGTCACTTCGCTTTCTATCATAGTAGAAGGGATTGAATGGAAGAGGAGGTTGTGCTGGAAGGTGTGCTGGATAGTTCTGAGGTCGATGTTTGATTGTTGTCTCGTGTCTTTCAGAGGATTGCGAGGTTGCAACTGGTCGCAAAATTTGATCGCTTGGATCAATCGTAGTTGGTCTGAATGGTGATGGACTTGGCCTTTGAAATGGAGAAGGATGCGAAACTACAGGCCTCGGGGCTGTCCTTGAAGATTCATATTGAAAGTGATCGAATTGCTGAGGAGGAGCATGAGTTATATAAACACCATCAGCTGGTCGAAAACTTTGTCTTTGAAAAGAAATAGCTTCCGAACCGGGACCACGATGACGATAAATAAATTCTTGCGGTGACAACAGTGATGGGTCTATAGTTGACGATGGCGAAATTGATGGTGCGAAGGATGGCGGCAAAGGTGAGGGTGTCGTAATCAAAGGAGGTAAGTAGGGCGAATTGCTGCTAGGCGGATTTATCGTTGTACTACTCGTCGTGGGTTTCTTCGTTGTTGTGGTCGTAGACGTTATAACTTGGATTGTTGTAGTCTTGAATGGTTGCGAATAATCTTCGTCAAATCCAGTGTTCTCATTATCAATTGCTTCTTCGTCTTCTTCTTCATATTCTGTAAATGATATGAAAACTCATTTTAAAAATTTTAAAAGGAATCTAAACTGTTATTTCACCGGAATTGGAAAATAAGTATCGCATTCTTATGAATTTAAAATTTATTTTAAAACACAAATATTCATACGTACCTTCATTTAATTCCTCTTCATTATTTGAAGGTAATAAATGTTGATTAGTTGTAGTTTTCGGTTCCTCCTTTTTGTAATCTTGAACAGGATCTTCTGTTGAATCAATTGTATCTGATTGTTGATTTTGCGTTTTGTCTGGTGTTGTAGGATTTTCGTTAGCATAATTCGTGAGTACGTGTGTATTTGAGTTATTAGTTTTCTGTGCCTGTTCAGTGTCTGGCAGTTGAGGTTCTTCTGGCTCAGGTGGTACAATAGGAGGTACGGTACTACCATATAATTCTAAGTTTAAACTGTAAAATTTTTCAGACTTTGTACAATCTACTTCGTCGACTCTCTCGCATACTCTTGTCTCCTGGAAACAATATAAATGTGAAAATTAAAACCTATTACAGACATTGATTTCACACGCATGATAATTGCTACTTTAGAGATAATATGTGTAAATGATTGGGTGATTTAATCTAAATAGGACCAGGGGCCAGGACTAATATATTAATTACGTTTGCAAAAAAAGTTTCTAAAGGATAAGGATAAAAAATAGATAAAGATTAGTCTATAGCTGGCGCTCCGTTAAAGCAAAGAAACACCAACGTTTAGTCTATAGATGGAAATGAAATTCAAAATACTAAGCAATATCACATAAGTCATCGCCACTTACTTGGTCAAAGACAGTGCCGTTGAGACAGAGGAACTTGATATCCATAGGTTCGTTATTTTGGCCGATGGTGCACACGTGGAACATTTGGCAGGACGTCTCCAAATCCGCGTAATACCCTCCAATCACCTTGCCCGTACACGTGAAATTCGTATCGGGAAGGTTGTCGTAGTCCAAATACTGGAAATGTACGGCACAGGCGTTAAAAGAATCACAAATTATGATGGAATCGACGAAGATTATGATAGATTTTGAATCGTCAGCATAGAATGAGAACAATAATCATTATTGCTCGTACTCATAAAATATGAGACAAAATATGGGAATGCAAAGTTTTACTTTTCATTCATATTTTTAGCCAACCAAATTAGCCTTGTCTATACATATAATAAAACTGTAGAAATGTGAATTCTGTACATTAAAGATATTCAAAAAATAATAAGCAGGGGGTGTTACTACATCGCTATAGAAGCCAAAACTGTGGTTAGTTTTTGTCTGTCTATCTGTCTGTCTGTCTGTCTGTCTGTATGTTTGTTCCAGCATCACACGAAAACTACTGATCCGATTTGAATGCGGTTTTCGCAGATATATTTGTCTTCTTCCAACTTAACATCTGGTGTATAAAATTTTTCCCCCCACCCCTCTAAGGGGATGAAAGAGGGGGTTAGATTTTGTATCAAACTTTTGCTTTAACACGAAAACTACTAATCCGATTTGCATACGGTTTTTGCAGATATATTTGCCTTCTTCCAACTCAACATCTGGTGTATAAACTTTCCCCACCACCCCTCTAAGGGGACCCTAAAGGGGGTCAGATTTTGTATCAAATTTTTTCTTTAATGGACTTACGTCATATTATTAACTGTATTTTCCAACTTAACATCAGTTTTCCCCCCGCCCCTCTTAGGGGACAAAGGGGGGGGGAGAGGGGGGGTAAGATTTTGTATCAATTACTGATGAAGTAGAAATACTTTAAATGGCAAAACAACGTTTGCCGGGTCAACTAGTACTATAATAATATTATAGCCTTGCCACTGAGATTGAGTGAAGTTTGGCTTCTCTCAGCCTCGCCCCGAAGCATTCAGGAAGAGGGTACTGCGGATTCACCTTCGTCTGTTATCGCGTTGCTTCCCAAAACTTTTGAGACTATTGTACATACTTGTGTGATTAGCTGTTTGATTTTATTGGTTGTTGGATTTCTATCTTTAAAGAGATTTCCCAGGCGTCTAATGTAGCCTACTCCTTATGATTTAGCTTTGAAGTAGCAGAATATAAGCTCCCTAGCTTCTTCTAGAGACCATTTTGGCCTAATATCAACATTCGTGTTCTGTTTGCCACTGATAAATTACTGTATCTAATATTATAATAATATTATGAATAGTAATATAGTTGAAAATAAAACTTACACCAGGTTTAATGGACCAGGATATCCGGAACTCATTTTGAAAAACAAACAGCAGCAACCACAGCCAAACTGAAATATACAAAAAAGTTTCTTATTTACAGAAAAGTACGAGTTGATTATTAAATTTTAGTTTAGGTTACAACAACAAAAGGTACAGTTTAGGTTGGAAGCCCGCTACATAATTTAGCGCAGCAGACGACGTGTCGTCTGCTGCGCATTCATGTTAAGTAAGTACCTAATTTATTTAATACCTGGGGCCCGCCCCGGCTTCGCGTTGGTATAGCCTATGTCACTCACTGAAAAAATTATTAAAATCGATTCAGTAGTTTTGATTTATATTCATTACTTACTACCCGTGGCCCGCATTGGTCGGTACCCCCTACGTACCTACGTACGTACCTAAAAGCTACGTCCCGATTAAATCTGTTATATTATCTTCGAAAATATTCATTTAAATCATATGCTGTAAAGGGCGATATAGATCTATAATATTAAATCAGTAATGTGTTTAAAGCATTTAATTGAATATTCAGCCTGCGTTTGCAATGTAAGCGGAAAAAAAATGTTATTAATTACGATATCACATTAGAAACCCCAAAAGTAAAAGTATTTCTCCACTAATTAATATTTATAAGCCTTTCTCTTTAATCACTCTATCTATTAAAGAAAACCGCATCAAAATCCGTTTCGTAGTTTTAAATATTAAAGGGAACAAAGGGACCTAGGGGAAAAAGCGAGTGATTTTGATGTTTTATTACTACGCTCTGTTATGTAGTAATTCTGTTATCTATTCTAGCATATTATTCTGCGCAATAAATTTATTTTCCTCAGCCGCATGCATTACCGAGTTTTTGTTTATGTTCGGGCTCCTTGCAGCGTTTCGGTCATGCTCTGATACTTGCTGACACCTAAGTTTAAATATCTGGTTCACATTTGCGTTTTGTACATTTCAAATATAATTATTCAGTTTCGTATATCGAATAGCTAATTAAAACAATGCAATGAAATCAATAAATTTCTGCTTATTATGTTGTTACTGTTTACTATTTCGTTGGTTGATTTATTTCAGACAAAGTTAGTTTTAAAGGATTTTTATTAACATTCTATCAATGATTAATATTTAAGATAAAGGGCATTAGAACGCTTTTCAGATTAAGTTTAGGTTTCAATGTTCCACAGTTATAATCAACGATGTCAATACTTAGGTGATAATTCTATGGTTATAATAATAAGAGATGTCGCTATCAACTGTAACGTCTCTACGTGTTGGTAACTGCCGCACTCAGAGATGGATATTAATAACTTAATTGTGATTAAATGAAGATTTTGACAAAATATAATATTATTATCTGTAAAAATTAAAAACGAGCGTAATTTGTGAGTCGTGAGCCGCAGAATTTCTGCCGGGCCGAATTCTGCTGCATTAAGTTTCATACAAAAGTCCTATTTGATTCACACGAGCGTAATTTTGTGATTGTGTCGTGATTTGTATGAAAAGAAATTCTGCCCGGCAGAAATTACGCTCGTTTGGCTTCACCCTTATCGTCTCTGAGTGCAGCCGTTGCTATTGCTTACCTAATTGCTGTTATCTGCACTATGTCTTATTGATTTAGTACTTGCCTACTCAGTTTTTCTCAATAGGCTTACCTTTTGTATTATAATATGTCTAACCATAATTTATCATACTTTTGGCTTCCTATAAGTAAAGTAAGGCATGCGCAATTATATTAAGCAACTCAAGTAACAATGAATCAAGCTGTCAAGTGAGTAGAATAATCCGCAAACCATTGTTTAGTAAAGCCAATTATTGGAAATATCTGTAGCCGTAATGCCCCTAATTGTACACAACCATCTACCGCAGTGTTTTGCTACAATTTTGCGGTGAATGCAGGCAAATTATGAGACGTTTTAACATAGACATTTTCAGGAAGTTGAGTCTAAGCGTACTCAAGTAATAGTATATAATAGAAAAGAGAAGTTTTACCACGGTAATACTATCATATTTAATATTACCGTTACTCTACCTAAGTTAGAGACTTGTGTAAAATGATACTTGATAAGAGGGCATACTAAAAATAAAACAGTTGTCACTCAAGTGCCACTTTAAAAGTCCTTGTAGGATTGTATGACATAAGAGTTGGCCCGTATAAATAGTCAGTACTTAAGATGCGACTCGGTCTCAAGACGCGGTTCGGCTCTGTGATTGGTCCAAATTTTGACAGCCAACCAATCACAGAGCCTGAACTGTGTCTTGAGACCGAGATACATCTTGAGACTATTAATTATACCGGCCTAAGAGCCTTACCTTGCAAGGCAGAGGCGGATCGCACTATAAGCGCGCCGCTGACTGATTTCCGAGCCTGTCGCCGCATCTGAAATTGAACAACAAACATCTTAAAAACTGCCTCGATACTAGTTACTAGGGTACCTAAACTATTATAAAGGCCGCATCAACTGAGTTTGTTGAATAGGTATATTATATTATATTATTATATTTGTATCATGTAGGTATGGCGCTAAACGTATTATGGTCTGGATCGCAACTTGGTCGAAAGGTACCTACTATATTTTGGTCTAATCTGTGTGTTCTAGTATTAGACATTAAAACACATAACTTAGGGTTTCTGGTCCATTTATTTTCGCAATAAATTCGCTTTTAACATGCTAAGGTTTTAATATATTCCTGTGTTAACGAAATATTGCTTTGCACGAACGTCACGACTATAAAACCCTTTGTGATTGTCAGTATTAAACTAGTTTTAGGGTTCCGTATCCAAAGGGTTAACGGATGATCTTATCAAGATTGCTGTTGTTTATCTGTCAATTTGTTATCAAGCAAGTTTTAAGAATAGGCTTGATGACTATTTTTTTTTATTGGTAATTGAAAGACCCTTAAAAAATAGAAACATCACTGAAAGAATGACTCTGATAGCTTAAAAATTCACCAAGATACGACAATTCAAACATCTCATAAAATAGACCTGCCCGAAACGCTCCATACAAAGTGAGTACCACAAACTATAGAGAATGCTAAGTGAGTACGAAAGACTGACGTCACTCTTTCTTAGTTTGTACGTATCGGGAGAGAACTTTGTTCGATAGGTATATTAAATATTGCGTTTATGAAAGTGGTTTCATAACAAAAGTTGCTTTTAATTGCATAAGTTATCGAATAGTATACAAATATTAAGAAATTTAATTGAAAAAAAATTCGACTTGATTATCCAACTTTGAAGGCTCATAACAAAAAAAGGTACAAATGATATCGAGCTGAAATTTTGGGAACACTTATTTTTTACCGTTATTTCTTTATTTTATTAACAAAATCTTTGACCTTGTCATCATCCCTATTGTGATAGCATATTTTTACAGATGATGAGTTTTGGTTACTGCTTCAACGATGAGCCTATGGTAGAAACCAAGCAAGTTTCAGTACAACAAGCGTAACTTTTTTTACCGGTTTTCTCCGTTTTTACCGTTTGATATAGGTCACTTAACAAAGTGATCTAAATCGGTTTAATTTCGTTAAGATGAGCAGATAGACTTATCTAGCTTTCAAAAAATCACCGCTAAAAGGGTGTGTGCATCATATACTTACGCATATTTTGAGATGGGAGACGACATTTGCTCATACCGTATCTAGGTATGCTTAGGTACATGGCAATGCGATCATATTGATAGCCGTTTCTCCGTGCCTATATTTTTAGTACTTAGTAAACTATTCCGATTCGGTCTTGGCCGGTTTTTACAATAACAGTGGACATGGCTGGTTGCGACACAACTCGTGTTAGATTGTCAGGGTGTGGTTTCCTCGACGTAACTGGTAGTGATAAAATAAATAGAGCAGAGACAAATTGTGTGATATCGTGAGATAAACGCGATCGTTGGATATATAATAGAAGACTGTTACCTACTGACGATGTTGGTTGTTCAGAACCTGTTGATTGGCTGAATTAACTTTAAATACAGAATTTTAGTTTTTGTAGCAAATTAAAAACGTTATAAATTTTTAATTTGCAGTTGCTTATTTTTATCAAAAACTTATCGTGACTTAGGAACCGTACATTTTAACGTTGTTCTTTTTGTTGTTTAAATTTCATTAAAATCGTTACAGCACTTTCGGAGCCTATTCGATGCAAATAAACAAACTAGTGTTGTAATTAATTGAGTTTTTTTGTTTTTTTTTTATAGAGAGTTAGGTACAAAATTAGACCATGTCACTCTCGTAGAGAGCCACTCTTAAATACTACACACAATTAATTTTTATCTCGTACTTTCAAACCAATCAAAACTAATTTATACAGACCAATTGCTTCCTTAGATACCTAACTCTCTATAAAAAATAAAGATTAAAAAAAAATTGAGTTGCAACAATGACAACGATCCCTTTAAAACCACCGCTAACCACAATTATCAGAGAGCTTAGTCGTAATAATATAACATAATACATGATGTCTATAAGTTTCTAAAGCGTAGTTAAATGTTAAAAATGCATGGGATTCAACAAAACGCATCGCAAGCGCCGTAACGATGTCAGATTCGATCTAACTAGCGAAGGATGTAAAAAATATTTGGATAGCAATCCAAACAAGAGAATGGAACTAAGCACTCTGCTCATAAAGGTGTCGGTTGGCAGCGGACAACATGAAGCAACCGCAGACGACGTGTCGCAGCGACACTACTGGTTTCTATGTATTTCTATGAAATACCCTGCGCACTGCGCAGCTAGTGATACGAAGCTAGCAACACTTAAGGTGCAAGTTGGAAGCCTGCTACATGAAGTTGAAGCAGACGACGTGTCATCGTGACACTACTGGTTTCTTAGATAGATAGATAGAAAATTCTTTATTTGTACAACTTAAAGTAAATTACAATTTAAAATAAAACAATAAAGGAATATGTACAAACAGGCGGTCTTACCGCTTATAGCGGTTTCTTCCAGACAACCTTGAAGTAATAATATAAAACAATAATATTTAAAAACAAAACAATCTAAATAATCCTTATGGCTAAAAATACTACTTATTAATATATCTTACTTATATACCATAATATTCATATTAAAGATACATAAAATATTTATATTTATATAAACTAAGTACATAAACTTTACATAAATTTAATACAAGATGAAAGAAGTAGAATGCTAGTTAACATGACAGTTTCAGAAAATATTCTTTGACTCGTTTTTTAAAAATATTAATTGTTGGTGATCTTTGGATGGTTTCGGGAAGAGCGTTCCATAAACGTATAGCAGATATGGTAAAAGAACAGTCGTAGTGAGCAGTATTGTGAGAGGGAAAAGCAAGAGTGAGTTTGTTGGATGAGCGAAGAGTAGGGTTTTTATGTCCAAGGAAGGTGAATTTATCTTTTAAATAGTGTGGAGAATTTGGATTGAAGAGAATATTGTATAGAAGATGAAGAATGTGAGTATTCCGACGCATCTTGACTGGGAGCCACTTCAGTTTGGCCCGGTATTCCGATACATGATCGTATTTTCGAAGACCGAATATGAAGCGGATACACAGGTTTTGTAGGCGTTCGATAGAAGATAGGAGCTGTTCACTGAGATCACAGTAACACACATCTGCATAGTCTAAGATAGGAAATAATAAGGTTTGAGCTAATGTAATTTTAGTTGGGATAGGAAGGAAATTGCTAAGACGTCTGAGGGAAGCGGTGGCGGCAGTCAGCTTTTTGCGCAGCGTTTGTACTTGAATTGTCCATGATAGAGTTTGATCGAAGTGAACCCCTAGATTTTTAACGGTTGGGCTAAAAGGAACTAATGATCCATCGATATTTATACTCGGTAACTGCCTGAGGTCCACTTTGGCAATTAATTGTCTGCTACCAATTATAATGCATTGGGTTTTTGCGGGATTAAGGTTTAGACCGTAGTCTTTGCTCCATTGCTGTATTTTTTCAAGGTCTATGACGGTTTGTGCGATATTATGAGATAAAGAGGTGAGTGAAGAGTGTCTATATATCTGTGAATCGTCTGCGAACATATGGTAAAAGGAACAAATTATTAGGGCAATCGGGGCAATGAAGATAGAGAAAAGTAGGGGTGACAATACACTCCCTTGTGGTACACCAGCGAGTATATTGCACCATGAAGTTGTAGTGTTGTCAACTCTTATGCATTGTCGACGTCCAGAAAGAAAACTTTTGAACCATTCCAGGGACTCTTCTGATATATATAAGGACTTAAGTAAAAGCAGTTCTTATTTCTATGTATTTCCACAGAATACATGTTAGTTGGTATTTCTTTGAATAAGTGTCGCTAGCTTCGTGTCGCTAGCTGCGGAGGGTATTTCATAGAAATACATACAAACTGTCGCTGCGACACGTCGTCTGCGGTTGCTTCATGTCGCCCGCTGTCAACCGGCATCTTTATTCATAGAAATACATAGAAACCAGTAGTGTCGCAACGACGTCGTCTGCTCCCACTTCATGTAGCCAGCTTCCAACTTGTACTTAGTCTCTAGGATGTTCTCTAAATGATGCTCTTAAAACCTTACAATTCCTTAATATTCGTTTTCCAATCTGCTCACAAAAACAAAACTCAAATTCCTAATATTCGTTCATATTGCAACACTGATTGCGGATTTCCGGACATAACCGACAGGTGGCGACAGGTGTTGGTTCATTTGCAATTCCACTGCGAGTGACAATAGGAGCCAGCCCACCTCGTTGTGGGCGTTGAGGATGTTTATTGTAATGAAATGAGTGTTCTTATAAGGTTTGTCACTTATATTTTATAGGTGGTAAGTAGTAGAAAATAAGGAAGATAGTTCTTTGGCGAGGTAATATTAATATTCCTTTTTTCTTCAGAAAGAAATTTACACATTTTTTCGCCTATCGTTAGGGAACTTTATTAAAAAAAATAACTAGAAAAGGAGCAGATGAATAACCTTATGAGTTATGGTCTGCAATAGCTGCCGACTATTAAAGTATTACGTGTGGATGTGATCCTGTAGCTCTAATCACTGCTCTACCATGAGTTTGAAGCTATAGTATTTATCGATAGGGTGTTTTCACATTGGACGATAACAGTAACAACAGTCTACACGATATCGTCGGACTGGTAGTTTCATATAATCACTACTAAACGCTTTCACACGGTGTCGTTGTAGTCGTTATCGTCGTCGACAGATCATTGTCGTGTCGATGTCGGATGACGACACAATGCGGGATACTCGATACCGACTACGTAAATTTTTAGTATGGCAAATTTTACAGCGCCTCTAGCGATCACTCGCGGAACTAATATCGCCATACTAATGTAGTCGGTATCGAGTATCGACAAGAACTATATAGCTTTAAACTCACGGTAGAGCTAATAACAGGTCAAGCCGACCTATTCGTGACGAAATATTGACCTGTCCCACGTTTTCACTTTTAATGGATTCATTTATTACTGTATGTAAATTTAATTTATTTCGCTATTTAAGATAAAAGCTACGTATTGAGGGAAATTTAAACACAAACATTATACCTACATCAAATCATTACACAAAAGCCTCAGCCGCAAGTCTCGTTGACAGGTTCTTCATTGTTTTCGCGCTGGTTTATGTATGTTTATTATAACGGGCCGCGAGCGCGTCGGCCGTTATGTCAGCAATATCGCAATTGAAAGCCAACTCAAACATAGCGGTTAGTGTGCTACCGACACTTTATGCATCATCACCAACTGCAGCTAAAAAATATTCTAATATTGAATTGGATTGTGTGACATACAATCACACAATCCAATTCTCAGGCAGATCTATTTTGACCGCGCTTTACCTTCTCAAAATCTTACAAATACTTTGAACATATAAATATACATATAATACTAATAATACTCCCCACACCGGTTTCGGTGACGGTGGCCGGTTTCATTGAAACCAGGCCAGGTACGCAGGAGTAATTTTTATAGTGCCCAAATGTGTGCGCAGTACACAAGAGCACTCTCTATTCCTTTACTCTCATAACCCAGTGGGACGGAACTCGGAAGACCGACACGACTGGCGAGAGATCAGGCACAGGACCGACTTTTTACATGCCCATCCGACGCATGGATCATCTTATTTGTTAGACAATCAGGTGATCAGCCTGCATTGTCCTAACCAAACTTGGAAATAACATGTTTCCAACGCGGGAATCGAACCCAGGACCTCCGAGTCAAGAGCGACGCGCTAGACCACTGGCCCACGGAGGCGTTTATATACATATACCTATAACGTGACGGTAGAGTTTTGTAGAGTTTTAAAAAGTAAATTAAAAGTAAGAATACGGTTTACCTAAATGATGCAGTAAACTCGCGTCATTTTCCAGCTCCTGATATTAACCTTCTCTGGAGTTTCACGAATATTTCAAGAATTAGTCAAATCGGTACAGCCGTCCTAAAGTTTAAGTGAGACTAACAAAATTTAAATTTCATTTTTAGGGTTCCGTACCCAAAGGGTAAAATGGGACCCTATTACTGAGACTTCGATGTCTGTCTGTCTGTTTGTTCCTCTGTCTCCAGGCTGTAACTCAAGAATGGTAATAGCTAGAGAGTTGTAAGTTTCACAGGTTATGTATTTCTGTTGCCGCTATAACAGCAAATACTAAAAGCAAAATAAAATAAATATTTAAGGGGGGGCTACCATACAACAAATGTGATGTCCAAACGTTTTTTGGTCGGTATCAATGATGACAACAGGTAGGCACTTGAAATTTTCACAATACTTTAATATATATATTATAATTATAATGGAAATAAATAATCTTCGTAAATCTGGCCGCGATAATTCAGATGATAATTACATTACTAGTTTAAAGAACCTACGCATCTCAAGGTCACGTTATCGCGCCGCCGTCATGTTAGCGAAAAATAAAATGTTAAAGAATGCCGCGAATAGACTGGACAAAGAGGGCCCATGGTCCTCTTTATACCACGAGCTTAAGCCTAGTAGTAGTAATGAGCCGAGTTTTTTCTCAAATATTAAAATTAACAACTTATACACTTGTAGTTTAGAGGAAACGGCAAAGGCATATTTAAACGTTCTCATTCCAGACGACGAGCCCTCCTTGGATGATGAACACCACCGCGACATTAGGAGTAGAATGTTAGACCCCATTCATACGCCGGCCTCAGATTTACCAACTTCTGAGGAGTTAACTAAAATAGTGAACCTATTGCCGATTAAAAAATCTGCGGGCGAGGATAAAATATCGAATATTATGATAAAGCAAGCGTGTTTAGCGGCCAATTCATCGATTCTATATGTTTTCAATAGATGTATCGCAGAAGGTATATTTCCAAAAATCTGGCGTACCGGCTGCTTAAAATTAATACCTAAAGTGGGAAACAAACCCCCTGACGACCCAAAATCTTACCGTCCGATAACGTTGCTGCCGTGCTTAGGCAAACTACTAGAACGCCTTATCGTGCCTCGCCTGCTACCCGGTGGTACTAAATTTCATAGTCAACAGTACGGTTTCACCGCCGGGAAATCGACTGTTGACGCGGCGTTAGAAGTAAGAAAAATAGTTAATTCATCGGAAACTAAATACGTGGTCGCCATTTCATTAGACATATCCGGGGCCTTCGACCATGCTTGGTGGCCGATGGTACTATTAAAACTAAAGAATCGAGGGTGTTACTGTAATATTTATTCCATAATACATTCTTACTTTTCTAACGGTCAAACTAAGCTCCGTCTAGGACATTGTACACACGTCAAAGATTTAACGTGCGGCTGCCCTCAAGGATCGGTAATCTCGCCTAAATTATGGAACATCGGATTCGACGATTTGTTAAGTCTTCCACTTCCACTGCTTTGTATACTAGTCGGTTACGCCGATGACGGTTTTCTTATCGTTCAAGCAAACTCGCGTTCCGAAATTGAGTCTAAAGCCAACAGTTGTCTTAATTTAATATCTGACTGGGGTAAGCGTAATCGTCTGAATTTCGCCGCGCATAAAACTTACCAAATTCTTTTAAAAGGTTCCCTTATTTCTTCCCCTAGCATTAAACTGGACAATATAAACGTTAAACGCAAACAGTCACTATGTTACCTTGGTTTTCATTTGGATAATAAATTTACATTTTTGGAACATATAATTCAAACCGGTGAGAAAGCCAAACGTAATTTTTACTCGTTTACTAGAATATCTACTTCGACATGGGGCCTCTCATTTAAAACTCTTAAATTGATTTACACCGCGACTTACCTAGGCAGCATTTGCTACGGGGCCCCCGTGTGGGCCGACAGAGCAACTATCGGCGCGGCTCGTCGCAAGCTGCTGCAAAGCCAACGGCTGGCACTCATATTCTTATGCAAAGCTTACAGGACCACAAGCACTGAAGCCTTGCCCGTGTTAGCCGGAGTTTTACCCGTTGACCTTGAGATACAGCGCCGTGCGACTATATATTATCATAATAAAAACATTGACAACCCGTTCTTTTTAAGCGCTCGCGATAAAATTAAAATAGCAAGATTGTTTGAACCTTTAGATGACTCTGTGCAGAGCCTCATCTCCGAATGGCAGACGCGATGGGACTGTTCCACCAAAGGGCGACATCTATATAACTTTTTCCCTAATATTCGAGAACGGCTATCCAAACATTGGATGGATATTGACCACTGCGTTTCTCAATTCCTGACCGGTCATGGAAATTTTAAGGCTAAACTTTATGGATTTAAACTAGTAGCATCACCTATGTGCGAGTGCTCGACCGAAGGCAACATGTTTGAACAAACCGCTCATCATGTTCTCTGGGAGTGTGGTCTCTGGCAGGACGAAAGAACTACAATGCTAAACAACCTACTCTGTACATCGGGAGTCGCATACTACGGTGATCTCGTGGACAGCGCTAGGAACTTCCGTGCCTTCAAGCGTTTTTGTCACAATTATTATTGGCAACAATCTAACACAACCAAATCCAATATTAATTTAGCTATAGCGTAGTAGTCAAATTATTAACTTTTATTCCCGTGGTGCTTCCCCTTCAGTTCTTTGACTTTCGGTCACTGTAACTTTGTGCTGTCTCCCGCTTTGTATGGGGAGGGAATCTGGAATTCTTCCTACTCCTCCTATTCTTCTTCTGATTAATTTCGTTGCGGGTCCCAAGACAGTTTTAGCATGTCCCTCGGGCTCCCTGAGATCATATCAAAGGGTTTTCGTGGTTGGATACCGCTGTCGATCCTGGCGACACAGGAGATACAGTGGTGGGAATGTGTGGTGGGCCAAAGCCCGATTTAAAAAATACTTTAATATTATTTGTTAAAATAAAATAAACATCTAAGGAGGGCTCCCATACAAAAACACAATTTTGGCCTATTTTTGCTCTATAACGAACGGTACGGAACCCTTCGTGCGCGAGTCCGACTCGCACTTAGCCGATTATTTATATAGATGTGATGGAGAATAAATACATTTTTGTCTAAACTCTAAGCTTCAATATTAGTTTTAAAATGAGAACAGTAATCTAACGTATTTTGCGTAACAACACTATAATAAATACGTCATAATATTACGAATGTCGATATAAAGCTATAGTGTCAAAAGTTAAAACGAAAGCATAACTTCCGGATGTTTGAACGGATCTAAATATTGATCGTGATGATGCGATATTAACATAATATTATGATAATAGCATTATATAATCTGAATAATCTAAGATTGTAACGAGGCCAATCTTCAATGGGTTATAATTAAATTATTGGCTATTGTATAAAATATTATGGCATGACTTTTAAGTCGCTTTTATTATGATTATATGTAATAAATTGTAAGTATGTGCTTTTAATATATTGGTAGGTATTTCATTGCACAAGATAAATTATGTAATCTCAATCGTTGGATGATGAATAGGCCCAGACCACAAAAAGAGTCAAAAATGTCAAACTGTCATTTAAAATTGTATAAAATTTTGTAACTCGTAAGTCGTAATACAGAGATTTTGAAACTGAAATTGTTAAATTTATAATATTTTCATATAATATTAAATACCAAATCAAATATATTGTTGTTTTCCTAACTTCACTCCCTGGTACCTGGTACCGCTGTATTATTATTAATGTAGAGTCGTTGCACTTGCACTGGTAACCGGTACCAACCTACCTTGACTCTTGGGCTACAATTGTGTAACTCTGTGGTCACAGAATTAAACTGCCACATGCAAAATATGCTCAACGAGGAAACATTTCATAGTTTTACTAGGCTATGTACTACCGGTAGGTAAATGGTATTTTAATTAACTCTAGTTTCTTTAAATAAATTTAAGAAATTATAAGAAATTCAATGTGGAGCTACATATTGACCAAAGTGCCAAATATTTGTTATCAAATACTAAATAGAATTATATAACTGTATTTTATAAAGATAAAACCGACTTCAAAATTGTACGTAATTGAGAGTTAAAACTTCCTATCTCCAAAACTACTGAACCGATTTTGATGAAACTTGCACTATTCCCTAAGTTGAACAATACCTAGTACAATAAAAAAAGAATCACTCAAATCGGATTTGTAGTTCTGGAGATATGCGTGAACAAACATAAAAACATACATACATACATATTACATACATACATATATTATACACTTTTGGAATTTTGCACATTTGTTCAGAAGCTGTTATAGATTAACATATGCAAAAACTGGGCAGTTCTGGAAATATTACATACATACGCGTCGAATTGATAACCTCCTTTTTTTGAAGTCGGTTAAAAATCACAAAACACTTCCTAGAATCTTTTGTGCGCGGTAAGATCTAGCAATGCAGTTCTCATGGAAACGTTTAGTATTTGTCTTTAGGCATTTAACAGACGAAATAAAAGAACTCGTTTTATATTGTTGCTCACGTAATCTTGAACAATGGTCCACCTACGCAGTGCAATTACACTATAATTGTGACCTACGTGTATGGCTAATGATATGAAAGCCATATTTGGCCTGTCAAACTACCGTTCATGTACATTATTTCAGCACTGATTCATTTAACTTCGCTTATCAGACGCCTACACTGACAATTGTACATTCAATTGTTCTTTTTTTAAAACGATTGTGGGATTTGCTGATTGCGACATTTATTTTGAAATTTTAGAAAACATTGCCAGACAGTGTAATTATATTTTTGTACTAAAATCGTTATCTAATACACAAAATTATCATGTCACGGTGTTTGTTGAGAAACTGCGACGACAGGCTGGATCGATTTTGTTTTTTTTGCAATACTTAATTAAGTTGTTGATTCTTGGTGGGTATAGATGGTCTTGATAACCAGTTTTAGCTATAGGTACCACCCCATAGAACTTCAAAAACTTGACTCGACTATCTCTACATGCAGGCATCTTAGTTTCATCGTTCATTCCACGACTGACGACGTTCAAAAAGAGTATTTATGATACCTATTTTGAATAAAAAGATATTTTATTTTATTTATTTTATGCAGTAATATAATTTTGAACAAATGTACGTGAAAGTCTGATACAATTATTTCTTTAAAAGATAAGACGCTACTCACATGCCACAATTATGCCACAGTCAAGGGTTATGTCGCTGCCACAAGCATGTCACAAGTGCCACAATTATGCCACAGTCAAGGGTTATGTACACTGCCACAAGCATGCCACAAGTGCCACAATCCGCACGGGCCGACATTCGGATGAGTTTGATTGACTGACTCACTGGCGCTTGTTTGTAAATAAAGTCATTGGTCGTGTTATGATGTAACGAGTGTGTACTGTGTATAATATTATAATAATAGTATACTTAAATTTATTATACTTTCGTATTGAGCTATATGAAAATGAAAAGATATATTTGAAGCACAAAATCAGCTATTAACTTTTAATTCTACTTCCTACTTTTATTATAAATACAAAAGTCCGTTTGTGTGTTACCTTTTAACGTCTAAGCCACTGAATCGATTTTGATGAAATTTGGTACGGAGATAGTCTGAGTCCCGGATAAGGATATAATATACTTTTTATTCCAAAAAATACGGAGTTGCGGGTGTGTTCTAGTATCAAATAAATAACTGTTATTTTCAAGGCCGTCGTACCCGTAAATTGGCCATTATTTAAAGCCTTGAATGCCGGATAGGCTGTCCACGTCCACTTGACTTGACAGCTGAAGTATGGAGAATCTGTCAAAAAAGTTGTGGATAGCCTATCCGGTACTTTATCAGGAAGTGGTGAAACAGGCCCTAAATATTAAGAATTTAACGAGGTGCGCATAATATCGTTATTGCAATCTCTCATTGCGTTACAAGTTTGCAAACAGTATTCATATTTTGCGTAGTATCCTTGTATTTTCTGCCTTACTATGGTCCTTATTTCCTCACCATAGAGGTCCAGTCGGAGGTAAAACAATTCTGAATGGTGACTCCAGTCCTATATCCTGTGGTCCTTTCCTCGTCTAATTTATGAATCAATTGTACACCGCCTCGTCGAATTCCGAGACGTTTCCTCTGCCATTCCACGAAGCTTTTGCCGTTTAGTCACTAAGGAACTGTCTATATAATGTATCTAATAAGATGTATCCTCTATTATTTTGATGTTGGTGAGTCAAACATGCAGTGAAGGAAGAAATTATTTAATTTCACATTCATATCCGCAGGGCCTACGCTCGATCCGGTACCTTATACCTACGTTTTTTTATTCTGAACTATCTTAGTGAGTAGTTTACATTTTACAATGGTTAGTTATTAGTTTCTTACATCTATACTAAGATTATAAATGGAAATGTATCCGTCTGTCCGTCTGCCTGTTTGTTACATCTTCACGCTTAAGCCGCCGAACCGATTTTAGTGAAATGCGGTATGGAGATAGTTTGAGTCCCGTTAAAGGACATAATATGATATTTTTATGCCGGAAAAATGTATGATTCCCGCGCGATAAATGAATTTCTGCACAACGGAGTTGCGGGCGTCATTCAGTCTCACATAACTATTTGGATAAAATAATTGATAAGATTTGATACACTATGTAAATAATTAAAGGTGTAAAAATTATCACTATGCTCGATATTTACATAATTTCTAAAATGTTTCTGAACGCGGTTTGTAGAGTCGAGTTAAATAAGAACGAATCCTTTTGATAGTTACGTAAAGATACGACTATCAAGAATATTTATGTGGGTACGCAGGCCACTGGTCATGATAGACAACGTGTTACTTAACAAAGTTCGCATATTATACCTGTAAGTATTTCAGTTTTACAAATATAGCCAGTTCTTGTGGTTCTATTGGCATTTAAGCGTGCGGAATTTCGTCAGAAAAGTTCCCATGCGTTCGCCGACGTTATATAATAATTTATCAAGATGATTATCAATGTAATATTCGTATTGCTAAATCCTCTTGCCTTAAATAGATTGACTTATTGACCTTAAATCGACAATACTTTTCGCAGAACCTAATTATTGACAATCGAAATCTACGAGCTACGTTTTGAATTGCAATTTGCTAGCATAGAGTCTATAAGAATTAAAATATTACGTACGCTGCGATACATCAAAATATGTACAAGTTTCAGGACATAATATTGTATTTTTTAAATTTAAAGAACACCAATGTCCGCTCATGTCGCTCATGAGCCCTTTTTCCACCGACATAACATTTTAGGTATTTATAAGAAGCATACCTCATATATAGATCATAGATATTGTGCCATAAATATTATAGTTTCTAGTACCTGAAACCACACATGACCGTGATATATAACAAAATATCAAGGGCATGTGTGCAATTGAATTTCTAATACACGGTGTATCATTGACAAATTCTGAGTTTATTTCTTAGACGAAACCTTTCCAACAAGGTTGAGATTTGGATATAACAATCTTCAAGATGTAAGATGTAAGTAGAATGGATAGGAATAGAGTTAGGAACCTCACATCACTGCAGCACACATTTTAGGATCTTTTTCGAAAATTTTAAACGTTGTATTTTTCTTAATATAAGGTATTCTATGGCATATTAAGGCCTACAAACCCTGCTCTACGTGCCACAGATAATAATCATCTCATTGTCATTCCGAAGTCATTACAAGCACATTAAACTGATTATGATATGGCTCCCGTCACAATTGGTCATTATTTACATAACTGTAGTTGTACAATCTATTTAGTTACGTTCGCTTGTTATAGTTAACTTCATACGTTTAATCACTACGGATTTCCATTAGCAATTAGCCTGGATTCTACATTAAGTGGTTAAGCGTTAGTTTTCTAATTCATCATCAGGATCATCTTATTGCTTGACGGTGAGAACATTTGAGCCGCAATAGGTTTGCCCCATTTGCCCTATCTCCCATAGAGAAACTAAAGTTAGGATTTATTTTTATGGATCTTTTTTATTTCCAATCTGACTATCGGGTTTTAAAAGTTTCTCTCTTTGTTCTAATTTTTAAATCTTAGGTGAACCTGATGAATATTTCACAGATTTTGTATGAAAAAAAGAAAAGTTTCTTTATTCAAATCCAAGTTATCTGACAAATTAGCCCTCAACTTTAGACTATAATAGTCTATTCCAGACTACCCTCTCCTAAAAAGTTAATTAAATTTCGACATTCAAATCCTGAACGATTTATTTAGCGCTCGTGCTTCGGCGCACGCGCAGCGGCCTTTGCTTATAATTACGTTTAAATTGTGCTGTGTAATTAAAAGTTATGCTGTCATTATACGCCCATTGTTCCCGTGACCTTTCGCGTGATATTTTCGTTTACCTCACTCGTATCTTCCTATACACGTACTTCCGAAATATTTTTTTTTATTGTTACATTCAGACACGTGAGGTCTTTGTCTGTTTCGAGTTATGTAAGCGTATAAACAAATGTGCATTAATTGCTCTATCTAGATTTTAAGTTATTTATTCAAAACACGTTTATAGCCTCCTATTGTTCAAACTTTATATCTTTTGGATAACATCCGTCAAATGTCTATCCCTCAATAGACCTTTAGAGCTATTATGTAATGGTCGCAGGTCGTAAGTTCAAAAAAGTTTACTGAAAATTTTACTACGGTTAGCAGACCTAGCTGCCCTGTGAACTTTGGGACAAACGCCAGTTGCTAGTTGCTACTAACAGCCGTATGTCGGGGACTAATATATGTATTCTGTGGTCGGGAACAAAACTGTTTATACAGTAGGACAGTAGACACAAACATTTGTTTCTATTTTTCATTTGACATGACTTTTGGAAATATATTGTAATTTGTAATTAATCTATTATCAAGAGTTATATTACACTGCAGCAAATATTTTTATAACACGTGTAAACGCGCATAACTGAACATTTATGAATTATAGAAGTAATAAAAATTTTATATCTTCCTTCTGGACTTGAAAAGGCTAAGCATGAATGTCAGGGATACGTTGTAGGCGAATTTTGTCCTTACACGGTCTAGCATAAATGCATAATAATTAGAACATTCGTAATGCTACTAGTTAAAGACTAAGCGCGTCTTTAATACGCTATGAGGTAACTGTTTTTAGTGAACTTTTTGTGAAGCAAATATTAAAATAAGTTATCACAAAAGAAAGCAAGTTTCGGATTTTGAATGTTGTATGTTAATATCACTTAAATATTAATATTTTCAATGTTAATTGTAAAAAAAAGTGTAAAAAAATAGTAAATACTTTTACGTAAAGTTTGAACACAAGTAAAAAGTACCTAAGTTTTTAAGTTGTATGCTGCGACATGATAATTTTTTTTCCTAGCCTATGCTGTCCCACTGCTGGGCAAAGGCCTCCCCCAAGGTCTTCCATTGTGCTCGCTCCTGCGCCACCGCTGGCCAGCAAGGCTGGTATGCCTCCAGCTCATCGCGCCATATTGTTCTAGGCCGGCCACGGCGTCGGCGTCCATCTTCCGGTGCCCACTCTGTTGAGATCTTTGCCTAGCGATCATGATAATTAATTTAATAAAATTGCTCCTACATTTTTTATTAAGTATGTAATTTGGGGCCGTCTAATGGGCTATTCACCCATATCCTTGTTTGCTCTCTTTTATATTGGTTTTTCGCACCAAGGATAATTAATAATATAAAATAATTGTAATTGTAATCCATCACGCCATGGACTTGATAGATGGTTAAAAACTAACGTTTTATTAATTATATAAAACATTGTATCATCGTCAATAATATCCAAGAGAAAAATATTCAACAAGTGCCGTCGTGCGTTACGTCATATACTACAACCCATTTTCCTGCATTCTTACAGGAAAATGAGAACAATTAGACAAACTCACGACAGGAGAATGTTTATCGTGATCTTCTTTCGTGTCGTAACTGATCCGTGGTGTATCATTAACATCTTACTATCATACGTTCCTAGTACATGTCAAAACAAACCGTTACTACACTTCCTATTGTGTTTCGTGCTATCGCTTTAAGAGCAATTAGTAGTTAATGTTATACTTGTTGGCCTAGATCAGTGTGATGCAACATTCGGTAGTTATAACACTCCAAAACACCTGGGAGTTTAGTTTAGGATTCATGTTGTAAAAATGTATCTAATTAAAATATTTCATGGTAACAGAATGGTAGGCAAGCAAAAGCGAGAAGTTTGTAACGTTTTATTTGTTTTTCATTCAAGTTTGGACATACTGTAAAGAAGAAACTGTACTTAGAACGATTAGGAAAAATGTCTAGACAGACTTAGTAATTTAAAATTAAGTAACAATAGCGAAAGTTAATCTGAGTGTAGGCTCGATCTCAACGCATCTTATGGATTTCTATGTCATTGACTTATCATATTGTGATCCAGTTCTGTTCGTCACATAAATAATAATTATAATATGAGCGGGTTGCACCAACTTGCTTTAACTATAACTTTAACCTTAACAAAAATCAAATGAACTGTCAAATCCCTAGTAAAAGTCCATAATGGACGCCATAATATTTGATGATAACCTTAACTACGCCTTTGGTGCAACCTACCCTAAAATATTACTAAAATAACTTCAATCTAAAATAGAAACTATTTTCAATTAAATTTCAACCATAAATATTATAATATTATTATAGCTGAAATAGTAGTTTCTATTTTAGCTCACATGTATTCTACAGTATATTATACCGCAGACGGCAGAATACAAGTGAACGAAGTCGAAGACAATTACTAAATAAAAATATGGAAGTGGGTAGAAAATCTGCATAAAAGTCATAATCATAAAAATATAGGACAATTTAGTGAATCATCACACAAACAATAGAGATAACAGTGGGAGGAATGCAGGCGGCGAGGATTAGACCTCAAGGGCATGAATTATTTTCTTCACGTCATAGTTGAAGGTTTGCGGAATAACTCGTGACTGCACATGCGTTGCCAATAGGGAACGTGCGCAACGAAGGTCCTGCGAACTTTTGTCGATTCGAAACTAGCCTATATTTTCCTTGACATGTGTGGCCACCTAAAGTTCCTGTTGTTGTCTATGGCGTCACAAACCCGAAATTGTATGTTATTTCTGGCAATAATTCATCTTTCAGTCTCATCAGTTCTTGCACGTTACTATAAAGTTTTGTATACAGTTTTGGTATAGAAAACTTTATAGTCCCCTCCACCAATAGTTTTAGGTAATCGTTTGTCATCTAAGCAAGCGCAACCAAGAATTAATAATATTGAATTCAGACGTTGACTAAGAAAGACAGAAGAAAGAAGATCGAGGAAATATTATGCCGAGAGGAACTGTTATTAATTATCTACAATATCATAATGGTAGAACTACTGTTAACAACAATATTACCATAGAGGACATCTCATTTTTGTTCATATTTTCCAAGGTAGTGATAATAATTGTTATGAATCGCACCTAATATGTATAAAGCTATTTAATGATTTTGCCGGTTATTAATATTAATAAAGGAAATTGCAGTAGTTTTAACTTTAAATGGTATGCAGGTAGAGCGTTGAGTGAGTAACAAATTACAATATTTCCACTTCATGGTATGCTCTACCTACACAAAAACTGAGTGGTCATAGACAAAGAAAATCTAGGTCCAAGGCAAAGCATGACCTTAGAAATCTAGAAATTAATAATTTAATAATATTAAAATACTCTAAATGGCCTTGATTGCCAGTGTTACTTCTAATTCTAGGTCTTAATGCATTTTAGTTGTAAAACGCTTTAGGAAGTTAAAAGTTTACTAAAGATAATATTTTAAATTTTTGTAAATGTGAGGTGACTTCTTCTTAACATCTATCCGACATTTGTTTATCCAGTTTAATAGTGGCCGTATTGTTTAACTTAAAAATAACGTATCACCTAGGTAAACTCTATTAATTTTTATAGTTATTAAAACTTAGTACCTAGGATTTAACATTATAATATCAGTGTGCACCGCACATCGCCCGCATCACAGCGACTAAATCAAAGTATCCACTGCACAGCTACCGCGTCAGTTTCCGCAGAACAGCAACCGCATCATAGTGTAGCACCCGCAGCACAATATCCGCATCACAATATGCTGCGAATACTGTGATGCGGATATTGTGGGTGCTACACCACAATGCCGAATTATTGTAACCGCAGCACATCAACCGCATCACAGTATTGACAGCACAGAAACCCCATCACTCTACATTCTACAGCACAACTCTCCCCGGCAGCATCCCCCCACATCCCAGGACCTGCATTAGAGTATCAGCAGCACAACAACCGCATCACAGTAAGAACTTACAGCACAACAACTGCATCATAGTATCGACAGGACAGCACCCGCGTTATAGTTTCGACAGCACATCAACCGCATCACAGTATCCGCAGCATTTACATTGCGCCGCGTGACGGAGAGCAGTGTTACATAACACGGAACGCACTATCCACTTTTACTGCATGGAGCAAATCTTACGTAAAACTGTATCAAAATTAGTATTCACAAGAATACCGATTTATTCCACATCAATGTTACCACATTGTTCTATCTTAAAAACGTATTGGGCAAGAACTAATGTAAAATGTGTGTACTTTTTGGATTGTACAAAAGCTTTTGAAATTATAGACTAGGAGAGCAACGCAATATTGTAAAGTATAGTTTACTACCGATAGAGAATAAACTACTTGTAACAGTAGATATAAATTACAACACACACCTGCAAATATTACTGGCAGTCAATAAAAAGAGTTACATTTACCACGATTTATATTTACCCAGATTCTGAGACGTTCTACTATTCTGTATATCTATACCATAGATTTATGATGGGTCTCGCGCGCGCGCTCGATTACGACTAATCAATAAAAATAAATTACAAGACCACAGCAACTTATTTTTCCCCATTGATTGGGCACCAGTCACGTATCTGGCAACCCGATTATCTACGCAACAACAATATTTGTGCATTGTTTTACACACACTACAATCATAGTAAAAGGAGAGCTACAATATGCTACAATATTGAGTTGCCGCATTCAGACATCTGTTTTCTCTATAGAGCGCGGTATCTAGTCGAGCGCGCGCGCGAGACCCATCATTAATCTATGATCTATACTAATATCAAATATTATAATTCTGAAGAGTTTGTTTGTTTATTTGTTTGAACGCGCTAATCTCAGGAACTACTGGTCCGATTTGAAAATTTATTTCAGTGTTAGATAGCCCATTTATCGAGGAAGGCTATAGGCTATGTATTATTAAGCTAAAACCAATTGAAGCGAAGAAACAGAGGAAAATGTGGAAAAAACGGGGAGAATTATATGAAATTGCTTATTATCTAAGGATCTACTGCAGCAATTTTTATGTTATTTGGCACACATGAAGAATAGACCACATGACACATAGGTTATTTTTTGCGGAAAAATGTAAGGTTTCCGTGAAATTCCTAAATTACACGGGTGAAGCTGCGCGGAACATCTAGTTATACATAATAATTATACAGTGTATAATTATGTTTATCAGCTAATGTTAAGCAGTTTGACTGATAGATCAACCCACAGGAGAAACCAAAGGGTTGACACTTAAATAAAACTAAAAAATAATAAAGTAGCTTGAAAATACATCCATCATTTTGATGTTTATGTGCCACTGGTATTTATAACCGCGGATTTTCGTATTGTATTTGGGAGTGCGAGTAAAAACTTGTGATGGATGACTTTCGAAACCCGTCGCTTTGATGTCAGTAGGTAAGTGTAACTCCCACATAATTATACTTATTGTATTACTAAAACAACGACGCGAAATCAAGCAGCCTTATTCTTTAATTAATTTTGTTTTATTTTCTTTTCTTTGCATGAAGAAAATTATTATCCTTCTTATTTACAAGTTATAACTTATACCTTTGATGAAAAGAGGGGTGTAAGGGCCCGTATTCATTTTGATTAGTAATAAGTGCAAGTGATTAGTGCAAGTGATTAGTAATCAAGAAGGAAAAAGTACGTGTGGACAGCGACTGATTTAGTGCAAGTCCTTTTATTTCTCCTAATCCCTAATCACTTGCACTTAAGACTTGCACTCGCACTAAAAAAGTGAATACAGGCCCTAAGTGCAAGTCCTTTATTTTCTCCTAATCTCTAATCACCTGCACTCACATGAACCGTTTTTGATCTAGTTTCTTTTGTTTCAATGTTGACATAATCGAGAGTGTTCTTAGCTGCTATTAGCATAATCAGCCTATTCCGTGCTGAAAAATTTGGGTTTATCTTCTTTATGAAAATTTTTATTCGGTTGATGTTTTTAAATCTCTAAAAACATGTCTTCGTCCCAATCGACGATATAGTTCTCAATTTGAAATATTCTAAGCCACAAAATGAATAGAAAATATACACAAAGAAGAGCCAGCAACCACAAAAGCAGCTATTTATTGTAAAGCTATGTGCAGTGTGCACACAATGGAAGTGACTGTCGAAATTACTATTTATTGTACAATTTCAAATTGTCACTCGATTCAGAATGTTCTATATTATATGATCTTTAAGGCATTGATAAATTGCGTTTGCGAAACGCTGACAAGTTCAAAAGATAAACACACTGTATAATGTATTGTAGAATCGGTAGAGTTAATTTTTTTAGTCTTGTTATAGCATTGAGCTAAGAAATTGTATATTTAGTATTTACGAGAAATTAAAGAATTGCAAATCTTTGTTAAACGACTAGGAAAGAATTTAAACTCTTGCAGATTTAAGAAACATTTGTGTGGATAAGATTGAATGACTTTTCGTCCTAAAAAACGATAAGGTCTCTCAATATAAAGATTATAAATTATAATGATATTATGATAACTTAGAAGCATTCAATATGAAGGTGGCGGATCGCGTAATATTTTGATATTTAGTTTGAATATCATCATTAAATGTGTTGTCATTTACAAGAATTCGATACTGTAAAGTCAAGTGGGTAAACGTGATATTACGAAAGAAATAAAAATGATGTTGTACACCGACCTTAATAAGCCAATGTGGTTTTATAAGAGTCACGATAATAAACAAGAACAGTATTTATGACACGTAGTAGGAACCAATTTATAATTATTATGTAGACACTTTAAACATTAAATCCCGGGAAAGGGCAAGAATAGTTTTTGTCCCAGAAAATTAATATTGTAGAGCTTACACGAAACCAACGCAACGAAGTTGCGAGCCACATTTTAAAGTATAAGTACAATTTCTTTGCTCAGTTGTACTTAATTTACATGCTCTATACATATTAAATATATAATTCAAATCGAATCATCATCAAAAACAGCCTAACCTACATTTTAATGAATATTTAATATTTTATAAGTTCATGGAGACCTTAATTAGCCATCGGAAGTAACATAATATGGCATTCTGTAATATTATATTAATTAAGTTATCCCAGCATTGAAATTCTTGATCTTCACGATTTTTGTCTAATCGTAATTTTATGACTTAAATTAAGCCATTAAAATTACATGATCGCTTTGAATATGCATGTGGCGTTTTGTACAGTTACGGCCTTATCACACTGGCGATTAGCGAGCGATTTGAAAGCGACGCGACTGCGCAGCGCACACCCCGCGATGACGCCGCGATTACGCGGCGTGCACGCAGCTTGCCTTCCGCGTTTTGGACACTCAGTAGCAAAATGGATTCTGACGAGAAAACACTACTGCTCAAACACTATCTACAATCTCTAGACGAGTGTACAAAATGGCGTCCACGCCACGCCGCGACGACGCGCGACGCTGCGCTGTCGCGTCGCTTTCAAATCGATCGCTAATCGCCAGTGTGATAAGGCCCTTACAGTCTTACTTTGAAATGATTATTTAAATAATATTAAAAAGTATCCGAGAAAAATATCTCGAGCTCTAAGAAGGAAGTTTGGATTTTTCGTTTAATTCCGTAGAACTTTGCGAAATATGATTTTAATGGCTTTTAAAAAAGTTAAAAAGCATAGCTTACTATCATAAGTTTCGAATGTTGTATTTAGCTTCTTTTGTAATTTGAAATAAACAGATTTTTATCTTTATTTTTTTTAAGAATTGGATCTAGTGGTTAAGCAATTGATAATGTAGTAACTAGTGGGTACTAGGTAGTAGAAATTAGATTGTGGCTTATTAATATGAACCTCGTCTACAAGCTCTACAATTTAATATGACAGTAGATGTAGACAGATAACAAATACACTTGTTCGTATAATAAAGTAACCAATTGGCTTTGTCCACATTGTGCCTTTTCTGTTCGTCATGGGCATGCGTTATAGCGCAGTCAACAGCGAACGTGAGGCATGCCCGTGACGCGCGTTAAAATCGTAGCCGCCCGCTCGCTATAACACTTTTCTTTCAACGCCGCGCGGGTGGATTTTGACGCATTCAATTATTGAACATGCCAAACGAATGTTGAATAAAAAGAAGATGACGAAAATTGAAGATGAAATTGCATAATGTGGACATAGCTAATAACCTTTCTTGTTTGGCTAGCCTTGTGTGTGTTCTTAAAAAAAACTTTTTTTTTTTTTTTTTTTTTTTTTTTATTTATTTTAAGTCGCAAACTTCTTTTGTTATCTCTATTGATGCTTTTATTATTGATAGGAAATACTTGATCGTTGATTTGAATTATTGGAAAGTTTTTTAAATAATGGATTGATTTAAATGACTATAAAAACACTACATTTTCTATGGAGATTTTTGGCTTTGACGATACTATTACAATATAGTTGTATATTGTATAATGTAATATATTGTTAGCTACATAAAATACCGATACTGTTATATTATCAGTTTATGATCTAAACGTTTTTTGATGATGTTATGTGACATTTTCCTCAAATGTGTGGTCTCAAAATGGCAAGGTTACTAATTTCGGACAAATTACAGCAAACATCGAGATAACAATAGCACTTTATAACTTTAAAATGTCATATATAAAAGCGATTTGTTTAATATATTGCCACTTTTTTTGTTTTTTGTTTGCATTCAACTTATTCGGTAGAGTAATTTCTAAGAAAACATTAACCATACTTTTTGTTGAATAAAACAATATGTTATATGACTGTAAAGATTCTTCTTTTCAGTCATATTTTTCATTCTTTACAGTCATATCGGCCAAGTGCGAGTTGGACTCGCGCACGAAAGGTTCCGTACCACAATAGAGCAAAAATAGACTGAAAATTTTTGTTTTTTTGTGTGGGCCCCCTTTATTATTTATTTTATTTAAATTTTATTATAAAATTATTAAATTGCAAATAAAACTGAGTATTTTTTAATATTTCAAGTGCCTATGTATTGCCGTTATTGATATCGAGAAAAAATTGCAAAAAATCAAGTTTATTGTATGGGAGCCCCCTTTAAATATTTAATTTATTTTGTTTTTAGTATTTATAAATATAATTATTGTAGCGGCAACAGATATAATTATACATTACACAATATGTGAAAATTTCAGAAGTCTAGCTATAGCGCTTCTTGGGTTACAGCCTGGAGACACACAGACAGAAAGACGGACAGCCGGACAGACGGACGGACAGCCGGGCAGACATCAAAGTCTTAGTAATAGGGTCCCTTTGGGTACGGAATCCTAAAAAAGATAAAAAAATCTTTAAAAATCGCCTGTTTATTGCTGACTAAATGATTGTAGCGTTGTAGCATCCTGGATATCAATAGGATATTATAATATTACTGCAATGTTGCATGCCAAACGGCAGCACCAGGATAGACAGTAATAAAAAGTTTTGTTCGACGCTTGACAACGCTTATCGTCAATATTCTCACATGGCGTGTGCAACATGTTGGATTTTGGCCGGATTCTTTACTATATGTGCTAGTAGCGCCCTCTGCACTCTGCCTTTGCATAATATTCCATATTCAATAGTAAAAGTATTAAATACATTAAAATTTACGTAAAGCGATTTTTCAGTAAATCACATTTCCCAAAACGAATCCCGTTTACCTAATCGTGCAGATATAATTAGCAGCCATTTTGAGCGCATTTAAGACGTGATAACCGGCGGCACTCTACGTAATATCAATTTGACCGCTGGCCTTGGCATACAAGCGTGTTAGTTTCACTCGAATGGGGTCAGCATTTTTTGTTCTTACCGTGAAATATTAGATCTGCAGGAAAGTATCCGCGTTACAGCGTGTATGGGTTGTCGCAACGCATTTGTTTTTCCTATGCGTCATTTTTTTGAGTAACCTGTTTGCGTATTGTTTAGTACGTACCAACTACTGTGGGTTATCAAATTTTTACAGCCTTGTCATATTGCCTGCTCCTGATGCTCTTAAATGAAAAAACGAACCGGTCGTTAAAGAGTAAGCGTTAAAGTTTATTGGTCTCTGCTCTCACTTGCCTATTGAAATATTGTTTCGAATTAAAAATCATCTCAGGAAATCGAGAGTAGAAATTTTCTTAAACCTACCACTATATCTACTGAAGAATATATTATAATATAAAGCCGTTTTCGATATACCCGACCGAAATTAAATTCATTGACTCGTTATAGTACAGGAAATGCACATAAACTTACCTCAGTCTTCTAACAGAGAAATGAAGCAGCGTTGGCTACGTACTGTGACTCCATCTGGTTGTTCCGCATTTTTGTCGATTCTATTCCTTCATGCATTACTCATTGTACATCCATAATATCCTGAAACAATACAAAATAACAAATTAATTAAAACAATCATCATTAATTAAAAAATTGACAGGATTCCGCCGTAAGCTTTTAGTGGAGATCAAAGTGATACTCGGAATACTATTTTAGCTAGTTTATTATTATAATAGGGAATAACTACGCAAAGGTTGGAGCGGAAGGCGCTATGCATACAGTAAATAATACGACCCAAATCCGATGTGTTTTATTTTTTCATGTCTATTAAATAAGAGGGGAAAACGAGCAAACGGGTCACCTGAAGCAACTACCGTCGCTCATGGACACTCGAAACATCAGAAGAGTTTCAGGTGCGTCGCCGGCCTTTTTAGAGGGAATACGCTCTCTCCTTGAAGGTTTGCTGATCGTATTGGTACGTAAATACTGCTGGCTATAGCTCGTTCCAGAGTTTCACTAATTTTATCAGAATATTGGCAGAAACGTTGTCAAAAACGTCGAACAAAACTTTTGTCTACCGCCTATGCTGGTGCTGCCTCTAGCGAAAACATTGCAGTAATATATCATATTATCATTTATTTATTGCAATTATTGCATACTGAAATTTTATTGTTATCATAATATTGTCTGTTGTCGCGACACAATAAAACCCGGGTTAAGTAAAGCGCATTACGTTTTTTATAACAGTGACCTTGACGAATAAGGATTGTAGAGTACTTTCGAAAAGTACGTAACCTCGTCATCATGATCAGTCCGGATTCGTTTTTGTTACACAAAGGTAATTGACCTTGTGCGCAAGATAATATAATATATTGTCCTTAATTGCATCTTAAATAGCGTGAAATATAGAAAAATTGCAATAATTTATCTTCTTACGAGCCTTTATATCACTTAGTACTTAGTAGGCTGTGTAATATCAGTTCTTATTAAAATTATTTTAGAACGTGCGTACTCTCTCAATATGAGAAGAAAGATTGTAATTTTTAATTATAAAATTATTATTGTAAAAAATTGGCCATGTGCGAGTCGGACTCGCGCACGAAAGGTTCCGTACCGATATAGAGCGAAAGTAGACAAACAATTTTGTTTTATTGTATGAGAGCCTCCCTAAAAATTTATTTTATTTTAATTTTACTATTTGCGAAAACTTTTAAATGGCTTATAGTTACGATTTAGTTAAGTTAACTTATAATAATAGCTGTAAGTTTTCCTAAGAAATAAAAATAAATAAAAAATAAAAGTACAAAATAAATATCATTAAGGATTTTGTGAAAATTTCAAGTGCCTATCTGTTGCCATTATTGATATAGAGCAAAAAAAGGTAAAAAAAATCACGTTTGTTGTATGGGAGCCCCCTTTAATTAATATTAATTTTATTTTGTTTTTTGTATTTGTTGTTATAGCGGCAACATAATATAATATATACATAATCTGTAAAAATTTCAACTCCCTAGCTATTACCGTTCTTGAGTTATAGCCTGGAGACAGACATTCGGACAGACAGACATCGAAGTCTTAGTATAGGGTCCCGTTTTTAGGGTTAGGGTTCCGTAGTCAACAAGGAACTCTTAAAGTTTCGGTCTGTCCGTCCGTCTGTCCGTCTGTCTGTCCGTCCGCGGTTTTGCTCAGAGACTATAGGACCTACAAAGCTGTAATTTGGTATGAATACACATATTAATAATGCCGACAAAATGCCGACAAAAATATTTAAAAAATATTTTTCTTTATGGTACCTCCCCTACACATCAAGCGGGGTTGAATTTTTTTCGCGCCCATCCCATAGTGTGGGGTGTCGTTGGATAGGTTTTTTAAAAATATTATGAGTATTTCTAGATCATTTTCCGATTTAGGGATCTATTTGTGAAATATTAAGTTTTAAAGTGGAAAAAATCGTTAGAGTCCAGTGTTCCCTCCTTCCCTTCTACCAGCTAAGCGGTTGATTCTGGAAATGTAAAAAAAATTCACGGGAGTAGGAAATATGCTGAATTTAAAAGGAAAACTATCACGGCTAAGAAGACTTCATAAGTTATTGAGTAATAGTCGATCAACTAAAAAAAATATATTCGGCGAAGTATAAAGGAAGTATATAGGAACTTTTCGTTCAAATTCCTTTGAGATGATGTTGTTAGTAGTGTCAACTTTAAAACATGTTATAAATGTACATTCATTGACCATACAAAAATTTTCAAAAACTAGCGGTGCTACGGAATCCTATATTGCGCGTGGCCCGATACGCACTTGGCTGGTTTTTTTTACCTTTTGGGTACGGAATCCTAAAAAGGAAAAGCTGTCGTAATGTAGAGTATAATATTAGTAGAGCAACTTGTATACTACCCAGGCAGGGTTTTCGTGGCGTTGTACTTTATGCTTCATTTTGTTACTTAGGACAAAATATAAGTTCGCTGTTAAGCATTAGTGTCCTAACCCACAATTTTTTTTGTTGTTTTTTGAATGCAGTCTTGTTCTAAATCATCTAAAGAACATAACTCAATAGGTAGTTAGTATACGAATGCTTAACAGCGTCGATTAATTATAGTATATTGAATACGCAAAAATGATAATTAAAAATCATTGTATTAGCAAAAACCACCCCGCTAGATCCTAGATAGTATATTATAGTATAGTACACTATATAGTACAGTACTCCAAAATTAATAATGCGCATGAATGACCGTGACGACCGTGTTACAAAATCTACAGAAATATCACGACGAACTTTGACTAATATAATATTATGTATCTTAAACGCAGTGCAATTAGAAAATGCAATATCGTCTAATAAAACTCAAAGTTTAAGAACTACCTGTTAGCATGTAGAGGCGTTACTATTTCATCAGTAGGATGCATCTGGTCAGTCACGAGCCATTACCATTTATGAATGCGACTGTATTATTAACTCTGTGCGACATTTAATCGCTTCAGAGTAATCCTCAAAGGTCAAACATTCTATATTTATGTAATAGGTCAATATTGAAATTCTTGAATTAGATGTGTGTGGTATAATTAATATGACACTCATCATGGCAATATATTTGCCTAGTAATAGAGGAAGTTGAGTAAATCTCGATACAAAAATGTCACTTTAACGGCAAACGGCACGAGGATTACCGGCGGTGGCCTTTTATTAACTTTGAGTAATATTTAATGTTACGTGTTATGGGTCTTTTAAGGATTTAGTCAAATTATATTTAATTGTTTCGACAGTGAAGTTACTTTCAACTTTATTAGGGCGTCGCAAGCGGCATGTTATACTTATCGATGCGATATCAATCGAAATGATTTGTTCTCAAAATTATCGAATGGAATTCTGTCGTACGAAATTATATTATATAGGCCCACTTGCGCCAATCTGGGTTAAAGTTAACTCTGAGTTAAACATCATGTCATAATATCTGTCACTCACCAAGTCATTGATAGAGATGACATGATGTTTAACTCAGAGTTAACTTTAACCCAGATTGGCGCAAGTGGGCCTAAGAATTTTAAAAATAGCCTAAGTTATCGCTTTTTAACTTGACTTCAGTTCAAACTTCAAACATTGAAACACTTTAAAGAAATCAAATCAAACAAATGCAACAATGAAGTTAACTTATTTTTTCGAAGCGCTCATAGTATCCTAATTTTACTAACGTGCCAAGTATAGTTTATTCAAATATTGTTATAGATTGTTTGCAATGTTTTAAGATGTAGTCTTTAAATGTCATTCGACCGGTTTGAATTTAAGGCTTTGTGGTATTCGATGATATAATTGTGAAGATATGTGTAATTGTCATACGGGGAGCGCCTTACGGATACAGAGGTGCCAATAAAAAGGCTTTTTTCATTTTTGTCTTATCTGCAAACGAGATGAAATAATTTAGGAGCCATAAATATTTCAATTTAATTTTATTTTCATATGTATATTAAAAGCGTCATTATTACTTAATAGATTATACGAACAACAAAAAACTGGCAACAAATTCTCAGACTTTTTTGCAGCATTGTTGTTATTAACGATTCGGTTCGAATTATATTCTGCAACTCCTATATCCACTTAAACTTATACATTTTTCTGACACTTTAGTCAGGGAAAAGGGTTCCTATACCTTAATAAAGAATGCAACCCTTTATTAGCAGATAAGTATATCCTTAATTTGTATCGAATTTGAAGTGGGGTTATTATGACTTGTAAAATATTGCTGATGCACTGTATAAATTACCTCTTCACGTTGGTTCTTGGTGGATTACTATGATTGGGAAGCTGTTTAACTTGTGCAATCAATGTTTATAATTTATAATATCATGACTTATCATAGGATATGCCGTACACTTTTTTTTTCAATCGCAGGGGAAACGCTCTATGCGTGCCTCGGGTTGAGGATAGGACTCAGTTAAGCTGAAGCATCTGGAGGTATGTGGGACTGGCCGACGAGGAGTGCCACTCATCCCACTAAAACCACCTGCAGCTGCAGTTTGCGATCAGCCATTGAACGGAGAGTGTGTACTGGTCCATAATAAGTCAATGTAAAGTGGCCACACAATCTACGAAAAAATCTCGACTTGCCAATTCATACATACCTACAGTTATCAAATCCATACCTACTGACTTAAGTCCTTGATCTACATTCCATGTCGATGATCCATTTTCATCATTATATAATCGACTATGAATATTGATCGGCTAATTTAATACACGGTATTAGCATGTCTACCGCCTACCTGTTTTGGGAGCTTTTTGATTGATCTATAAGTGGACATTTTAACTGTTTAATAATATTATGGACCCGTTTCATGTTTGCCTTAATGTTTTGTCCTTGCTTACTTGATACTGAGTGATAGAGACAAAATTTAAAGTATTTTGACTATTGTTAATTAATAAGATGATAAAGACATAAATACATAGAATTAGGACGTGCAATGCAAGTGCGTGCTTTTAAGAAATTATTTCAACTTCAAAAATTAAAAGTAATACGAAATAATACGTTTATTCTGGTTTTTGTTAGTCTATTATATGTGTATTAAGGGAAACGAATTGCTTACTCCCATAAGAATAATTAGTTAAAACACACATTCTGTGAGCTTGTTTTATATGATCTAAAAAGTGTCCCAAGGTGGACACGGGGTCAAGCGGCGCACGCGTCGACCTAACAGAATAATAAGCCATTATTTAATAATTGTTCACTATGTTATTAGGTCACTATTATTTAATAATTCAATAACTATGCGCGAAACGTAACCTTATTAACACCATTGTCGGTCACAATAGGCGAGGTGCAACAATAGGACTATATTGGTCTAATTCGGAATGTATGATCAAGAATGCGAAGGCTTTTTAAGCACGTTGCTCGAATCATTTGTTACGAGTGATAGATTGTTGTTAATCAAATGGTATCAACATGTCAATTACTGAATATTAATGTACTATTAGATATTATAATAGTATGGTTGCGTTGATAATTGAATTTAATGTTTCTTGGCCTGCTCAGAAATATATTAAATACTGTGTTATTTATTAACCTTGGATCGCAGTTTTTGAGAGTAACGCATCCATTACACGCTCATGCAAGCGACGGTTAATTCCGTCAATCATGAATTATATTTGTCTGATGGTGACTGATGGACTGACGAATGGTATTAGACGGTCACTCAATTCTCGTCAGTTTTATGTGAGTCAAAGCCAAAATTTTCAAAGGTAGGTACGTTTCTAATTGTTTTCCAATTTTATCAGATGTGTCAACACTCACTCAAAATTCGTGACTGATGGTTGTATGAAGCAAAAATCAAAATATCCAGATTTTCGTCAATCAACTTCATGCAACCGTCAGTCACGCTCTTACACGGTAGGTTATCCATCGGTCACAGTCATGACAGTGGTAAAACTGACAGCAAAACCTACCGTGTAATGGATGCCTTAGAATTTAATTCAATTTATGTCTCATGCACACAGAATATAATATAGAGAATTATTGATGAATGAACTTTGACAATAAATAATATAATATTATGATTCTAAACCAATTGGAAAAATAATTTCTCACAGCAAATTCTATGTTGATTCGGCTTAATAAGACATTAATTTTCAGCAATTTACAACAACGTAGTAACTAATAACACTAAAACAATACGATTCATCAGCAAATATTTGCTTTTATCATTATCGACTAATCATAATAGGTAAACTATAAAATTCAAATAAGCTAGGATTTAGGAAATATTCAATTAACATTTCCTAAATGTTAACTTTAGAAGCAATTTATTTAATAGCCGATCACAATTATATTGTTTCAACAAGGCCACTCAAAATAGCTACTTACTGATTAATAATCGCCAATCGGTCATCATGTTTTATGTATTCTTAATAGACGATTATAAAGGCACTCTGTAACCTCGATTAAATCGTAAGAAACTATTGATTCCGGCACATCATTTTATAGTGGACCCGCGTAGCTGGTCTCTGCGCGTAGTTTTATAGTAGCTTATAGATTTCGCAGTAGATTAAGTTCTACTCATCCTAGGGTTAAATCCCGGGATATTTTAAGTCCTGAAGTCCGGAATGGTCACGCTGTGTTTTATACATATAGATCACTGTTAGGAATTCCCAAATACATTTCAGCTCTTTTTCACCAGTACATATTGTAACTAATAAAATTATTCAGCGATTCACTTTAACGGCGTAGGCATATGAGTATAATATAAGTGCGAAAGTGTGATTGTCTGGAATTTTGTTACCTCTTCAAGCTTGAACCACTGAACCAAGTTAAGGTAAGTAGTCTATTTTATTAATTATTATTTAAATCAGGCATCTTGGCCCATAATAAAAATACCATAAGGTAACCATAAGATTTACATGTAACATGCTGTATACATTTACCATATTTTGTACAGGGAAAGGATATTGGAGAGAATATTTTATTGTGGCAAATGCAAAGATACCGATTACCGCGCAATATGCGATTTTATGCGAACGAAGTTGCAAGTAGTTGATCTTGGTTCAATCAAAAGTCTATTTAACACACTATAAATCATAGAAAATAGGCAAATACCATAAATCATAGAATATAGGCAAATAAAATCTACAAGGTAATAAACTGCATGGCGGTAGCATTGTGCTCAAATGTAAGTATAGTGAGTTCACAGTTGTTTTACCTCCGACAGGGCCTTATGCCGATGCCATAAGAGTACTTTAGAATCTAGGAGGTAATACTTTGAACTGTGATGTAGTAAAGGCAAACAGTACTGTTACAGTATAAATATCACATAGAAGAGTTGCTAAGGCATATCTTTGATATGAAATGCAAGAGAAAAGTTTTAGGGCGGGATTGTTACGATGCAAATGTAAGAAATTGAAATCGGTTCATTTGCGACAGATCTAAACGATCCCTCGTAAAATGCTTTTACACACATGCAACATAATATGCTACTCTTAGTTATATGAAATCGCGCCTATATGTGCCCATTTCAAGTGATCTAGTATAAAGATGGTACTGTATACGAATTATATTGTGGCTATGTAGTACAAAGGCAAACAGTACAGTCAGTAGCCGTGGGAAAGGCATTTGTATCATCGCCGGTGTCATCTGTTACCTAACACCGGATTATCCATAGTTAGGAAACCCATACATTTGGTAAGAGGAAAATTTTTATGAGTGAAAATTGATGCAACGGTAAATTGGCGATTCGTCTAACAAGCTTACACGTTGTTAAGAGATTGTAATGTTTAAAAAATAATAATAATAATGATCAGCCTATTCAGTACCGTGGTTCCATTAAAACATTCTCATTGGTTTAACTTACCCTTAAATTTTGTACTGGCACAAAACATACAAATTAAGTATATATGACGTTTTGTGCCTCACCTCCTAGGCCACTATTGTTATAAAAATCCATAAGCAGTCTGTCACTTTTTAACATCCAAACTCATGATGATCATCATTATATTATGCAAAGGAATAGGAAATATCTATTTTCATTTGGCTGGTATTTAAAAAATCCTGACATTCAATTTCCGTTTCGATTTCAGAAATAAGATTAACATTTTTAAAAATCTACATTTAGCAAATTCTGTATTTCATGGTCGCATGGAATTATATTGTTATTCACTTTATTTTTAATTTAATATTTTTTAGAAAACTATGTAAACATTGTAATATGTACTTATTTTCAAATTACAATAATATTGCAATAATTAGTAAAAATATTACGCTAAAGAAATTTATCTAAAATACAATAGTGAATCAGCATCACAAGCCACCTTAATTAATACATAACCGTCACATGATCTATTATTTCAGCCAGCATTATTATTTACCACAAAACAGTGTAAATCCGACCTGGATTTACACTGTTTTGTGGTAAATAAGAGGTAACGAAGTACATATTTTTTCCATTATGTCCGTTTTTTGTTGGCCGCAACTTCAAGTGCATTGGTATATCGAGCGTACATAATATTATTTCCATGATAATATAATCTATAATACATCCCGAAACACAAAAGCCTCCATGTCTTAATATAATATGTTACTCCATACCAAAATCCATCTAAATCGGTTGTGTGCGAAAAATATATAAATTTAATAAAAATAGAGACCTGAATAAATTGAAAATCTAACACATGTTATGCTTAATACAGTATTTATTACTGAAGGAATTTTGTCTTATGGAATCTATTATGTTAATGATATTATTATTACTATTAAACAAGAATCAAAACGCATCTGAAGTTAACTAGACCGATAAACAATAACGCCAAAGATACGACTTCATAAGAAAATGTTAACACATAAAAAAATATATTCCACCTACCTTCAAAAAGTATACTTAACATAAATCCAGAATAAATGACAATGTAAAGTGTATGGCTGTATATTGTATGTCCTGTAAAACTTAACGAGTTTTGTATTGAAATTGTTTCTGTGTACTCCTACGATATGGTCGTTTTAATGTGGTTATAAAGTTGACAGCCCACGGCAAATTATAACGTGACGTATTATAAGTAACATGTGAATAATGTGATTGACCCCATACTGTCCAATATCTTTGTCCACATTGTGCCTTTTTTTTTATCAACAAAGGCATGCGTTATAGCGCAGTCAACAGCAAAGGTGTAGCATGCCCGTGACGCGCGTCAAAATCCACCCGCGTTGAAAGAAAAGTGTCATAGCGCGCGCTACGATTTCAACGCGCGTTACGGGCATGCCTCACGTTTGCTGTTGACAGCGCTATAAGGCATGCCCTTGATGAACAGAAAAAGGCACAATGTGGACAAAGCTAATGTGTAGTGCCAAAGTTATGACTTTGTGTTGGGTCAAAAATTATAGCCAACAAGAACTGAGATAATTTTATAGCTTTTAGCAAATGCGGACATTGGTCACAACGTGGTCACAGCACAAGTCGTCACTCGACGCTCCGAAAACATCTTATAAGCATATTTCCTAATCTACTAATGAGTTACTTATTGTTTTACCCTATTTAAAACTATATATTTTAAACTATTTTTAATTCAATCAAAAAAGGAGAGAAACGTTTGTAACCCACAGTTCGGTAGTTTCAAATGATACTTACTTACTAAAAAGTATTCTGAGGTCCAAAAAGAAAGTAAGCAATCCGCAGGCCCTGACTCCTTGTGCTTTCATTGAAACCAGTCACCGGAACCATAATAGGTTCGGGAGCTATTAATATACAATTATAACTTACGAAAGTACGTTCAAAATCATCAAAATCATTGATACGAAAGTTTTAGGTCAGTCGAGTTTATTTGCTTTATGAAATTGTGTAACCTGCCTTATGAAAATAATGACTTCATTGCCTATAATTAAGTTATCATTAGTATCATATCGTTGTTTAATGCGAAAATAAACATACTTATGATAATACAACAACCAAGATTAATTATTTGATTGTCTTATCAAATATGTGGTAACTCTGTTCTGGAGGCATTTATAAAGCCTTGTAAAAATACGTTATCAAAAATGGCATCACTCATGTAATATCCGAAGAAAATCTATGTATGTAGTATATCTATAACTATACGTATAGTTCGCACGAAGCAAAGATCCCTCGACAAAACTGGAGGGAGCAATCGGCGCTTGTGTACAAATGACATAAAAAGCTGACAATAACGCGTTGATTGACCAATAACGTCTCGTCAGATATCTAATCTACCAATAGCGTATCCATGTTTACGCGCACCCGCCCCGTTTCCTCCTCGCCTCACCAAAGAGACCTAAAAATCCTACAATGCGCATCATCAATCCTTATCTATTTTTACCCTTTACGTAATAAAAGTGAACTAATTTTTCACTAAATCATTGTTGACTTATTTATTGTCTTCGCTGTCTTGGAAGTCTAGTGACACAAGATTTATGTTTAACTGACAAATTAAAACAGTTCATGCCTCGCCAACCACAAATTTCACTCGGTTTTAGTTAAGTCACGACTCGCTGTCGAGCGTTTAAAATTTTTAACCAACGCCTTCGTGAAAAACTAGGAAGTATTTTACTATTACTTTGAAACATTTGACAAGTTCCTGTTGTACTGATTACAATCGTACTGTATAGGTATTTTGGCGAATGACGGACATAAGAACTAATGCCGCCATCTTGTAAGCCACTTTATAAGACGGCGGCATTAGTTACTTTAGAGTTTAGGGATAGTTATTTCATACTATACTATCAATGTCATCCAAGATTAATTTTGTATATAATTGAAATATTGCTCGTGCCAATTCGAGTGATATAATTATAAGATATATCGCATTCATCATTCATGCCCCCACGATATTGTCATCCCAGCGCTTAGGCATCCTTGCAGTAGCTTTGTTATGTGCCATAGCAACTTAAATCTTATAGAGATATAAGTTTTATCACGTTACAGTTACACCTAATCATGTCGTTAATTCGCATAAAGTACCCTAATAAACGTCATTACTAATATTAGCTTGTCACGGACATGCAGATCCTTGAGTGACGTTGAAGCAACCAAAGTGTAACACAAGGACCAGTACCACACGAAGTACAATTATTGTAAAATCACGTTATAATGTGGTAATTTTGATAATTGCTTCTTTTATACGAGCAATATTCGCGAATAGCAGCGTGATTGCTGGATGGTAATCACCACCCAACTCAAGGATATTCCAACCCAACTTGTGGTAGTTGGGACTTGGGTAGAAAGGATATTGTTAACAAGTTAGTCAGGTTTATGAGCTGTTAATTTGATACAAAGGAAGAGGGAACATATTTTAGGATAAAAGTGAACTATCAAAATGAAAAAAAAAAATGTTTCATTTTCTTAAGCTTTTCATTTAGTAGGCAAGTGATTAGTGAAATCTCTGTACGTACTAATATAAGTACATACATAATAGATTTAGGGCCTGTTTCACCACTTCCGGATAAGTGCCGAATAGCTGGCTATTCACAACTTTTTTGACAGATTCTCCATACTCAATCTGTCAAATTAATTTTTTGATAGCTTATTCGGCACTCATCAGGAAGTAGTGAAACAGGCCCTTAATGTCGGCTACTACTGATAACGGTATAAACGTTACATAATAAAATAATAATTATACTTTTTATAGAACCTTGCTTGCTCCACATTATTTAATTATGGTGTCTACGAAATTCCTCATTTTTTGCCTAATCAAAATTACTATGCATAACATATCAGCCTACATAGAAAAATGCGCATTAATATCTTGCAACAATTTTAAAATCAATGCAGTAATTATATAGCGTTAGTTATTCGTTGCAAATACTGCGCACGGGTAATTAGACAGGTAAAAAACTATAAAAGTTATGTCCGCAAGTGTATCCGTATGTAGTATGAATTAGTTTAGTTTTTTGTCGGACAAGTATTTGGAATTAATCCGCAACGAATGTTATCCGAAAAACTTCAGGGACGTCCAGGTCTACCGCATTTAATAAAATTTTAAACTTAACATTCATATTATTATTATTATGTTTGTGAAGTCACACTCACATGAGATTTTTTTATGCTTATTGCATAGCTTTTGTCGCGGGCTTTGTGCACGGCGATCGAACAAGACATTCCGTAACGAAAAGTTACCTAACACATCCTCTTCCGGCTTTACCGCGGCAGTCCCCTAGTGCGCGTATTTTTTTATTTAGATATTTATTTTTCTGCTATTACACAAGCAGTTGAATATAATATTCAAATCATATGATGTGGGCAAGATTTTATGATTCGAACTTAATTGATTAGAAGATAGCTTTTATAATTAGAAGTTAACGGGTCACTTTAATAAGGGATTTAAGTAACGAAGCTTTAGTCTAGTACAGCTTAGGTTAATTTAGAAATTGTATGAACTTAATATTTTTGGCTGACCGTCCAACGTAGGCAGTATGTCAGCGCACAAATCAAAGAACGTGTGAAACTCATACAAGTGCAGTTGTATGTATGTATAGTTCAGGAATTCATAGCAACAATGGGGCTGGTAGATCGTGCCGGCGTGGAATGCGGCATTTTGAAAGTGCTACGTGCAAGGTCAAAGGTTCAACTCCAAACAGTTATGACGGCACATCCGATCTAATGCACGTCAGTAAATTGTTTTATACAGTAACTAGATCGCGCGAGAACCATTTTTCTGGGATAAAAAGTATCCTATATATCCTTTCCCGGGACTCAAAGTATTCCCAATGTACCAAATTTCAGCAAAATCAGTTCAACCGTTTGGACGTGAAGAGGTAACAGACAGACATACACACTTTCACATTTATAATATTAGTATGGATGAATTATGATAGAGAAAAAAAAAATTAATAATGTATTGGCATAAGGTAATAATATCCTAAAATTACTAATATGGACATAATTTTCCATCCCATTCATAAATTAAAGGTATAAGTTGCAAGCAATACACTTCTTAATGCAATAAGTTTTGCTGAAGTCATAAACTAGGCTCAATACAAAATGTGTATGTAAATAAGGATGTAAAACTTCATGTTTATGATACTCAAGCTAATTTGTAAACTTTACTTTAATACCTTAACTTACGAATGCTCAGTTTTTGAGATTTTTTGACGAAAATCTATATCTATATTTATTCTATTCGCTAGCTGTTAAATAGATAAATTTTGTACAAAAAATACTCATTTTATTCAGGTAGTTTAAATTACTGAAAGTATCTTTCAATCAATTTGACATCCTAAATCGGTATTCTCAGTAATGAATCTGGCATCAACTTTCCTATAATAATTAATTGTAGCCGTAAACCGTTATTAAATCACATTCATTGGTCCCACCTCAGGCACAACAAAGACCAACTTTGGTCCATTGAGGGCCGAATGAGCCGTCAATGTAGAAAGTGTATCGTGACCGGGCGATCGCCGATAACGTATGTCTGGACTCGAACAATCGACGCAATCAAAGCCTACCACTTATGAGATAACCGTGGCCGATTCATTATGTGGAAAAATGGGGTAATCCCTTACGAAACCGAACAGGTTGTGGTGATAAAGTGTATGCGAACTGAGAGTGTTCACAGGTTTTAATATTTTGATGTTTCTTTTCGAGACTTGTCGTGATGGTTCAAAAGTTGTATGGTTTGCAAGATGATTCCCGCAACTACGTTGCCTCAAAATTCGTTTATCGCGCAGGAACCGTACATTTTTTCCAGATAAAAAGTATTTTATGTTCGTTCCCGGGACTCAAAATATCTCCATACCCACCGAAATCAGTTTGGGCGTGAAGAGGTAACAGATAGACTGACAGACACACTTTCGTATATTTATAATATTATTATTGAAGTACATTATGATACCAATGTGTATCCATAAAGAAATATTGCTGACATTAAAAAATATATAAATGTTTTATGTCACATCTTGTAGATATTGGAAAATTTGAGACATCACCAAGAAAATATTAAATAAATAATTTAATAAAATGTATGGAATGTCATTCCTTAAAAAATCCATCCACTCCTGAGTACTACTTTAACAGAACTAAATACTTAATCAGAACTCGAAGCGAATGAAATCTCGAACGTAACAATTGACATCTAGTATTGCACGTATAGCTGATGATTCTAAGTGTAACAGTACAGTAACAGTAGTGAGACGGCGACGGTTTGACGGCGATGATTGATTGCCAACGACACGGAAGTGTTGCGATATGTTCTTATATATACAAGTAGAAAAGTAGTTTACGAGATCTTACTTAGGTATAAGTTGAATGGTAACGTAATTTTAATGTCCTGCATTTTAGCAAACCTCTTTAATTTTTTAAATTAAATGCTTTTTGTTAATTGTGCAACACTCCTCACTTAAGCGATCATAATATCTTAGGAATAATAATATATTGGTTGTGAGCTTAATGTAATATATTAATTAAATATTATATAATTAATACATTTTTGTAGACAGCCAAACACTGGCGTAACGCGTTGAAGTCTTTCATAGGGAAACAATCTCAAGATGGTTTCGAGTAAATTTTTAATGGTTTCCTCTAATATAATTGTAATTATTTGATTTCTTGTCACTTTAAAAAAGCACAATGTAGCATTTTATGGAAGTTTATTAAAGTTTAGTGTATCTTAAGTTTCTCAAAAAGCCCGCCAAATTCCCGCTATGCAGCTTTTTATTTTGTAAACAAAATATCCTGCCACTTGACATTTATATTTTGAATTACATTTTACTCGTTAGTTAACTAATTTTGAGTTATATTTTTTCCAACCTAATAAAGCAAAATCTTGCTATTCTGAAGATGAAATAATCACTTCAAACATAGTCCTACAATCTACACAGTATTCAGATCTATTAGATCGAGTCTGGTTGAATACACTCTGCATTTCGTAATATGAAATTGGTCCGAGTTATGTACGTCGGGACCAGCCGCGTGGAACAGTTTTCATCATAATCCATTTATTGTTACGCGATGGACACTTCGATATTAAGAAAAGTAATTTACATTAAAATTACATACGTAGCATTAATCTAAGTGTTCACTGTTCATACTTATTTGCTTGCATTAAAGGTGAGACCGCACTAAGCGACACTACGCGGCAGCGACATAATGCGGCACTTCACGTTTTTTAAAACTGACTTTTGTTTGTGTCTCGTGCCATCGCTACCGCGTAGTGTGGTATGGCTCTCACGATTTCATACAAAGAATATTAATTGTCTGTGACTCGTCGCGTGGCTCTGCTGTTGCGTCTGTGTCGTGTCGTTTTAGTGCGGTCTTGCCTTTAAGATGAAACCGCACTAAAGCTACAAAACACGGCGCGACACTTTACTTTCACAGAGCTGACGTTTGACAAACTTAAATATGACGTTTTATAAACTTCAGTTCTATGTAACCGAACTAGACCGACACGACACGGTGCGAAACTTCACTTCCATAGCACTGACGTTTGACAAACGTGAATGTGACGTTTTACAAACATCCATTATACGCTCATGCAAGCGTCAGTCAATTCCGTCAATCATGAATTATGTTTGACTGATTGTGACTGATGGATTGACGAATGTATCTAGATTTTCGTCAATCAGCTTCATGCAACCGTCAGTCACGCTCTTACACTGTAGGTTACCCATCAGTCACAGTCATGACTGTGGTAAAACTGACAGCAAAACCTACCGTCTAATGGATGCCTCAGTTTTATGGAAGTGAAGTGTCGCGCCAATCGCCATGTTGTGTCGCTTTAGTGCGGTCTTACCTTCAGTGTTCGTACGTATTTGCTTCTATTTAAAGTGATTGGCAGAACTAATAAGGCGCTACCACACGCTACTGTATATTTGACAGCTGAAATAAAGTTGTCGTAATTCTTAATTTAAATTGCGAATTTAACAGCGTATTTTCGTATTTCGAAGCTAGATATTATGTTGTATCTTGTAAGATACATTATAGCAATATAAATATACGAATGCTGAATTAACTTACTAGTAACTAGACCATCAATCATCATGTTACTTCTCAATACTTCTCAATAATATAACGTGACATTGATAAGCTCAATTCTTGTATTGTTTTGGTGTACTTTAAACTTAGTCCATTATGTATGCGGCTGCCGATGTCCACAGACTTGTTAGTGTTGATCAAATAGAAGAATGTGAATGAATATGCAACGTAGAGTTATCCAATATTTGAGTATGACACAAAAAATTGTGGACGTTCCGTTGCACAACACAACAGGAATTAGAGGCAAACACAAAAAATACTGTGCGTTGTATAAGAGCTAGCGTATCAGTATACGCTATTACATTGTTGTATACAACGTGAAATTTTAGTGGTTGTTTTCCCGCAGCAGAACGATTTACCTATAGTAGTACTATCGAACCATGCATGTTATTTTTTGAAAATAAAAAATATTTTGTATGACGTACTATGGAAACTTTATGCGAGTTATTATGGACCCGACCGATTTTTTTTTTTGATTTGAACAAAAAACACTTTACAAATCTATTGTACTACTAAGATAGAATCATTTTACTGCGGGAGAACAACCATTAAAATTTCACACTGTAGTTGTAAACGGTAGAGCTATTCCGAACTTACAGTTGGTACTACCATGTACTAGTAATATATATTCTGTGCTTATAGTATTGTTACGTGCTACCTTATAAAACAGTCATAATTATTAACTTGGAACTTTTAGTTTCAAATTTCGTTTTCCTTCATATGCTCGATTCTGGTAAGTTGCCAATTTATAGCGTTGGTAATAAAATTAACTAATGAGTTGTTTATTTTATTTTTTTAAAGTTATTAAATTACAAAATTTGACTACTTACTTTTCCTACAAACTTGACAAGCTTAGGCTGACAGAGATATAACAATATTCAAGCAGATATCAGAGTAGACAGAATTATAGAGTATGCCGACTTAGAACTGATGTTGAAATTTTTAAAAAAGTATTATGACGAAAATCGTCGCTAGGGTTGTTAACTTGTCCTACGAATTTAAAACTATGACATACTCGCTGGACGTGTTCATCTTTGGTCGTATTGTTGTTTGTGTTTTGGCACATGCGATTAAAATTGTCAGAATCCAATTTTGAAATCTTTATTTTAAATATTTAAAAATAAATTATATCAGCCAGCGCGAGGCACATCCCTTTCATTATCCCAGTGAAACCCGACGAATTTGACATTGACAGATGTAGGTCTGCTGGCAAAGATCTCTTCTAGAGATAAGCACACCTATGTACTCTATTAATGTATGGTATATTTAAGCTAGTTTTAGAAAATTGTACATAAAGAATAAATAAATAAATAAATAGATATTGAAACCTGTCCGTTTCTTTGCAGTCGAACTACTGGTAGTTATGTCTATTGTGCAGATATCAAACATAATGAATAATAATTTTATACATTTACGATCTGCACTAGAGTCCAGTGTTTGGACATAATAATATTTGGTCTACGCTATAGCATAATAGTTACAAATCACAGTATGATGTCACTCACCGTAGTTAGTAATCTCACTTTTTATTACTTTTAGTCACAGTCAATGTGCGTTAGTTTTCACTTGGAAAGTTAGTCGTTAGCTCTATTACTTAATAGTAAAAACTAACATAATTATAATTTAATTACAATTTCGTACAATGGGGCTTACCTTTGATGTGATATATTTACTCTAACTAATGGCCCATTTTATGAGGTTTTTTGAGTTTGAGCTAACGTTAAAATATTAACCAATATATATTACGCAAAGGGCCGAGCAGCTGATGGCCCTACTAGCACATACAAATAATCCTAAATAATCCGACACGTTATATTAATATAATATTGACAGAAACGTCCTCAAATGTCAAACAAAACTTTTTATCTATGTTTATAGTGCTGCCTATAGCATGGAAACATTAATAATATAATATATAATATAATTAATATATTCTATTAACAACGCTGTCAAATAGATCAACCCCTATCAAAAGATCATCAAAAATTAGACATTAATGTTACATAATTAATATACTGGTTAAAATTGTAGCCATGAAATATAAAAAAGCGGCCAAGTGCGAGTTGGACTCGCCCATGGAGGGTTCCGCAGCAGCAATAAGGTTTATTTTTATGAAATTAAAATATTTTTGATTTATTTTTATATTTCAGTCGATTTAATGAAATTTAGATTAAGGTTTACTATTTATGACGTATAAAAAAACTACTGGCTAGATCTCGTTCAAACCAATTTTCGTTGGTAGTTTTTACAGTAATCTACATCATATATTGTTTTTTAGAATTATCATGCCTCTACTTTAGAAATTAGAGGGGGGGGACACACATTTTTCCACTTTGGAAGAGTCTCTCTCGCAAACTATTCAGGTTAGAAAAAATGATATGAGATACCTTAATATGATTTTTGGAGACCTATCCATAGATACCCCACACGCATAGGTTAGATGAAAAAAAAATTTTTTGTTTCAGTTGTACTTTACTATTTATGACGTATAAAAAAAACTACTGGCTAGATCTCGTTCAAACCAATTTTCGTTGGTAGTTTTTATAGTAATCTACATCATATATTTTTTTTAGAATTATCATGCCTCTACTTTAGAAATTAGAGGGGGGGGGGGGGGCACACATTTTTCCACTTTGGAAGAGTCTCTCTCGCAAACTATTCAGGTTAGAAAAAAATGATATGGGAAACCTCAATATGATTTTTAGAGACCTATCCATAGATACCCCACACGCATAGGTTAGATGAAAAAAAAAATTTTTTGTTTCAGTTGTACCTATGGGGACCCCTAAAATTTTTAATATTTTTTCCATTTTTGCGTCAAAATCTTAATGCGGTTTACAGACTACATCTGCTTACCAAGTTTCAATAGTATAGCTCTAATAGTTTCGGAGAAAAGTGGCTGTGACATACGGACGGACGGACAGACAGACAGACAGACAGACAGACAGACATGACGAATCTATAAGGGTTCCTTTTTTGCCATTTTGGCTACGGAACCCTAAAAAGAAGCTTCCTAAATGCCAACACTCAAGTAATATAAACAATATAAAGGTAGTGGTTATTGAATCTCACGAAGTGTGTTGCAATCGTAAATAAGTTTAGTTATTGCGGAACTCAATTCGCAGGAAAAATGTTTCACAGCGTTACCTTGTCGAGACTGCACGTCTGGGAATTTCTAAAAATCACCAATTAGACCACAAAAGGTTATTCGACAATTCGAAGTACGAGAGATTTAATCGATATGATTAAATAAGTAAAGCGGCCGCACTCCGACATTTAATGATTACTTAGAATTTTAGGAAACCTTGCTTAATATGTTAGTAAAGAAGATGCGTACTTTAATATTATAAGTGCGTAAGTGTTCGTCTGTCTGTTCCTTTTTCACCCGATTTAGATGAAACTTAGTTTGCTGATACTTTGACAGACTAAGGACATAGTATACTTTTATCCTGGAAAATGTTGAATTCCCGCGCGATAACGGATTTCGGGGCACGGCAATAGGCTACTTAACCTAATTTTTTTCTTCATGCTAATCGCTTCTTAATCATTCATTTTCATAAAATAAACTAATATTTTAATATTTTACACAGTAGAAACCCATAAAAATGTTGATTGAAAAATATGCCTTTTAAATGGCGCCGAAATCACTGTCCGCCATAGTGTGACGTCATATGTTTTGTATTTTAGAGTCTCTTTATTGAACATTTTTTTATGTGCTAAATGTACGAGTCTTAAAGTGCCCAAAAATTATAAAAGAAGAAATTAGAAATCATTTGTAATGTTGAAAACTTTTGGAGAAAAGTTTTGGCCATTTCATTTCCCGTCTACAATAAATAGAGATAATTTATAAAACTGATGTTTTATTTGAATTATTCAAGAAAATATGTTTTACAAATCTTTCTAGGCTTAATCTTATTATTTACTAGATGTCCTGTGCGGCTTCGCCCGCGTAAATTAGGAATTTTACGAAAACCGTACATTTTCCCGCAAAAAAAATCCTTATGAGTTATGTCCCTTCACGTAGTCTACGTATAGAGTGTGTGAGATCTGTGACAAATAATATCAAAAAAATGCTCCAGTACTTCGTGAGATAAATAATTTTCCCTTTCTATTAATTTTCCCGGTTTTTTTCCACATTTTCCTCTGATTCTTCGGTCCTATTAGTCTTAGCGTAAGTAATATTAAATAGCCTTCCTCGATAAATGAGCTAACACTGATTTTTTTTTAAATCGGACCAGTACTTCCTGAGATTAGCGTGTTTGAGCAAACAAACTCTTCAGGTTTATAATATTAGTATATATTTTTTTAAATCGCTTGACAAACTCGAGTCTCGATCTAAAAAGACTATGAAACGTATCATGGGACGATGCAGCTTGATGGTATAATATGGTAGTGATGATGATGATGATGATGACGAATGTAATTTGCATAGTAGCATCTGCTTTCCGATCTTAAATCAACGCCGAAACTCTCAAACGTGTATCTATAAAGAGTCAGGAGTTCTCCCAGCAGCTTCCGAACCATGGGTGGGTGTCACTGGGTCCAAAATCTTACTTGTTGTTAGCATATGCTCGGAATACTTCTCATGAAACCAAAGTCACCACATATTTCCATATGAATTTTGAGGAGTTCCCTCGATTACCCATGGATTCCTTCATCAGGTCACCATTTTTGTGAACATGATACCAAATTGGGATAATGCCCTATACACCAAAAGAAAAATTTTGAAAATCGGTTCATAAACGGCGGAGTAATCGTTGAGCATAAAAAAACGAACAACACCTCCTCCATTTTGAAAGTCGGTTAAAATTATAGCCTATGTGTTATTCTGATGTATAAGCTATATTATTGTAAAGTTTCATTAAAATCCGTTTAGTAGGTTTTGCGTGAAAGAGTAACAAACATCCATACATCCATACATCCAAACTTTCGCCTTTATAATATTAGTAGGAAGTAGGATGTACAAATAAACTTACTTAAAACGAGCGCGATAAATAAAAGATACTAAATTACGAAAGAGATGACGTCACATCCAAATCGGAAGTACCGCAAAAGCTTTTTAGTCAGTACAAATCATATTTTCATAAAATCATATTTTCAAATCGACTTTATTTATCAATCATAAGCTTTTATTTGATGTTAATGGTGAAATATGGTTTCCTAGGCCAAGTTCTACTAGAAATATGCATTTGTTCAATGAAATTGAATATAGGTCAAGTAGCCTATTAGAAGGTGTCATCTAGCTAATAATTATTTTCCAGAAAATAGTTAATACTACTTAACACGCTGTGGCATTAAGAGGTCGCAACGCAAATTTTCTATTTGCGATTCCTCGGAATGCGGCGCCACTGTTGTATAAATACATCTCACCAAAAACATACCTGTTAAAACGGGGCCAAGTTCCTATTCACTAATTGTTCGCCTTAAAAAAGAGTTGAAATCCAATTCAATGCCAAGTTTAGATGCACTTCCAAATCGATCATAATCATCTTCATCAACAGCCTGATCCTAAATACTTCTAAATTTGAACTTGGCAGGTTAATTTAATCACATAGATATCTTATATTTAAATTTAAAAATTATACATTATCAAGTGCTACTAGCATGAATACCTGCCAAGTTCAAATTTAGAAGTATTTAGGATCAGGCTGTTGATGAAGATGATTATGATCGATTTGGAAGTGCATCTAAACTTGGCATTGAATTGGATTTCAACTCTTTTTTAAGGCGAACAATTAGTGAATAGGAACTTGGCCCCGTTTTAACAGGTATGTTTTTGGTGAGATTTCAATACTTTTTTTAAGGAATCATACCAATTTGTTTCTTTCCTCCTCATCTTATTTCAGTGTATTTACTTGTACATATTAATTTTTATCTCAAATTCATAGATAAGCCGACTCACGCTTGACCAATTACTCAAATTTCTTAATTTTTTTCTTTCCTCCTCATCTTATTTCAGTGTATTTACTTGTACATATTAATTTTTATCTCAAATTCATAGATAAGCCGACTCACGCTTGACCAATTACTCAAATTTCTTAATTTTTTGTTAATCTACATATAACAAACAACCTGTGTGCCAAATTTCATAACGCTACGACAACTGGAAGTGGCCTAGAGGTTTTGATTACCGATTTTTATCTCAAATTCATAGATGAGCATACTCACGCTTGACCAATTTCTCGAATTTCTTAATTTTTTGTTAATCTACATATAACAAACAACCTGTGTGCCAAATTTCATAACGCTACGACAACTGGAAGTGGCCTAGAGGTTTTGAAGCCGACTCACGCTTGACCAATTTCTCAAATTTCTTAATTTTTTGTTAATCTACATATAACAAACAACCTGTGTGCCAAATTTCATAACGCTACGACAACTGGAAGTGGCCTAGAGGTTTTGATTACCGATTTTTATCTCAAATTCATAGATGAGCATACTCACGCTTGACCAATTTCTCGAATTTCTTAATTTTTTGTTAATCTACATATAACAAACAACCTGTGTGCCAAATTTCATAACGCTACGACAACTGGAAGTGGCCTAGAGGTTTTGAAGCCGACTCACGCTTGACCAATTTCTCAAATTTCTTAATTTTTTGTTAATCTACATATAACAAACAACCTGTGTGCCAAATTTCATAACGCTACGACAACTGGAAGTGGCCTAGAGGTTTTGATTACCGATTTTTATCTCAAATTCATAGATGAGCCGGCTCACGCTTGACCAATTTCTCGAATTTCTTAATTTTTTGTTAATCTACATATAACAAACAACCTGTGTGCCAAATTTCATAACGCTACGACAACTGGAAGTGGCCTAGAGGTTTTGAAGCCGACTCACGCTTGACCAATTTCTCAAATTTCTTAATTTTTTGTTAATCTACATATAACAAACAACCTGTGTGCCAAATTTCATAACGCTACGACAACTGGAAGTGGCCTAGAGGTTTTGATTACCGATTTTTATCTCAAATTCATAGATGAGCCGGCTCACGCTTGACCAATTTCTCGAATTTCTTAATTTTTTGTTAATCTACATATAACAAATAACCTGTGTGCCAAATTTCATAACGCTACGACAACTGGAAGTGGCCTAGAGGTTTTGAAGCCGACTCACGCTTGACCAATTTCTCAAATTTCTTAATTTTTTGTTAATCTACATATAACAAACAACCTGTGTGCCAAATTTCATAACGCTACGACAACTGGAAGTGGCCTAGAGGTTTTGATTACCGATTTTTATCTCAAATTCATAGATGAGCCGACTCACGCTTGACCAATTTCTCAAATTTCTTAATTTTTTGTTAATCTACATATAACAAACAACCTGTGTGCCAAATTTCATAACGCTACGACAACTGGAAGTGGCCTAGGAATTTTGATTATCGGTCAGTGAGTCAGTGCCAAAATTAGCTATTTTTACAAGGAAATATTTCAGGATCTAACAAATCTATATGTATGAAATTTGGTATATTGCGTAAGTACTAGTATATAATTAGGTAGGTAAAATTTTATCTTTGCTCTCGCAATAGGCACTGAGATACAAGGGGGTCAAAAGTGCGTCGAAACCGTTCGTGTAAATAGTGCACGGCATGCGCGCGGCCTGCTGGAACTTGGCCGCGCACTCCGTGCGCTTTGATTTAAATTGAAGTGCTCTTCTACTTGGGTCTACTCATTATTGTTTAATATTAAATAAAATCACCTAGGATTATATGCAATTAATATAATTAAGGTAATAAATAGGTTACAAAGATAAGAAGATTATGCAAAAATAAATAATTTTAGTTAATATAATATATTTTTTTAAAATTTTCTGTGAACATAATATTATGAAAACTTTTAAAACAAAGCATTCGTATTAAGACATTATTGTAAGACATGTAATAGAAAACACATTCTCCTGTTTAAAAAAAATATATAAATAGACGAACATAATATCACCTTCTCCTTTTTGGAAGTCGGTTAATAAAAGAGTTATAATATTATGAAAAAGCGGCCAAGTGCGAGTTGGACTCGCCCATGAAGGGTTCCGCAGCAGCAATAAGGTTTATTTTTATGAAATTAAAAGGTTTTTGATTTATTTTTATATTTCAGTCGATTTAATGAAATTTAGATTAAGGTTTACCATTTATGACGTATAAAAAAACTACTGGCTAGATCTCGTTCAAACCAATTTTCGTTGATAGTTTTTATAGTAAACTACATCATATATTTTTTTTGAATTATAATGCCCCTACTTTAGAAATTAGAGGGGGGGGACACACATTTTACCACTTTGGAAGAGTCTCTCTCGCAAACTTGAACAACAGACAGACAGACAGACAGACAGACATGACGAATCTATAAGGGTTCCTTTTTTGCCATTTTGGCTACGGAACCCTAAAAAGAGTCTTTTATTTAAAACTGCTTTGAAAATTACAATACAAGTGCCATTATTTGATTTCAAATTGAAGTGAATTTATTCATTGTACATTTAGGGCACTATAAAGTAACTCTACTTGGTTTCATTGAAACCACCGTTACCGAAATCCGTAAGTAACTAGACACGGACACGATGTCAAATGGAACACACTCGGCAGCAGGTCGACAACCGTGTATCTGCGTGGCGTGAGACGCTGATTGTATCGCGCCGTTCGAGTTCGCTGGTTTTTTATCACCAGTTATTAATAGCCAAGCCAACATAATGCAGGTACGATTGAATTTACAGAAATATAATATAAACTAGCTTTTGCCCGCGGCTTCGCTCGCGTTAAGATGTATTATTATATTATACACTCTTTCATCCCCTATTTTACCCCCTTAGGGGTAGAATTTGATAAAATCCTCTTAGGGGATGCTTACACCATAACATTAACCTGCATGCCAAATTTTAGCCTGATCCGTCCAGTGGTTTGGGCTGTGCGTTGATAGATCACTATGTCGGTCAGTTAGTCACCATTGAGTTATACCTATATATTTAGATAGACTGCTTATAATTTATAAAACTACGAGATGAGGCCCGCAACTCCGTCGCGCCATTAGTTTATCGCGCGGGAACCGTACATTTTCCGCGATAACCATGTCCTTTAACGGGACTCATAGTATCTTCATAGCAAATTTAAGTTAAACCCGTTCAGCGGTTTGGGCACGATGAGGTAGTAGACAGACATACTATGCAATTAGTTAATTACAAGTAATAATAAATAGTAGTGTAAAGAATATCAAGTAAAAAAGAAAACAGAATTGTTATAACAAAGTAAATATAGAGCGTTAAAGCTTTGAAAAGAGATTTTTATTGCATGTAGGTAACAAGACTAACAAGTTGTACGTGAGGGTAATACGAATTCTCATAACGAACAAAAACTAGAGGAAGTTTGAACAATACTATAATAGGTGCGATTATTGTAGAGCAACTTTTACTTTTGATACTATAGTTTTTACATTCATTTTTAGGCATTATTAATAAAAAAAGACGGGTTGCACTCCGGGAGTTACGGCAGAAGTGAAAACGTGATTATTAACAACACTACTCTCCAACCGTCTTACGGTTTTTCGATCAGCACACGTGACCTGACGCGAGTTTCACAGTTTTTATCCATCCCACAAAAGTGCTCAACGCCGCTAAAGAAGTTTTCACTTCAAAAAAATTAATAAAATTAGACGAACAAGCAAACGGGTCACCTGATAGAAAGTAGTTCTAACATCACAAGAGTTGCAGGTTCTTTGCCGCCCTTTTAAGAAGAATACGCAATCTTGAACTTTGAAGGTTTGCAGGTCGTATTCGTCATATTATTTATGATATAATATAAGTTTAATCTGAATTAATGATGTTTTAGCATGGTTTTAGCACGTGCCCAAAATTATAACGCCACCAATTTATACTGTCACTTGAGAGACAGTAATTGACACATACGTCCTTCTGTCAGTGTCATCTAAGGGTCAGTTTGCATGTGGCTGAATAATTAGGATTATTACTTTGAGTGGCAGCTGTTACAATGTTATCCACGCCCCAAAACATCCTTGCAAGTCTGCAAACATCATAATTCTTAAGTATTCTTTCGCTAGTAGGTTCTTTGTGGATTTCACCTCTCTCGTTCTTTATATTAATTACTAGATGACGCCCGCAACTCCATTGCGCCAAAATTCGTTTATCGTGCGGGAACCGTACATTTTTCTAAGATAAAAAGTATTCTACATTCTTTCGAAGGACTCAAAGTATCTCTATACCAAATTCCAGCAAAATTGGTTCAGCGGTTTGTGTAGAGAGGTAACAGATAGACATGACAGACAGACAACCTTTGTATTTATAATATTAGTAGATATGGATTATCAACATGTTTTCGATCTGGAGTAGAAGCCCATAAAAGAAAAATATGTAGAAGCCCATAAAATCTTTAAATTTTAAAAAATCTTTTAAGGGGCGAGCCCCGTTAAAATGAAACAGTAGAGGTCAAGCAAAGCATAGTTAAACTGCTAGTCCACAGATACAAAATCAGAATCAGAATAATACATTTTATGCACTTTTATTCACTTAAGCTCCAGCAAAAAGGCTATCAGTTTTCGAAGCATTATTGATGACATGCACTTAGCGATACGTTTCATGATAAATTATTGTAACCTCTATCGAAATCGAGCCAGCAATTTGATTGGATCGAGAAACTTAATCCTGCCGATTTTAATACAGTCATCAAGAATATAAATTAAAAAGTATTTTGTGTGAGGTGACCTAGGATTATTGCAAAAGTTTGATAATGTTGTGAACGATGGGTCACATAAAAAATGGATCACATTTTTATGTGAATGGACCACATTAAATAAGGATTTAAACATTATAGAAGAAAGAGTACCAACTACCAACTGAGTTACCAAAATTTTTGTTTTATGGAAGAGGTACTCTTTACTATAACTACTCAACCAGCAGTGGAATAAATAATAAAAGTAGTATACTTTATTCTTATGCTTCTGTTTTATAGGTTTGAAGTCGAAACTTCTCTAGCAGTGTTGTGCATGCTTTTTTGGGATGAGTCAATAGATGGTTAACTTGCTTCCAGAACGAGGACACGTGAAAAGATAGAAAATTCATATGACAAAGAGAGAGAAGACGAAATAATACCCATTATTTTCTACAGCACGACGAAAATAATATACATATTATGCCTACTTTTGCTGTTTTGATTAATTTTCACACTCCCGGAATGAAACCCATTGTTTGTTTTAGTAAGAAAATGTACTGGTTGCTATACGGCATATCTGTTATTATTTAATCTTTGGCAACAAAGAGCAGCGTATCACGTAATGACGCGTTGCCCAACGCTTGCGTCACAGCGCATCCATGCGCCTGACACCGCGGTCGCACGACCTTTGCACAAACCCCCAATTATCATATCAAACATATCTATTGACTACAAGATCTATGGTTGAAGAGACTAAAGGGTTAAAGGAATACCTTAGAAACACTTAGATTTAGGATAATCCGAGTTAAAAGCCCTGTTTCATATTATGAGCTCCTGATTCTGCGCCGACAATGTCGCGGGCAACAGCTAGTATGGATATAGCTTAACTCAGACTGGCGAATGCTTCAGATATTTAAAATTTAAAGCCAGTGAACCCAGTATAAGGCCATAACTGCTAGAGTTATGAAAAACAAAGTCTCAAGTTTCATCGCTGTCTAGGCGAATTGTTTACACAAGGCGCTCATCTTTACGATGAGGCTGATAACTCTAAAAAGTTAATGACTTTTAAGATGATGAAAGTTATTGCTTTATTTATCATACAAGGAAATACACGAGATGTGTTTAACGATAAAAAGGCATTGTTAGCACTTTCAGATGCGATGATAAGTTGTGTAAAGCTCGATTTGTACATTGATTTCTTTGTGTGTCAAAAGGAGAATCGTTCCTTTGAGAGAGAGACGTAAAAGAGATTACTTGCTATTTATAAAAAGTCAGCCAAGCGCGTCTCGTTTTCAATGCAATGTATATTTAATATTATGTCATTCTTGTAATGATAAAATGATGTATTTCTATCAATAAACAGCTTATCTATCTCAATTACGAGAGGTGAAGATTAACATTTAACGCCTAGTTTTCAATGAAAAAGTCAAGCCGCGGGGCACGTCTGAACTAAATGCTCATTATTTTTTATCCAAAGAACAGGCAATGACACTATAACTGCCCATCATCTGTCTATCTGTCAAAAGATTTTAAAGATACATACGGTTAGCGATGTAATTATATTGGCATGTTTTATTCCCATATCCTTCTCGTTACAAAATAAATGTACACAAATGACGTATATTATAATTTATAATTAAAGTAAATAAAAGACTGCAGGCGTTGTAACTTGTATTATACTAGATACAGACCTACGGGGATGTTTTAAGTTATGGATGATATTATCATGGCGGCGTGGGTGCAAAACAGCTGTCACTCAAAACGATTTCAGTGATGATTCGTAATTAAGTTACGAGCAAAATGATATTTGCACTATGCTTGTTTCGATTTGGATGACAGTGACAGAGGGGCGTAAGGGCCTTATCACACTGGCGATTAGCGAGCGATTTAAAAGCGACGCGACTGCGCAGCGCACACGCCGCGATTGCGCGACGTGGCGTGGCGTGGACGCCATTTTGTACACTCGTCTAGGGATGTATCTTCGAAGTAACAAAGCCAGCACTCAGCAGTAGTGTTTCCTCGTCAGAATCAATTTTGCTACCGAGTGTCCAAAACGCAGAAGGCACGCTGCGTGCACGCCGCGCAATCGCGGCGTCATCGCGGCGTGTGCGCTGCGCAGTCGCGTCGCTTTCAAATCGTTCGTTAATCGCTAGTGTGATAAGGCCCTAAGTGTGGACATGGAAGATGTCTCGCAACTCGCAAGTGACAATTTACAATATGGCGGCGTTAATTCTGATTTTGGCTGCTTGCCAAAACAGCCTTGCAAGCCTGTTATTTTTTATTTCAGGTAATAGTGTCAAGCGTAACGAATAAAGTACAATTATTTCTGGTGTCTCTAATGTGCTAATGTGCGTACGACCACAAATGTGAAGGTCGGTGTCAAACGTCTAAAGGCCGGAGCGAGCTGTCGAAATGTCTTATTACATCTTCTCATTATACCGGTAAATGGCAGGTTGTTAGCTGATCTAGAGACTTTTGCGGTTTTTTGACAGCATACCAGTGCTTCAGTATCAAGAAAATCAATAGGCAGTTGAAAAAGGTTTTGTAGTATAGTTTCGGTTGCCGTATGACGTCAAGTATATCAAGGAATAGTATACTTTGCACGCTTTGCTTGGCTCATCTTGGCGGGGGCACCAGAGTGCCCCCAGACCTCAATTAGTGAAATAACGCTTACGTTGCGTTTCGTAGAGTCAGTACCAACTAAAACAAAAGTTGTTTAAATATTTAGTACCTTTTTTAAGCCGGCGGCTGGCGTGACCGTTTAATAACCTAGCACCTTTTGGTGCAAGTGTCAAATTTCGTCACAATTTTCTAAATTCTGTAGTGCGGCCTTTGTCTGTTGGAAAGCGCGCGGTGGAGCGAGTCTGCGAGCACGTTACACTTGCGCCATCGACGGAGGTCGGACGCGGAATTCATAAACATAATATTACCTGCTTTATAATGTCTTATTTTTTAAAGTGGACAACGTTATAAGAACATTGTAGCTGGCTAAACAATCAGCTAGAAATATTACTATAATAAGGGCCTGTTTCACCACTTCCTGATAAAGTGCCGGAGACGCTATCCACAACTTTCTCCATACTCTATCTGTCAAATCTAAGCGGTGGATAGCCTATCCGGCACTTATCAGGAAGTGGTGAAACAGGCCCTAATTATAGTAATATTTCTAGCTATTAGGATTGTTTACTGTTTAGCCATAATAAAATATTATCTTATTTCACCACTTCCTGATAAAGTACCGGATAGGTTATCCATAACTTATTTGACAGAAATTCCATACTCTATCTGTCAATTTAAGTGGTGGATATCCAGCACTTATCAGGAAGTAGTGAAACAGGCCCTAAGTATATTATATTTTGTAAGTCATATACATCCTCTTCTTTAATTACCCTATTAAAAAACCGCAAAAATCCGTTCCATTGTTTTGAAGTCAATTAATTCGTAACATATTATTTAGGTACAGACAGTAGGAAGCGAGTTTATTTTGTACTACGTAGTTGTGTTATATTATTATTTAGTTGAGTTTTCTTTACTACCGACTATTGAGTAGTGTCTACGTCTAACTCTATGTAGAGACAACAATTTATAATGAGAGTAACGAAGGTTTAAGGAATGTCAATCAAAGCGCACGGAGTGCGCGGCCAAGTTCCAGCAGGCCGCGCGCATGCCGTGCACTATTTACACGAACGGTTTCGACGCACTTTTGACCCCCTTGTATCTCAGTGCCTATTGCGAGAGCAAAGATAAAATTTTACCTACCTAATTATATACTAGTACTTACGCAATATACCAAATTTCATAGATATAGATTTGTTAGATCCTGAAATATTTCCTTGTAAAAATAGCTAATTTTGGCACTGACTCACTGACCGGTAATCAAAATTCCTAGGCCACTTCCAGTTGTCGTAGCGTTATGAAATTTGGCACACAGGTTGTTTGTTATATGTAGATTAACAAAAAATTAAGAAACTTGAGAAATTGGTCAAGCGTGAGTCGGCTCATCTATGAATTTGAGATAAAAATCGGTAATCAAAACCTCTAGGCCACTTCCAGTTGTCGTAGCGTTATGAAATTTGGCACACAGGTTGTTTGTTATATGTAGATTAACAAAAAATTAAGAAATTTGAGAAATTGGTCAAGCGTGAGTCGGCTTCAAAACCTCTAGGCCACTTCCAGTTGTCGTAGCGTTATGAAATTTGGCACACAGGTTGTTTGTTATATGTAGATTAACAAAAAATTAAGAAATTCGAGAAATTGGTCAAGCGTGAGTCGGCTCATCTATGAATTTGAGATAAAAATCGGTAATCAAAACCTCTAGGCCACTTCCAGTTGTCGTAGCGTTATGAAATTTGGCACACAGGTTGTTTGTTATATGTAGATTAACAAAAAATTAAGAAATTCGAGAAATTGGTCAAGCGTGAGTCGGCTCATCTATGAATTTGAGATAAAAATCGGTAATCAAAACCTCTAGGCCACTTCCAGTTGTCGTAGCGTTATGAAATTTGGCACACAGGTTGTTTGTTATATGTAGATTAACAAAAAATTAAGAAATTTGAGAAATTGGTCAAGCGTGAGTCGGCTTCAAAACCTCTAGGCCGCTTCCAGTTGTCGTAGCGTTATGAAATTTGGCACACAGGTTGTTTGTTATATGTAGATTAACAAAAAATTAAGAAATTCGAGAAATTGGTCAAGCGTGAGTCGGCTCATCTATGAATTTGAGATAAAAATCGGTAATCAAAACCTCTAGGCCACTTCCAGTTGTCGTAGCGTTATGAAATTTGGCACACAGGTTGTTTGTTATATGTAGATTAACAAAAAATTAAGAAATTTGAGAAATTGGTCAAGCGTGAGTCGGCTCATCTATGAATTTGAGATAAAAATCGGTAATCAAAACCTCTAGGCCACTTCCAGTTGTCGTAGCGTTATGAAATTTGGCACACAGGTTGTTTGTTATATGTAGATTAACAAAAAATTAAGAAATTTGAGAAATTGGTCAATCGTGAGTCAGC